>CM035184.1:1664292-1676792 GCA_020233015.1 Callinectes sapidus
TAATGATAAAAGAAAGAAATAAACAGACAAAACAAGGTGTACCGCAAGGAGGGAAGAGTCACTTACCTCCCTTGGCCTTTACTTGAGATCATCTGAAGCGTGCCAATGTATTCTTCTCCCTTGATAGTTAAAAGAATAATGAAAAAAATCAAGAAGAGGTGTACCGCAAGGAGAGAAGAATTACAACCTCCCGTGCCATTTCCTTACGTTAACTGAACCTGCTTGAGAGAAATCTGATGCGGTAATACTTAATTGTGTGCTGTGCTAGACAGAAAAAAAGAAAGAAAGAAAAAGAAAAGAAAAGAGAAGACAGTATGGTGTACCGCAAGGAGGGAAGAGTCTGTATCTCCCTTGGTATTTCCTTACAGCTTAACCCCTTCTATACTGGGACGCATTTTCATATTCACTCTGCTTATTATTCGTCAATTTTATACAGCTCAAGAAACTCATGTGTGGATTAGAACAGTACAGACTCTAACCATTAATCTTGTAACCTCCATAGACCTCTCCAAATGTCAATAAACTCTCCTAACCACACCTGAAAACTTACGGTAAAAATGCGTCCCAGGTACTGAAGGAATTGAAGTGCATGAAACGATTCCAAGCGTCCCTATGTGTTCCGATCCTTACTTAGTGAAAGATAATGAGGAAACAACTCCATTAAACTCGCTAGATAGTCAGCACACAGCATGGCGATGGAACTATAAGGAAACACAACACAGCTTCAATAACTCATAAGAAACAGGTGTGTGTGTGTGTGTGTTTGCAAGTACACACACTCCCTTCCTCGTGAACTCCATTGAACTCCCCTCCCCCCCCCTCTCTCTTTCTCTCTCCCTCTCTGTGTCTTGACGTGGGACTCAGGGAAAACCACACATCACGCTGCACTAATAAGCACGTATGGACATCTGAGTGAGTTAAAAGCCTCGAAGACTCCCTCCTCTCCTTTCCTTAACTGGGGAGACTCCACTGTAAGTATGAGCAGAGAAACATAGGCTTGGATCGTGTTCCGTCATGAGATGGGGGAGGTTAAGATGGGATTTTACATTATAAGTTTCTTTTTTTTCCTTTTTTTTTTTTTTTACTCTTTATTGTAAGTCGTGTTCTGGCTGGGTAAGGAAAAGGAAAAAAAAGAGATTGAAGAGGTTAGGCTAGGATTCTACGCTACATGTTTATTTTTTTTTCCTTTTATTTTCTTTTACTTTTATTGTAAGTTACGTTCCGGCTGGGTAAGGAAAGGAAAAAAATGGTGAAAAAAAGAGGTAAATGAAAGAAAAACGTTCGCTGAAGATGTTAATACCAAAAAATAGAATTATCTAGGAAAATTTACATAAAGGGAGAAGAACGAAAGAGAGAGGGAGACATGAGGAAGAGGGATGGATGGATGGATGGAGGGAAGGAAATGATGAAAGGCATGAGAGTGAGAAGGGAGAAATGAAAAAAAAAAAAGATGAAAAGAAATTAAAGAAAGAAAGAAAGAGGTTCTGGAGGGCAAAGGGCAAAAAAGAAAAAAAGAAAAAAAGATTATGAAAAAAGAAAGAGGGAATGAATGAAAAGCTCCAGTGAAGATGCCAATCCTAAAGTGAACTATCTGAGAAGAATACGCAAAAATGATGAGGTGTTGGCTAGTCAGAATCAAAGAAAAGATTGCAAAAAGAAAACCTGATAAGAAAAAAAGACTCTTCCATAATCTCAAAAGGCTCTAATTGATGTTACACGTGTTTTTAAGGGCAGAATATCCCAAAAATTACGAGATAGAGTAGTGAGAATCAACAAAAAGATGGTAAAAACAAAATCGAATAAGATAAAAGGACTCTTACATAATTTCAAACGGTTCTAATATATGTTACACGTGTTTAAAGCCCCTTCAGTACTGGGACGCATCTTCATATTAATTCTGCTTATCATTTGTAGATTTTATACACCCTCAGAAACTCATGTAGTGGTTAAGATAGTACAGACTCCCTCCCAGTCATTCACCACCACCATCATTAGTCTCTCCAAACCAACAAGACAAGGACCTTCCAAAACCTTCCTGTCTCCTGCCTTCATATTCTTTCATTCCTCACCTCTCCTTGCCTCCCTTCCCATCCCATAAGCCTCACTCTTCCCTCCCCAGCTCCTTATCACCACCACCACCATCAATAGTGTCTTCAAACCAACAAGACAAGGACCTTCCAAAACCTTCCTATCTCCTGTCTTCATATTCTTCCATCGTGTTCAGAAACCCTTGCCTTCCCTCACTACTACTACTTTCAAATGCCACGGAGATGACTAGCAGGATTCCCAAGAGTCTTCCATCTATGAATAATGCAGAAATCTTATTAATCTGTCACCAAACCCTTTTGAAAGTTAATGGAAGCGTTTCAGAGTGCGAGCATTAGTCAGAATAATATGCAGAGCTGCCCGGTAAAAGTATAATTAGGTATTATCACTGCTAACCGGTACATGATGCTGATGGAGGAGTGCGGGGCAGGTGTGTGGTTGGGGAATGGGGGTTGTGGGATGGGGGAGAGAGAGAGAGAGGGGGGGGGAGACAGGGTAATCATGGGAATCTCACATCTTGATCGCATAGCATCTACGTAGAGTTCACTGTACTTATTGGCAATGCATCAGCAGTTAAGCTTCACCCAGCATTGTTTCCTTTGGTGGGAGGGAATGTACTTCACTCTGACAGGAAACGCGACTCGATCCCACACACGCACACAGGTTCACCAAAAAGAAAATGAGAGAAGTTTTAAAAGGAATCTTATTAATGCATTTATTCTTCACCATTATCAAGGTGTGTGTGTGTGTGTGTGTGTGTGTGTGTGTGTGTGTGTGTGTGTGTGTGTGTGTGTGTGTGTGTGAGGGCGTGGCACGTTAACACACTAATCACTGAGCTGTTGTTCCCAGGAATGGTCAACTGGTTTGCGGTCCACCCCACCTCCATGAATAACACCAACACTCTCGTCACGGGAGACAACAAGGGCTACGCGTCCCAGCTCTTCGAGGAGGTCATGAACCCCGGGGCCATGCCAGGCAAGGTCAATACACTGTGCTCTCTTCTGCCACCACCACCACCACCACCACCATCACTGTCATCATTACTGCCTGATCTCATCTAACATTCCCTTCTATCACCACCACCACCACCATTACCATAACCATTACTGCCTGACCTCGCCTCACATTCTTTCCTGCTTCCTAAACCACCACTAACATCACCACTGCTTGACATCACCTGGACTATCATTATAAGTGTCTGCTTGGTGGTCTGGTTGTTTGTTGTTGTTGTTGTTGTTGTTGTTTCTTCCTTCCACCACCGGCGTCCACTGACCTCATGTGACCTGTTTATTGTTTGTTTGCATGTTGTTGTGTTCACTTCGTCTTGTTCTTGTTAATATTCTCGTTTTTTTCCTCTCTCCCTCTTCCTCTATCACCACTACCACCACCACCACCACCACCACCACCACCACCACCATCACCACCAATTACCTCACCTCACCTAACCTAACGAAACCTGTCCTATCACTGACTGTTGTATGTCACTTGCACTTATTATAAATTCACCAGGGTTCCTTGATTTTTCTTCCTCATACTTTCATCATCTTACCACCACCACCACCACCACCACCACCACCACCACTACTGCCACCACCATCACCACCACCACCACCACCATCACCACCGTTACCTGCCTGACCCTAATCTAACTTATCATAGCTGTCATTCACTCTCAGTTATCACATGACTGCTTTCAGGTCTCTCTCTCTCTCTCTCTCTCTCTCTCTCTCTCTCTCTCTCTCTCTCTCTCTCTCTTCACCCAAGCTATTCTTTGTCTATTGTGGTTTCCAATGACTTGTTTTCTTTTTTTATCCTTTTTGTATTGTCCTCTTCTTTCCTGGTTTGTTTGTGTGTGTGTGTGTGTGTGTGTGTGTGTGTGTGTGTGTGTGTGTGTGTTTGGGGAGATTTGACTCTTTCTTCCTCTCATTCTTCTCCTTCATTTCTCTCTTTCTACATCCTCCTCCTCCTTCACCACCACCACCATCACCACCGCCATCATTTATCTACAAACATTTCATCCAGTCATTCAGACATGTGACTCTCCATTTATTTTCTTCTTTCAGGGCAAATTCGTCGCAGCCTTCGCCCAATCCAACTGCGGAGACGTGAGCCCAAACATCAAGGGCGCTCACTGCATCGACACGGGTCTGCCCTGCGAGATGGAGACTTCGACTTGCAATGGGAAAGTCCAGATGTGCATTGCCTCGGGGCCTGGCAAGGACATGGTGGAGAGCACCAAGATCATTGGCACCAGACAGTTCTCCATGGCCATGGTAACTTGCGACAACTCAGACGTTTCTAATCCGCCCCCTGACCAATTCTTAAAAGGCTCCAGTTGAAGTTCCATGGGATTTTTAATGGTTCAAAAGGGCTCCAGTTGAAGTTACATGGGTTTTAATAGTTCTTAGAGCCTCTAATTGAAGTTACATGGGTTTTAATAGTTTTTTGAGCCTCTAGTTGAAGTTACACGGGTTTTTAATGATTCTGAAAGGCTCCAGTTGAAGTTATACGGGTTTTAATAGTTTCAAAAGCCTCTAGTTAAAGTCACACGGGTTTTACTAGTCTCAGAAGCCTCTAGTTGAAGTCACACGGGTTTTCATAGTTTCAAAAATACATTGTTGTGTTTGCAGAATCTGTTCAACAGTTCTAAGCTGGTGAAGGTGTCAGGACCAGTGCTCCACGCCCAGCAGTTCGTAGACATGTCCCGTTACAACGTGGATCTCGACAGACGGCACACACACACACACACAGCACACACACACACACACACACACACACACACACACACACACGCACACACAGACTCCTCGCCCTTCCCCTCTGCCCAAATCCAAACCTTTCATTGTCATTACTCCAAAACACTAGCCAGTCACTCCAGCCCCATCGATTTTATATTAATTTTCTTTATTTAAACGATGTGGGCTTTTTACGGGAATTTATGGGATAAAGGAGACCACCTAATGGAGCCCTCATATCTGAAAGCCCTCCTATTTGGAAACCGTTACCCCGAGTGGATGCCCAATCTCTACTCAGACAAGGCAAAGATTCGAGCCCGTGCACTCAGGGATCCCAAGGCCCCCAGAGCGTAAACATCCTCTACGTCCCCAGGGCAATAATTCACATAACAGAAGCCACTAACGAAAGCATCACAATACAACACATTAATAAGTATTTACCAGAACAGGTTAAGTTTCCTGTACGTCAACCTTCACATTCCTTAAAACAAAAGACGTGAATGGTCTAACTAAGAGAAAGTGGCTATAAGGTCGATGGTAAAGTCCTGTATTTGTGACACTTGTGATAAAGTTAACATGGAACAAGAGAAAACAACAACAACAACAACAACGAAAAAAGAACAATAAGGTAAAAAAAAGGTGTGACTAATTTACCAGAACAGGTTAATATATCATGTTGTATATTTAGACTAACACTGCATCCACTGGGACAGAAAAAGGATGGCGAAGAGAGAAGGGAATTGAGGTGAAGTGACTAACACTAGAACCACTGCAACACAAAAAGGGTGGTGGAAAGAGAAGGAAATAGAGATGAATTGACTAACACTACATCCACTAGGAACAGGAAAAGGACTGTGGAAAGAGAAGGAAATAGAAATTAATTGACTAACACTACAACCACTGGGGACAGGAAGAGGATAGTGGAAAGAGAAGGAAATAGAGATGAATTGACTAGCACTACATCCAATGGGAACAAGAAAAGGGTGGTGGAAAGAGAAGAGAATAGAGGTGAATTGACTAACTATCCACTGGGTACAGAAAAAGAGCAACGAAAAGAAAAGAGATAAGAGATGAATGTATAGACTCATTACAAGTGTAGCATGGGAGACTCACCTTTTTATTATTTGCAGGTTTCGACGTGTTTGCCAGCGCTGGGTTACAGTTTTGCCGCGGGGACTACTGACGGTCCAGGCGCCTTTGACTTCACTCAGGGCACCACGGAGGGCAACCCCTTCTGGAATATGATAAGTGGTCTTCTGCACAAACCCTCCCAGCAACAGATCGACTGCCACGCCCCTAAACCCATCTTGCTGGATACTGGAGAGGTGAGTCAGCTCCTCCTCCTCCTCCTCCTCCTCCTCCTCCTCCTCCTCCTCTTCCTCCTTTTCCTTCTCCTCCTCTTCCTCCTCCACCCAAATTAATTGTTAACTGACAGTTCTGCTATTCTCTTCCTCTCCCTTTCCCTTGAGTAAAAATCAGTGAATGAATAGATAAATGAACAGATGAATAAATTAATAAATAAACAGATGCTAGTGATGAAGCGCAAGTTATGATGGTATACTTATTTCAATTCACACAAGACTCACAGCCATTACTACAGATACGCATAGCAAAATAAAATAAAAAAATGTATAGAAAAATGAGAGAGATAAATAGATGAAATAATAATGAGTAAAAAGAACCAACTTTACACACAGAACTCGTTTTCATCACCGTAAAAACTGGTGTGACTATCTTAAGCTTATTACAGGCGATAAAGTTAACATGGAAATAAAAAAATAAATAAAAAAGAGAGAAAAATCCATGTAACAATAAGATAAGAGACGCCAAAGTGTTTATCATTGAGGGAAAACAGGAAAAGCATTCATTTGTGACACGTGACAATAAAGTTAACATGGAAATAAAAGAATAAAAAAGGTTAGCGTGAAAATAAAAGGGAAAAGACACTTGTAACCATAAAACAATAGACGCGAATGGTTTAAGTAAGGGGAAGGGTGGTTAAGATTGACGGAAAAGACAACTTATATTTAAAACCAATGCGATAAAATTAGCACGGAACTAAAAAGAATAATTAGCTCAAAGAAAAAGAACAGTAAGGTAAAAAAAAAAAAAAAAAAAAAAAGCGTGACTAATTTACCAGAACAGGTTAAGTTTCCGGGACCTTAGATAATTACCTCAACCTTCACATTCCAAAACGAGGCAGTGTGAGGTGGCGGGGATTAGGAAGCGTCACGCCCCACGCCCCACGCCCCCAGGGTCACATCAGAGCCTGGTTCCAGAAACGCTTTGCATGCTCTCCCAACACTGTGACTATTTCTCAAGGGCACTGAGACGATTAGCCGAGATTTGAAATGTTTTATACCCCAATGTAGTGTGGTGAGCCCCGTGTCTGGTGATGCTTGGTGGTGTGTTGAGCCGCATGTTTGTGTTGCAGCTCAACATCCCCTACCCGTGGCACCCGCGCATCATGGACACGCAGGTGGCACTCGTGGGGCAGCTGGCCATCCTTCCTGTGCCCGGGGAGTTCACCACCATGTGCGGCAGACGCTTAAGGGAAAAGGTACTGACGAGGATGTGGGAGTTTGGGGTTCTGGTTAAGTTAATAAGACGTTGTGCCCGTATTAATAGAGATTCTTGACTATGTAACTTTTTCTTCGACGAATTTATAGTCCTAAAATCCATCTTAATCTCCCGAAATTGGTGTTGTACAGTACTTCAGCCATTATCTCATCAGCAGCTGCCTCAAATTAACTGCTGATGAGATGATGGCTAAAGTACAACGTCAATTTTGGGAGGGTAACATGGATCTTAGGATTGGAAATTCGTCTGAGAAAAGGCTACATACCTAAGAATCTCTGTTAACGGCACTCCTTCACTTGCCTGGTTCTTCAGTTTGTTTCTTTCACTTTGAGATGCTTCAGTGAAAAGGTACAGATGAGGATGTGGAGTCTGGGGTTCTGGTAGCATGGGTTAATTAAGGCGCTGGCGGAGGTGTTGGTTGTGAGTGTTGCTTCTAAGGCGGCACTCCCTCAATTGCCAGGGTCTTCTGTTTGTTTCTTTCTCCTTCAGCTGCTTCATGGTACATACTGACGGCGGATGTGGAAATTTTGGGTTCTGGTTGAGTTGAGATGCTGGTTGTGAGTGGAATCTTTGAAACAGCACTTTCTCCAGGTGTTCTGCTCGCTTCTTTCTCTTTCAGACGCTTCCGGGAAAGTATATACATGGGAAGAATAAAGGGTTTTATATATATATATATATATATATATATATATATATATATATATATATATATATATATATATATATATATATATATATATATATGGTTTATTCCTTTCTGTCTTACGTCCCTTGCATATTCCTCTGTGACTTCCATATCTAGCCAGTTGTATCACCATTCCCTCCCTTCATATTACTATCCTCCCCTTGATATCCTTCCCGCTGAGTTTTGCTGTGTCTGATCGGTTTTTGGTGTTCTCTTCTCTTCCCTTAACTCACACTACTCCCTCGGGAAAGATTGTGTCTGTGCTGACGGAGAACGGCATGGAGGGGGTGGTTCCAGTACTGGCAGGTCTATCCAACGAGTACTCCCACTATATCACCACGTGGGAGGAGTATCAGATGCAGCGCTACGAAGCTGCATCCACTATCTTCGGCCCCCACACCTGCGCCGCCTACAGACAGCAGTACACCTTTCTGGCCAAATCTATTCTTAGTGTGAGTGCCTTGAAGTGTTGTTAGAATGCAATGCTTTAACCTCTTCATTACTGGGAGATGTTTTTTTTAGTTTTTTTTTTATCAGTTCCTCTTGAATAACGTTTACAATATTCGTGTGTCAGGGGACAGAGGTGCCGCCGGGCCCGTCACCTCCCGATATGAGTGGCAGTGTGCTCTCTCTGCTGCCCCCCGTGCTGTATGACCGGGCGCCCCTGCACTCTAATTTCGGGGACGTGGTGGCACAACCCTACCCATTGGCCTACATTGGGGAGACTGTCATGGCCAAATTTGTGAGTCTTCATGTTTAATCTTGTCTTCTGGTGGGATTCACTTCAAGTTTCACCATCATCATTGTTATCTCCATGCATCATTATTTCTATACCCACTTTCCTGTTATCGCTAAATTTGTGAGTGTTCATGTTTAATTCATCTTTATGATTCACCATTATTTATTTATCTTTTTTTCTCACAATCTTTCGTTGAAATCCCCCCTTTTTTTTTTTCATTCTTTATTGTCACCATCCTCACATCTTCCTTCAATGTATCTTTTGTCATCACCAACATTACCCTTAACACACCCTTACTTAATCTTCCCTGGTCAGTCAGTCGAACGCATATCATTTCCAAGTTATCTTAAAACTTAACTACTTATCTCTCTCTCTCTCTCTCTCTCTCTCTCTCTCTCTCTCTCTCTCTCTCTCTCTCTCTCTCTCTCTTACCTAGTCTGTGCGCAAACCATTTTTTACCGTCAGGAGATTAAGGAGGGACACCCACAGCAGTAAACAGACTTATTTATCCGTCTTGTACACACCTGGAGCCAAATGCCACTCTCACTCACTCACTCACTCACTCACTCACTCACTCACTCCACTGGGTATGAGAAACACTCACCTCACGAACACTCCATCAACCATCACCTCCTGTTACATCCTGGCCCGCTGGTGACGAATGTTTGCACTGCTTCACAGGTGTCGGGGCATCCCAGGAACGATCCGCAGTTGGGTGGAAGTTTCCTGACGGTGGAGAGACAAGTGAACTCTTCTGTGTGGGAGGTAGTGGCCACTGATGCTAATTGGGAAACCAGGTGCGTATGTTCCTGTTGCTGCTGCTGCTGCTGTTGCTGTCGGCACATATAGAAACCGTGTGTTATATGTACAGATACAGCATAAGTATTAATATTCCCAAAGACCACAATAATGATAAGCTGTGTTCGCGAGTGTTTATCCTGTTAAAAATGTGGAAAATCTTTTGAAGCTGTCACTAAGAAAAAAAAAAAATCCTGTGAAAGCCTTGTGTCATCCAATCGAGCCTTTTGAAAGTAGCATGGACTAGGAGTAAGGCAAGAAGCGTTTGAGAATATAATGTCCAATCAGGAATTACGTAACCTTCCACATTCACACTCGACCCATGCAAATCTCTCTATTAATTTGTAACTGGAATCTTAAAAAAAAAAACTAAAAAAAAAACTCACGTCACAACAAAAAATATCACTGAGTCCGAAATGGCATAACCACGTGTGCTCTGGGGGGCCGAGAGATCCCCAAGCGCCCGAGTTCGAATCCTGGCCACTCACTATCTGAGGGAAGACGGGCATCGACTCGAGGTAACGGTTCCCAAATGGATAGGTTTTCAGACAGGAGATCTCCATTGGATGGTCTCTTTCATCTCATACGTTCCCGTAAAACGTCCACATTGTATGAAAAAAAATACATCACGCGAATACACTTCAATTCTCTCTCTCTCTCTCTCTCTCTCTCTCTCTCTCTCTCTCTCTCTCTCTCTCTCTCTCTCTCTCTCTCGTGGCCGCAGGTTCATCTGGGAGCGGGTGTCGGTGCTGCTGGGGACGAGCCTGGCTACTGTTAAGTGGGACATTCCGAGCGGCACACCGGAGGGCAAATACAGAATCACACACACGGGGCATTCGAAGAACTTCCTCTTCGGCATCTCGGCCTATACCGGCACTACGGACACCTTTGAGGTGAGACGCAAGGCTAGCCAGACAAGAATGGCTGGGAACTTATCTGTGTGTGTGTGTGTGTGTGTGTGTCCTTCCTTCCTCCGTTCCCATTTGTATGTATTTTCTTTATTTCTTCCTCCCTTCCTTAATTTTTCTCTTCCATCCTTCTTTCCTTTATTTTTGTCTTATTTATGTATATGTACATACGTAGATGTTGATTCATGTCTATGAACACAATAGAAATGGAAAAATATGTAGTTAGTTATCTTATTTTTGACGGTAACTTGAGGATTATCTTGTTTACTGTGTCCACCCCTCTATTGCCTCAACTCATGAGAGTTCGAGAGAATTAGGCCTTGTCTCTATAGCCTGCCCGACGAGTACAAGCGACCAATATTCTGAAATGTTTGGCTCTCTAACCCAGTTTATTTTACAAGAACGGAGATAATGAGTTGTTCCTACTATTGATAATGTAAACATATTGATAATCTATCACAAATACTATTAAACACTACGACTAAGGTAGCTTCAACTAGAGCCTTTTGACAATAGTGGAACAGTGTAAATCAAACATTATCTAATATCTATAACTACTGCACTTCCTCCACCCAGGTGACGATGAAGCCTGATACGACAAAGCTTGAGTTTGCGGAGGAACCTCAGGAAAGGAACTCGGGGTCTGCTCTCCCCATACCCTGGTGGCTCAAGATCTTCTAGGATGGCGAGCGAGACCTCCACAAATGTGGCTGATATGTACTGTACCCTCCCCTCCTCACCCACCCCCCTCTGTCTCTCTCTCTCTCTCTCTCTCTCTCTCTCTCTCTCTCTCTCTCTCTCTCTCTCTCTCTCTCTCTGAATAATTTTACTCAAATATTTACAAATAAAATTGTTGAAAACATTCGGATTTCATGTAGTGCCTATGCAATACAGTGATATATAAAATCAAGGAAGTTCTGCATGGACAATAACATATTCAGCACAGAGTAATATATATATATATATATATATATATATATATATATATATATATATATATATATATATATATATATATATATATATATTAGTTCTTTAAAAGATCTTTCTATTAAGATGGTATTGGCCTTCCTATGACATAATAAGGACGAAGAATTTGCGTCGTGAAGCAAAGTAGATAACCCTAGGATATAGTTAAAATCAAATAGCTAATCGTTTTGTATGATAGTCAGTCTCCTCTCTCTCTCTCTCTCTCTCTCTCTCTCTCTCTCTCTCTCTCTCTCTCTCTCTCTCTCTCTCTCTCTCTCTCTCTCTCTCTGTGTGTCGGAATGTGGCATCTCTTGATGTCTTCTATCACCATTTTCATGCTAACTGTTCTATTGATCTTGTATCACTCAAATCGTTATACGTATTATGGCCAACACTGTTTCTCTCCACCACTGTCACCTTTGCCAGGACAGCCCCATAGTAAAAGCCTGCATGTTTATATCAGTTTAATGAAGTGTTCAAGTGAAGAAAATAAGGGCACTGACCTGGGTTGAATGCTCGGGGGCGGGGGCGGGGGGGGGGGAGTGACAAGGGCCGCAAGAAGGAGAGGCCAAAGTGATTTGTTCTTCTTAAAATCTCTCAAAATGCCACCAAAACAGTCAAGTACCCCTTTCCGTTATATTACATTACTCAAGATACGTGAAATATGTCTAAAATTATCTAACACGCACTGAAAATACACTTAATACATCATAAAACACACGTATTACACCAAAAAGCGCACGCACACTTATAACACTCGAAACGCTATCAAACACACTCTAAACTTGCCAAACAGTCAAAGATTCCCACCCCAACACTTAAGATGCCTGAAATGCGTCTAAAATAATATCATCCACACTGAAAATACACTTAATACACCAAAAACACACTTATAACACTCGAAACACTATCAAACACACTCAAAACTTGCCGAACAGTCAAATACTCACACCACAATACATTTAAGATGCGTGAAATGTCTAAAATACACTTAATACGACTGAAAATACACTTAATACACCAAAAGACACACTTATAAC
>CM035184.1:1681792-1683665 GCA_020233015.1 Callinectes sapidus
GTACTTAGGCCAAAAAGTTGTTGTATATTTCCATGTTTCTCTTGACACAGCTAAGAAATCGAGTAGATAATATGCGAAGAACATAGATAGACAATAGATAAATACATATATAACTCCATAGATGTCAAAAGTAAAGCGAATTTGCGAAAAATAACAAAAATACGCCAATAGAACAAGGCCAAAGGAGGCATATAGTTCATTAGACAGTAACTTGACCCTCTCTCTCTCTCTCTCTCTCTCTCTCTCTCTCTCTCTCTCTCTCTCTCTCTCTCTCTCTCTCTCTCTCTCTGTAGCGAAACTGTATGACATGGTATTGTACTCAAGATAAAAGATGTGGTTTAGGCCGTTCGCAGCCACATGACACCGCCACCCCCTGCCATGCCAACCCCTGCCACGCCCTTCCCTGCCATGTCAACCCCTGCTACACTCTTCCCTGCCATACCAACCCCTGCTACGCCCTTCCCTGCCACAACACCCCCTGTGACGCCACCCCCTGCCATGCCAACCCCTGCCACGCCCTTCCCTGCCATGCGAATTAGCGAATTAGCGAAATAAAAAACACATAACACCGGGGAGACACTGACTCGCCTCCGTCCCGGGACCCGGACACCTCACACCCCACCCTCATGACTGGCCTGGAACCAGCATATTATTTTAACACTTGCTAAAAAGTGGTCGTATTTTTCCATGTTTCTCTTGACATAGGTAAGAAATCGAATAGGTTATATGCAAAGAACATAGATAGACAATAGATAAACACGTATATAACCCCATAAACGTCAAACTAAAGAGAATTAGTGAAAGAAAAAACACATAAATAAGTGGAAGGAACAATACCGTCCGGTAGTCATGGTTACCGGCACTCAGACCATAAAGTAGTTGTATTTTTCCATGTTTCTCTTGACACAGCTATGAAATCGAGTAGGTTATATGCAAAGAACATAGATAGACAATAGATAAAGTAATATATAACCCCTTAAACGTCAAACTAATGCAAATTAGCGAAAAAAAAGCACGAAAATTAAAGAAGAAACAAGGCCGACCGGTAGTTGTGTTTAACAGCACTCGGAGCAAAAAGTAGTCGTAAATTTCCATGTTTTTCTTCACACAGCTAAGAAATCGAGTAGGTTATATGCAAAGGGGGTTAAGTAGGGTTATACATTAAAGCCAGCTCTACTCTCTCTCTCTCTCTCTCTCTCTCTCTCTCTCTCTCTCTCTCTCTCTCTCTCTCTCTCTCTCTCTCTGTGAAAGACAGTTATCATCACGTACGGATGATGCAATCCCTGAATATAGACGGGGAAGAGGCGTGGGCGTGGGCTTGGGTGTGGGCGTGGAAGTGGGAGAGCGTGGCTGTGTGTGCTGCATAGGAAGACAGGTGACACCCACATTATACTCGTACTCTGCCGTCTCTCCTTTCCTTTCCTTCCTGATCACCATTAAGGGTTACATCATAGTCCCTTCCTCCTAACATCACGTATGCCCACCTATAACAGGATTTCGAGGTAACCCAACCTTCTTAACCAGGTGAAGAGAACCAGGTGGGGGGGGACCAGATGGGGAGGGCCAGGGGGAAGGGGGGGGAAGAGGGGTGAAGGGCAGGTCGAGGAAGTTTGGATAAAATTAAAGGGGATGAACAAGGAGGGGGGGAGCAGGTGGGGAAGGGATGAGGGGATGAAGGAAGGGGGAGGGGAAAGGCGGGCAGGGTGAAGGGCGGGGCTGTGGGTATAAGAGGCGGGGAAGTGGAGTCCTTTCACTATTTATTTTTAACTGTGTGACTGTGTGTGTGTGTGTGTGTGTGTGTGTGTGTGTGTGTGGCGGACGTGGGGATGACCGGTTGCGAATGACGTCAATAGCCTGTGTGTGTGTGTGTGTG
>CM035184.1:1683765-1748765 GCA_020233015.1 Callinectes sapidus
TATATACCCGCTCTCTCTCTCTCTCTCTCTCTCTCTCTCTCTCTCTCTCTCTCTCTCTCTCTCTCTCTCTCTCTCTCTCTCTCTCTCTCTCTCCGAATCTTTGAAATCATTTGCCTTCATTGAGTTTTGAACAGAAGATAGTGAGTGATTCCTGGTTGCTGTGGCTTTACCTGTATTATTTCATCTTGAGCTGTTTTGTTTCCTTCTTCATTTTCTATGTAAGAGGAGGGAGCTGGCAAAGGGCAACATAATACCATGAAACAAAGGTCCATTAATTTGCCAGCCCCCTTACAGGTCAGCTAAAAGATAGGGAGAAATGTTTTGAAATTTCCCTCTTAACGTCAAGTCATAGGATTTTTTAAATACAGCAACAGGTGGGGAGTTCCATGTATACCTTCTGCTTCTTGATGGTGCCATTTCACCTTTGCTATTTATTGTGTGACCCCTATTTTTCCTTGCTTTGAGAGAGAAAGAGAGAGACTACCACAAAATCTATGAAAAACATTCACCATAGAATACACGAGAAAGATATTTGTCTGATGAAATATGAGTGACTGTGTGTGTGTGTGTGTGTGTGTTTACCTAGTTGTGGTTTACAGGAAGGGGAATAATACCATAGTATCTCGTCTCTCTATCCATGACCCAGTTTCTTGTTAAAAGCACTAACATTTTCGTGCTTCACAGTTTCCTCACTAAGCTCGTTTCACTTGTTCACAATTCTATGTGGAAAATTTACTTCTTGATATCTCTTGTACGATTATCTTTCATTAATTTCATGCTATGTTGTCCTCTTGTATTTTGTGTGCCTAAAGTAAAAAAAAAAAAATTATCTGTGTGTGCCTGTGTGCGTGCGTTTGTGTGTGGGTGTGTGCGTGTGCATGGCAGGTTCAAGCTTTGCTCCTTATTTCAGTCTTTATAATTGTGATGCAGTTACTGTTACAAGTAAATGAGAGGCTCCCACAAAAACAATAGTGTCTGTTAATTGACCCCTTCAGTACTGGGACATTTTCATATTTATTCTGCTTATTATTTGGCAATTTCATATATTTGTGTGGGGATTAGAATAGTACAAACTCTGGCCATTAATCTTTTGACCTCCATAAACCCATGCTAATGTCAGTTAAATTGTGTAATCACACCCAAAACTCATAAGAATGCTCCCAATACTGAAGGGATCATCAAGGGTATTTAGTGCTGGTCAGGAAACAAAGTAATGTTAATAGCTACTGCTATTCTGTGACTTTTGTTGGGAATCAGTTATTTTTTGTATTTGAAATGAAACTTTTGAATTTATTTATTAGTTGAATGATTGAAGTTTTTTCTTTAGCTCATTAAGGTTTTGTTTTATTCTGTGATATAAAAATCTATGGCTTATGTATAGTGTTTCAGAATGCCAACTTTATGCAAGAATATGACATTAGAACTCTTTATTGTGTGAATCCTTTCAAGACCAAAATTGTCTTTAATATTTCACCAACATTTACACTCAAGCATGTCATGACATTTTGATACGAAGGAAATTGACGAGCTGAAATAATATTCAAGTATAAGTATTGTGTGTGTATCTTATTGTTGAGTAGCATGAGTAGCCAGGGTATGGGGTGGGGGTAGGTGAGTGGTGGGTGGGAGGGTGTGGGGGATGGGGGATGTAGAGAATCAGTTAGGCTGGGACGGGACACCAGTATATGTCAGTAATGGAGGGTTTTATCCCCCTAGGCGTTAGGCGAGGAAGGCGTCACTGCAAGGCTCTACAGCAGAGGGAGCCGAAAACCCCAGGTGTACCAGTGTCCCTTCTGTAGTAGGGCGACTTTCAAGCAGACAAGTGACCTGAAACGGCACATTCGGACTCACACGGGGGAGAGGCCTTTCAAATGTCCGTTTTGTGACTACCGGGCAGCTCAGAGCACTAATGTCAAGGTCCATGTGTTGAATAAGCATAACAGTGTGTATAAACTGCAGGAGGCTCTGATGAAGTAGTCAGTGTCAGCTCTATAACTGTAACGAGTTCTTCAGCAATTTTTTAAAAATATTCTAAGTAATCTTATTTATTTGTGGGTGTGTTACTACAAAGCCTTCCTTGCAGTTCTGTTGGAGGAACACGTGCAGTGCCAGATACACAAGGAAGGGAAATGCTTAGGATATATTTTTCAGTAACAGGAAGTTTTGAAGTCTGAAATTTGTTTTTGTTTAGGGAATTCTTTTGTTATTAAGACTTCAATATTTAAAGAAGACTACCATAGGGGGTTGTATATGTGGGGATCATCTTAGATAAATGCAGAGCAGTTTGTGGGGGTCATATTTATTCACAACCAAACTAATTGTAGTGATAGATGCATTATTGTTGTGCATATACTGGCAAGACTAATCAGAAATGAATTATTTTTATATCACCTCATTTTCTGCATTGTTGTTGCAGTTTAGTACCTTTGTTTCACATTCATACTTTAAGAATGGTGTGTTACACTTGTAGATAAGTACACTGAAAAATGAAAGTTATTTATTTCCTGTTTTTTTCATTCTGTCAACCAAACCAATACTTTGAGGAATGATGGCTATGAAAAGCATCAATAGTGTGGGACATCAATCCACAATGAGAAATATAGATGGAGAAAATGACCTGCAGATCTTTCCTCACACACAACACACACACACACACACACACACACACACACACACACACACACACACACACACACACACACACACACAGAGGAGAGGTTATGAGGGATGTGTTGCCTTCATCACATTATTGCTTCCACTCTTCACATTCTCGTTTCTGTGACAAACATTATGATTTCATCTCCATTATCACCTTTATTCTTCCTTATCCATCATTAATATTGGTTTCTGTGTAACTAATATTACTAGCATAAAATCGTCATTGCACAGTGTTTCTTACATTTTTTCATATAACAAAAATGATCTTTGTTATTATTATTGACCCTTAGCACCACTATCGCTCTGAAACATATTTACTTGAACTGTGCTCCTTTTTATTTCTGTCTATCAAACATTGCGTCTTGACTGCTATCACCGTCACCGCCAAAACTCACCTTCTAACACTGCTGTGCTATTTTGAAAATGAAAGAATGGAAATATTGTGAGGTTTTTCATCTCCAGTAACTGTGTATACATACCCTGTCCTTGCTACTGTGTGCTGGTTCTGGTCTCTTGCCATCCTTTTGTTTACATCTGTTGTCTTGCTGCCATAGAGTATCATGTTTCATACATCTGTCTTTTGTATTGGGAAACATTCTTGTTTTTGTTTGCAACATGAATTTTTCGTAAGATTTTTCACAGCTTCATGAATATACACAAAGAGGAAAATATTGTTTTATTTGAAGACACTATATGCCCCAAAACACATTCCTTTACTTGTACTATACATGATGAAACATTTGAATTGAAGTTAACCTTGAGTATGTTGTATACTATATTATATATGGTTTGGGGAAACTGATATTTGGTTCTATTTTTATGAGAGAATTGGGGCCTCTCTCTCTCTCTCTCTCTCTCTCTCTCTCTCTCTCTCTCTCTCTCTCTCTCTCTCTCTCTCTCTCTCTCTCTCTCTCTCAGATGGTCAAGTGGTGTGAGATGTTCAAATTTATCAGTTTTTTTCTCTCATACCTTTTTTCATTGATTTCTTTTATAGTATATTAAGAGCTTTGTTTACAGTGTAGATATGGGTTGATTTTGAGTGTAGCTATGGTCAAAATGATATCCCTACCGTCCGTAGGAGTCGGAGGTGGAGGCACACTCGTCACTCACTGGGAAAGATGGTAGATCACGAGGCTATACCTGCCCGTACTGCTGGCGAGCAACCTTCAAGACTTCCCGGGACTTCACACGCCACGTGCGGACACACACGGGAGAAAGGCCTTTCGCCTGCAGAGAATGTTCTTTTCGCAGCAACCGCAAGGATGTGTTGCGTAACCACGAGCGCACCAGACACAGACTTGAATATGGTGGCAATAGAAGACCAGATTTCATATCTTAAAAACCCTCTCACTCACCAGTGTTTGAGTGTTTGCATCTTTGGAAATACTGGTTCAGTGAAACCTTGGACACAAACACGTTTACTTTTTATTTGCTTGCTTTTGAGTCCTTCATTGAATTATTTATATATATATATTTTTCAGTTAAAATAAATAGCCACACTTAGGTAGAAGACTGAGTCATTTGGAAATCTTGATATCAGTGTTCACTCTTACCCTCAGGATTTCTCAGTCAGTGACACTTGTGCAATATGTGTTGGCATCAGTAATACCCGTGGCTTTAATTTATTTGCATAACTTTTGCATGCAGTAGCTTAACTTCATGCTGAGTGAATACTTTTATATTATTTAAGAGGTTTTGTTAGTAACACTGTACAGGTAACATTGTCAAGAGACAGGTGGTCCTTCATTGAGTCTACACATGTTGAAGGTGGTGTGTTATGGTTCTATTTATAATTCATGGTATTGGCTCATTTATCAGGGACAGCTTTCTCATTTTTATGTTATTTATTGCTCCCAAACAATACAAGATCAATTCAGTTTGGAAGGTGGGCAGAAGTGATGTCATTAACTCGTGACAGGTTGTGTATGTTGAGGAATGCAGGTGTGTTCAGTGTTATGGGACATGTCTGATCTGGTTTGAGTGCTTCAGTTGGGCAGGCTCTCACACACTTGCTCACTTCTCTTCCTTATGATTCACTGTAAGTAAGTGTTAGTTAATACATTTCAATTCTTGTTGCATATAGATTCCTGTTGAGTGTTTTATTCTGTTCTCAGTGATGATTAAATACAATCTCATTATTTTATTTATTTATTATTTTAAACATTTAATTTTATTATTCATAGTAACAGGAAATTCTCCTTTTTAAACATTTTTTTTGGTTAAGTTTCAAAATAGGTGAGTTTTCCCATGCCTTGGTGCTGGCTTTAGTTGGCCTAACTCACTCAATGTTGCATGGCAAGGAAGCTAAAGGGATCTCGAGATGACCACCATTTGCTTAGTGAGACAAGGGGAGGAGTAGTGTTGAGGTGGTGGTGCATCATCCACAGGTAGCTTTGTTTCCTCCCCATTGTTACAATTCACAGACAAGAAAAGTACTTTTTCATATGTGGTTTATGGAAATTCACTCCATGATGGTTGTCATAGATTTCCAGCAAACTGATACAGATTATGACATTATTGGTGATAGAGTCAAGTTTTGATGAGAAAAACAAGTGTGCAAGTTAATACAAGGTAGAGTGAGATACATTGAAAATTGTGATTTTTTTTTTTTTTTTTTTTTTTTTTAATTAACCAACTACATACGTATTACCTGTTAAGGGAAGAGAGAGAGAGAGAGAGAGAGAGAGAGAGAGAGAGAGAGAGAGAGAGAGAGAGAGAGAGAGAGAGAGAGAGAGAATGATAATGTTTTAAATACAAAATATGAATTAAGATTTTGGTTGATATTCAAATGTTTTTTCCTTAATTAACCTAAGCTGTTCATCTCACTTCTGTTATTGTGCTGTACATGGATTCTAGAGAGAAATTATATGTGCCTTGTAGTTTAAGGATATTTTTCCATTTAGTTTCATTTTATCAGAAGAAATAGTGAATATTTTTGTAAGCATTAGGTGTTCCAAGTTGAGGTTGTGGTAGAGTGAGGGTGAGAAGAAGTCAAGTAACCTGCTTTACCCATCAGTGTGCTTGGAGACTTTCTTGTGTTTTGAGTCCTGGTGATCCATTAGTTATTGAGATGTGTAAGGCAGGGCAGGCTGTCCATGGGTCTGGGAATGCGAGAGTGGAAGATGCTATAGTCCTTATTCAGAAACACTTCAGCACTTCACCTCCACTATTTCAAAAGGCTTCTGTTTAAGTGACACAAGTTTTCAAGGTTGTTGTTTTTTTTTATGGTTCTAATGACAAATGTTTACTACATAATTGGCAAGAGAAACACCCTCTAAAACCTGTCTTGTATTCTCCATGGCCTTTGAAAATAGTTGTGTTGAGAGAGTGGAGCGTTTCTGAATACAGACCTAAGCTCAGGTGAAGAGAGAGTGGCAGGTTGGTTGTCTTTTGAACTGGACCGTGCATCCTTAACTCAGTGATAGCAGAAGCACCTCTTACGTCTATTAGGATTGGTAATACACAGTAGCATAAAGAGGAGAGATGCATGAAGCAGTACGACGATGGTACTTATCACATAATCTTGACCCCTTCAGTACTGAGACACATTTTTACCATAAGTTTTGAGTATGATCAGATGATTTTATTGACATTAGAATGGGTTTATGGGCAGAGTCTGTACTATTTTAATCCCTACATAAGTTTTTAAAGCTGTATAAAATCTAATAATAATAAGCAGAATAGATATGAAAATGCATCATGGTACTTAAGGAGTTAAACATGTAGAATAGGAGAACAGCAGCATTTTGCACTTGGAATTGCTTTACACTGGGTATGTTGAGTGGTTATTTTGTTGTTGAAGTCTAAGAGTTATTTAGTCTAGGGATTGTGTGAAGTGAGAAGCTGATGGCTGCTTGTGGTCTTGTACTATTGATTAAACTCTAGATTGCTATCAACCCAAGTGATGGAAATGTAAAACTGTGTGTGTTTGTCTGTTTCATCGATTTATTTGATTAGGATTAACTCGTATGGTTTTGAAATAGTTCTCCATTTTTTTCCTTGTGCATTTTTGGGAACTGGTTTTAGTTTCCCCAGTAGTAGAGGAAGAAAGTGGTGAGTGGAATTGCAGGGGGTTCAGTCAAAGAATCCCTCAGTACTGTTTTTTTTTTTTATTTACATACTTTCTTTATGTGAGGACTAAACACTATGCTTTTAAATAGTTCTCCATTTTTTCCTCGTATATTTCTTGAAGTTGGTAGTAGTTTTCTCAGTAGTACCGGAAAAAAGTGATGAGTGGAAGTGCAGGCAGGTGGTGGTTTGAGTCCAAGAATCCCTCAGTGTTGAAGAGGTGGTGTGAGGAGTGTGTGGGAGTAGTCCAGTGTTAGGTGATAGATAGGGTGTGCTGGATGGACTTGACTAGTGCAGTTTAGCCTTGTAAGGTTGTGTGTTTGGCTTCCCCACACTGAACCGTCGCTCCTGCCAGACTCTAGTTCACTTGTGTTCTGCATTTGTCTGGTAGTGAGAGGAGAAATATATTTTATTGTTTTCTTTTCTGTTAATAAAACTGATAGACTTGTCAATTTCACTTTAATTACTCTCCTCATTGCTTCAAATAGTTGGCATTTTTATGTAAGTTTTCAGTGTCCAGCATTCTTCTTGTGTTGGTTTTATAACACACAAATCTTTGAGTGTATAAAAGTAGCTTATTGGTTCACAACGTTTATTTCTGGTTTGATTTCTTACAATGAGCTGTGTTTTCTCCTTGATTCTTAGTAACTTTCATTCAATTTTAGAAGAATGGGAACAGGATTATCATTAGATAGTCTGTCATTGACAAACTGTTTACAAATGAGAATAAGTTGGGCTGACTTTGCCAGTGATATGAAGTGATGATATGTTAGGTGTACATGTGTTTCAAGATTTCACTTGGTAAATTGGCTTCAATTTTGTATATATTTTGAGAGCTGGGCATCCTTCAACAGGCATTGGCGATGAACTCCGAGAAGAAGTACAGCATGGGTCGGCTTGCTGTGGTGGGTGGTTGTCCCAAGAGTACAGTTGGGAATGAGCAGAAGGCAGAGGGTCACGTCAGACCTTGGACTAGTCACATCAAGAAATTTGAGTGCACCTACTGCAGCTATTTCACCATAACCTCAACCAATCTTATGAACCACCTGAGAACACATACTGGAGAAAAACCCTTTGCATGTGTCTACTGTCCCTACCGGTCCACTCAGAAGGGAAACCTCAAGACTCACATGAATAAGCACCACGCAGAGTACATGGCCCTGAGAAATAGCCAATGACGGAGTTTTTAATGCTTCTGGCGTCTTGCCTTCCTGTGGTGAGGTGTAGAGAGAAGTGTCCTGAGTCTGTGTTGTGCCAGTGGTCATACTCGATGTTAGCTTGGTAGCTGTTTGTGTTTCTTTGAGTAGGGTAGGTTGAGTACCTTCATTATGCAGCCACCTACCACTTTTCAGGGAAGCAAGTAACATTGTCTTAGGAGAAGTATTCACATGACAGACTGTTAGCAATGTGCTCATGTTTAAGAACTGAAGATTTATTTGCACATTTTAAGCAAGTCTCTCTTACATGGATAAAAGTGCATTTATTTGTTTGGAGTGGTGAGTTATCTAGCTATTATTTATTGATTTAAAATTTTTAATAAATTATAGATTATAACAGGTAAGCAGAGATTCCTAATGCACTGTTTGATTGGCTCAGACATTTTGTGAGTAATCATTCTTATAACATAATACAACTGAAAGTGTATAGTCAACTACTGTTGTACACACACACACACACACACACACACACAAGGGGTGAAATACAAATAAAATTAAAATAATTTTTAGATAATTTGGGAATCCCTGCTGTAGATTGATTGGTTTTTATTGTACTTATATTCATGTGATGTGAGCTTCCTCTAATTCAGTAGTCAGGTGATACTAGTCATCAGTTGCACTTCTGCAGCTTACAGTTTTCTTCCATAGTTGTCTCTACCATATTTTTGTGATGTGTGCCCATAGGATGGGTCCAATAAACCATATCTTGGTGAAAGCCATGTCTTCTGAAAAATCTTTCTATGGCCAACTTGATTAAAAAAAATTTTCTTGCTGTTCAAAGAAGAAACTTTGCTTTCCTTCATGACCTCAACACGGATGTACACTACATTTGCTAGACTTGCTTATCAGGAAGCACATCTTTCTCATTCTTAAGTAAGGAAGTATTTACTGTACTCCAAAATGCAGTACAAGTATATATATATATATATATATATATATATATATATATATATATACTATACTATCTATATATATTATATAATATATATTATATATATCTATATATATATATATATATATATATATACACACACACACACATTTTCTCTCTTTTCTCTCCACTTTCCTTTATCTATAACCTTGCCACTGAGTTATTGACAAATAATGGATGGCATGACTGTTCATAAGAGGTCACACCAATATCTCCATTGTACCCGACATATAAGTATCTTTTTTATTGTACTTTTCCTTGTTGTGTCAACAGAAAGAAAGGTACATCTTGTCTCATTGCTTTGTTGGAAGACATTGATTTAGTGACATCTCCAGTACTGAGTTTATAAATGGCAATTTCTGATTCTTTAAAAATTTCCAGTCTTGTATAATCATGCTTAATGTAATGCTTGACATATTGAGAGGAAAGTGCATGCAGAGTGCCCAGCATCTACAATTGATGAACAATAGAAACACTTGTTCCTTCCTGGTTCATATTTGGTGAAATAACCATTGGCTTTTAGTGTCCATAATGAATCAGGTATTTCGTTATAGTTGCATTTTAGCTTAATCGCTTCCCATGTTACAGTGCATGACTTTCTTCTGTCTCACACCCAGAGGCTTGCAATACACAGATAGCAAATGCATACTAACCTGCTAAAGCTTACCTCAACACAGTGATCAGCTTCACTCAGGACTAGAACCAGAGATTAATGTGTGTATGAGAGAGAGAGAGAGAGAGAGAGAGAGAGAGCGTGTGTTGGCATAGATCCACACCTGAAAGAAGAAACTCTCATTAAAAGAGAGGGATGTTTTGTAGTAGTTTAATTATGTAGGTAATTCATATATATGTTGCAAATAGGTGGTTGAAAATCGAATTATCACGTTTGTAAAAGAAAACGGTGACACAAATCAGGGAAAATGAGCAAGTGTGCATGTTTGTTTGTATATGGAATTACATACTTCACTGAAGCTTCACTCATGCAAATAAAAAGGTGAAGCTAGTTTTGTGTGATGTTCAGTGGGTACTGCAGTGTGGTGTGGGTCATATCTGAGTACTAGACAAGCAGGGAACCATCCTTAAGTAACCAAGAGGGATGTGTCACCCTTTTGTCTGATCAGTCTTGCTGTTACCTCTACTTTCCTACAAGCTTCTGGATATGCATCTGGCACACTTAATGATGGCAGTAAGGACATCCCAAAACTTCACTTTCCCCAAGACAGAGACAAAAGTATTATGAGTATGAAGCAAATTTATCCTTGACTAAGTTCACTCTTGGCTTCTTCAGATAATTGAAGGAGTTTACTCATGAATAAACTTACTTTTTCACTATTGTAATGGTGAGACAGTTGGTTTGTTTTGTACCTGTCACCTCCTGCTGGAAACATTGTTGCTGAAAGGTTCTGTGTTGTCTGTAGGTAATGGTGGACACACTGATGCTGGGGAGTGAATACTTGCTTGTTGCAGTATTGTTGAAGTATTGTTTAGATTAAAGGATGATAGCTGTGCAAGTTTACTACACCAGTGTCATCGACAAGACAAGAGATATGGGTTGAGACAGTTGGATGGTGTGTTTGCTTGGAGAAAGCCTTGATTATTATTATTATGAAGAAACAGCATTTCTATGCACATTGTGAGATTAGAACAATGTTCCTCCTTCATTCTTGACAGAAAAGAAGTAATAAAGGCTGTTTGAGATGTGCATTAAGTGCAGTATTTCCATAAGGAAATTGATATTTTGGTAAATGGTTAGTGACCTGTAATACCTTCTGCTCAGTAAGCCAGGACTCCCTTCCAGGTGAAGCTGGACAGTGCTGGTAGTTTGCCAGAGTCAGGAGTGTCCTCAGGGCGTGGGGGGGCCACTGCACCGGGTATGAAGCTGCACCAGTGTTCGCACTGCGGGTATTCCACATTCAAGAAATTCAACTTTGACAATCACTTGCGTAAACACACAGGAGAGAAGCCTTTTGCTTGCGCCCTCTGCCAGTACCGATCTGCCACCAAAGAGACACTGCGGCGACACATCCTCATCCACACTGGGGAGAAGCCGTACGCTTGCAAAGTGTGTCCCTACCGTGGCACTCAGTCTGGCTCCCTCAGGAGCCACATGCTTACTCACCATGCAAATCTTGCCTCTCTGTCAAGGCATAAGAGATGATTTAGTAAGTAGTGGTGTGTGGGTTAGGTATTACTTCAGTCCATTTATTTAGCTGTTGTTGACATCAGGTATAAATATTAATGGCATTTTCACTTCCATTTTGAAATGAATAAGAATCAAGAGAAGTAATAGAGGAAAGTGTTACAGATTACTCAAAGTAACAAAGTAACATAAGTAACAACTTCACCAGATTGAATGACAAATTAAACATAATTGTATTTTATTGTACAAGTTAGTAAATTTTGTAGGCGGAGTACAAGTCCAAGCAAGTGGTGTGAGTGGTTGTGTGACTCACTGGAGCAGATCACTTGTGTGGCTGTTGAACTTTGCATCATTGATGTGCTGACTGTTGATACGTATTATGCTGTGTCTAGATAGATTACTGTGGAGCTGCCATGTTCTGATGTTAACACTCATTTCAGTCACCATTCTTTAAACTCTTTTAAAGGATTATTTCAACTTTTTAGGACAGGAGGTTATGTAGCCTGAGATGCTTACCTGTGCTATGAATTTAATAATTTGTCAAATGTGTGATGACTTCACTAGCAATGAGAAAGATACATGTCAGTAAGATCTGAGATAGTCTTCAGTGTGTCTGAAGCTGTGGTCATGTATCTAACTAACTCCAGACAGCAAAGGTGTATGAAGAGAGAGAGAGAGAGAGAGAGAGAGAGAGAGAGAGAGAGAATTGTGCTTTATCATGTACTAACTTTTTGTATTGATTGATGTTTTCAAATAACATAGTCATAAGGGAAGTGAAGGTTTGGGTAGAGAAAGCATTATTTTATTTTGTTTATATTTTTTTTTACAGTTGAGTAAAGGGCAGCTATATAAGTTGTGGGTGTCAGAGTGTGGTGTGTGAGGACTCATTGACACTAATTAGGAATGTATTGTATTGTCACTTCTGGTTCATTTGTATTGGTAAAGAAAATCATGTTTGGTGAAGTAGTGGAGCTGCTGAGAACAATTCATAAGTTTTAATTCCCATCATCTTTGAAAGGCAAGGATATGTTATGCATGAGTCACAGCTGCTTTGTGCATAGATAGAGGAGATACATGCAACCTGTTTGTCTGTTTGTCAGGTTCATTGTTATTTTGTTCCATGTGGAGAACTTAGCCTGTCTTCCTCCCTTCAAAATGAGTAATTCACACGGTGCAATCAATCCTACAATTTGTTGGGTTCAGGTCACCCGAGTGGCATCCCTTGAAGCCACAAAGTATTCGCTCTCAAGCATCTTCCTCTTCCTGCTGGCTTTCATCTTTTCTTTCTTTGGGTTTGTATTGCTGGTTGGTATGAATTAAGAATCATTTAATTATAATTCAGCTAAAGACATTTGCTAGGTTGTTTATCATTATGGTACAGTTGTAAACAAAATTAAATTGTTTGCTGGAAATAAAAGCAAAGAAATGTCAGTTTTGGAAAATTCCAATCTTTATTTTCAAAAGATGCAAGAAAATTTATGTAGAAATGGTGTTATGATGTGTTAGTTATTAGAGAACATTTTGGTATGTGCAGCTCATTGAATGGCATTTAGAAGCAGTGCATTCTCAGGGCTGCTTCACTGAGGCAAGGCTTGATGTAGCCAGTGAGTTAGAGTTGATCCCCAGTAGTAAGACAAGTATCCCTGCAGGTGGGGCCGGACAGAAGTGGCTGCGAGGCTCCTGAAGGCTCAAGCTTGTGCATGGGCAAGAGTTTAAGCCCCTCAAGGAAAATGCTTCATTGCACATACTGCTTCTACACCACTAACTTTAAGGCAAATTTGAACCGACACATTCGGACCCACACGGGAGAGAAGCCCTTCTCCTGCACTCACTGCTCCTACCGCACCACCACCAAGCCCAACCTGATGACACACATTCGGACCCACACTGGGGAAAAGCCCTTTGCCTGTACCTTCTGTCCTTACAGAGCAGTGCAGAAAGTGACACTCAAACACCACATCTTGGCCAATCATGGAAGGAAACAGTGAAATCATACTTGAAAACTGATTTTTGGAATTTAGTAAACAGTCTGGTGTTGGTTACTTTTGACCTTACAACCTTGTCATGCTGTCCCTGTGATGTAGATGACTGTGGTTTCTGATTAATGACTTTGCCTGCTGCAAAACATATACCATTTTGTGAAAGTGGTAACACATTCCCATGTTTTGTGCCTTGTAAGATGCACTTTTTATGTTTTCCTTCTTCAGTCACTTGAGTGTCTCAATGATCCTTCCCAGACTTTTAAAATGACAACGTGGTAAAGATATTGACTTGAGTCACCATTGAATGAGATCTTATGGTGTAGTTATTAATTTCTCAAGAGTTCATTGTTTGATATAAATTAATCTTGTCATCGTGATGTCTAGCAATAATGCATCCAAGTGATGTTGGTGCATTACGGTTCCCTTCAGTATTACTGTATCCACCCCACACTGTGCATGACACAACCCATCAATACACACTTCAGCCTTCACTGTTTATTTTTGTAAAAGTACAAATTTCACTATTGTGCAAAAGTTACTCTTGAAGTATGAGTAGAGTAGTGGAGTGCAGTGCAGTGCAGTGCAGTGCAGTGCTGGTGGCTGGTGCTGAAGAGTGTTGAAGGCTGAGGAGAATGTGGCATGTGTGTGGCATGTGGCAGACAGTATTAGATTATCATTTTGTTAGCATTGCTTCATATGTAGTTTTGAATTTAATACAGGTTTTATAATTGCTTTTAGAAAATATGGGGTGTTTTCCTTGATAAAGCATTTTACATGGCACAAAATACTGTATCAGTCTTTGAAACGTACTCCTGCTTGTGGAAGTGAAGGTGGAGGTGCAGGCAAGTCTTGGTGTGAAGGAGAGCATTGAGATGGATGTTGGTGCATCATTCAAGTGTATTTTGGTGTACTGGTGACTGATGATTGCAACAAAAGTATCATCTGTTCAGCATAACATTCTTGTGAATAGTCTTGTAATGAATTATTCAATAGATAAAACAGAATTTCCCTTGGAATAATTTCCTGAGTTTGGCCATTAAAAGATAATAAAAGAATATTGTCTTTTATATTCACATTGAACATCAAAACAAAAAAGAAATAACATTCAAAATATTATACATTTCTTATATGTACACACATTTTATTTACCTACTTATTTGTTTATTCATACTTATGTTATGGTTGAGATGCATCATTTGATTGTGTAATTAAGCTGGTGATGGTGGCAACACTGAGTAGGTCGTCTCCGTCACAACTTAGGAGCGAGTGAGTCTGTTGAGAGGAGGTGAGTGTGGTGAGCTGGTCAACATGGCTTGTTTACAACTCTATTATTGAACCTTGGCTGCTCAACACTTTGTGCTGTGAAAGGAATAAATATTTGTGAAAGTGAAGTGGAAAGGATGTTCTGGGGGGTAAGGTTTTGGTGTGTTGAAATGAATAAATCAATAAAATGCACAAATACTGCTTGTGATTGTATTGGTACTGGTTGATGGGGAAGCAATGCCTTAGCCTTACTGAGGTTCCTTACCTTCATGACGGCACTTCTTTCCCTTGCTCGCCATTGTTGCTCCTTCCAGCCATCACAATCATAAAAACTACCAATGTGGTTTGCTAATTCCTTTTGAGATTTTTACAGTTCCTTGGAAGTAGTTTTGTTTAAGTTGGGCATTTATTTGCTATATGCATTCATATTTTTTTCCCACTTTCTAATCTACATCTTGAATATTTTGTTTTCTTACTTGAAAGTGGGTTTTCTTTTCAGTGAATCTATAAAGTTCCCTTTGAATATTCATTGTTCAGTTTCAGATGCTGAGTTCCTTTTTTTTATTTTTTTTTTTATTGATCTCTAAACTACAGAACTACTCTCCCTTTTTTTTTCTTTTCTTATCTATACAGAGTATATTTTCATATAGAATTTCAGTCTGATATATTCAATACACTTTTGTTTTATCTTTGCTGAAAGAGTCCATATGGGATGTGAAGAAGTGAATGTGCATTTACACTGTCAATGTGTGTGCGTGTGTGTGTGTGTGTACAAGGGAGGGAAAACAATACCAGGAGAAAAGCAAAGTGTTCATAGCAGTGACAATGCTTGATGAACAGTATTACATGTCATCAATGTACGAGTATGAAAGTAAGGCTCTTGTTAATGGTTCGTGTTGTGTTTAGTCTTTCACTCACCCGTCTTACCTGATAGAGAGGTTGTTGACTGTTTCCTGCATCATTTTCCCATCCATGTGTTTATTACCGTAGTTTCTTATCAGATGTTCCACACATACGCACATTCACACACGCATTGTATGGTGCTTTTTCTTCCCCTCGTTCTGTTTCACATGCATGGTATGGAGATACACACACAAACACACAGACACACACACACCTATACATGCATAAGATGTGATTATGCAAACACACGCACACATAGGTATTCAGAAATACCACAACATGCATGCCAAATTTTTTGTTCACCTAGAATCACGTTACCGAGAGACGGCTTTCCAACAGGTAGGACCGGACAGCAACGATCAGATGAGTGATGATGAACAGGGCGTCTATGCTGCCCGCCCAAGACGCCGCGCCCCATCCACCGACAAAAAACACAAGTGTCTCTATTGCTCTTATAACACTATTTACATCACTAACTATAAGAACCACCTCCGCACTCACACTGGAGAGAAGCCGTTTTCCTGTAACTACTGTGTGTACAAGACCACCACCAAAAAGACGTTAGTGGAGCACATCCGGACACACACGGGGGAAAAGCCTTACTCCTGCAACATGTGCAACTACGGAGCCACCACCAAGCAAGGCCTCAACAGACACATGCTGATTCACACAGGAGAGAAACCCTTTGCCTGTAAATTTTGTCCGTACAGAGCGAGAGAGAAGAGTGCTTTGAGGAACCACATGCTGGCAATCCACACCCTCAAGCAGTAATCATGTTTGACAGGCCTGCAAAGAACAGGCAGAGAAAGGACAGGACATTGTTGATTGTTCAAATAATGCCTCCAGTTTTCTATATTATTTTACAAGGAAATAATTAAAGGGGGAGAAATGTAAGAACCATAGTTTTGACATATGTGTTTCCCTTTGTGGTCACAGGGAAGTGGATGCATGTACAAATTTGCTATTTGCTTTAAAATTTCTTTAAAAGATATTTACTAGTTAGGAAATTATGTTTTCAGATTTATTAAAAGGAATTTAGGAAGGCATGTGTTCTTGTCTTATAATTAAAATTTTGTATGTTTGCAGTCACAATGGCTCATTTGCCACATTGCTGAAAGCTTCTAAGTGTCAGTCATTGGATACTTTTTTTAATTTTAAGATATGCTTTATTCATTATTAGATTTGTTGTGCACCGTGACTAAAGCTTCCCTGCTTCACACGCCTCACTTGTATGTTGTGCTGCTGGCATCCAAATACACACTCGTTACACACATTGCTGCAGCTTACTGCCAAACTTTTGTGCTTGAAAATTGTATGATGTATTGAAAACTGCCAATGTTTGTGTGTGTGAGAGAGAGAGAGAGAGAGAGAGAGAGAGAGAGAGAGAGTGAGAGTGAGAGTGAGAGAGAGAGCAAACACCACATTCTGTCAGCTATAGTCAGCACCGGCCAGTCTGGTCCGGAAGCCACTCCTTGCCACTGGGATGGTTAGCAGTGCACTCATCTCATGAAGATGTTGCTTCCTCCTATTTTTTTCTTTATTGTTATTTCTTTCCTTTCTATTATGTTTTATTTATTCATTTATTTTTTTATTTCCAATTATTTTAGCAATGAGCCTTGTCCTGAGTTGTTTTCCTATAGATATCAGTACAAGAAATGTTATAAAGGTATCGATTCTTAAGAAAACTGTGAAAACAAATAGTAGCATAATTGATTCATTATGTACAGACACCTCTATGACTGTTGACAAGTGTGAACAGAGACATTACCACTGTTCATAGGCATAAAGATGTTATTTTATTTATTCATATTTTACATGTTAGAGAAAGCAGTATAAACATGTTTTATTTATATTTTGCATATCATAGGAAGCGGCTTAGAAAAAAGGCTAAGAGTTAATACGTAAAGTTGTGATGTCGATACTGAAGAACTTTCACTCTTCCTACATGGTGTGACACACACACACACACACACACACACACACACACACACACACACACACACACACACACACACGCAGAAGGGGGTTTCCATCTGGAAGTGTGCTCCCTGGAAAGACAGAAAACGTTTTTTTATTGTTCTTATTGATTTTGTTTATTTTTACTATATTTTGTTCTGTTATTTTAGCCAGTCTGGAAAGAGGAAAGAGTCCTTGATTAAGGCACAGAATTGTGATTGTGATCTCATATAATGAAACACACTGTCTGTCTGTCTGTCTGTCTGTCTGTCTGTCTTTTCTTTGTATGGGTGTGTCTGCTTGTCACAGAAAAACATTAAATTGATTGTTGTTAAGTTTGGTATGGGTCCTCCTGATCTAGGGAGTGACTTACCCCTGATCTAGGGAGTGACTTGCGCTGTCTAAACTACTTCCAACCCAAACTGTTAGCTTATTTGGGCAGATCCATCCCTGAAACCCCATTCTTGATGTTGATGCTATACCGTAACACATTTTTGATGCCGGTGCCAAATATTCATTGTTAGCTTGGATTTTATTATAGTTGGGAGAGGTATAAGCTTAACATTTTTTATATGAATAGGAAATAAGTACTTTACAGTAAATCCTGGATATAATGATAAACTTAAATATAACAAATTTGGGATAGAATGAAACAAATTTCCTGACTGAACTCCATTGGGTTTAACAAATTGAACTTTGATAAATCCAATGGTTGGTTAGGTTGTTCCATCGTGCTCAGTCAGTCATGTAAGCAGGGTGTGTAGCAACACTATTTTATGTAGTCCACTTTACTTTCTTATTAACATTAGTACGTGATTATATATATATATTTATATATATATATATATATATATATATATATATATATATATATATATATAGATATATATATATATATATATATATATATATATATGATGACCATGATTTTTTAGGGGGGAAATTAGGTTTTTGAGATATTAGCGCTGTATAAGACAATCCCCATAATATTGAAGGGAGCTGCTGCTCTCATGGTTGGACTGACAAGCCACAATGAAGGGGTTGCGTGGCTGTCGGTTCCCTCACTCAAGTTTGTCACTAGCATGGCAAAATTCACTGTCCCTGTTCTGCACAATTCCAGGTGTTTCTGAGCTCCAAATGGCAGGAATATTCATCACATTCTTTTGTGATGACTACCATTCATCACAGGTTTATTTCTGGTGTCTCACTGAGCATTGGGGAACCATAATACAATAGGCTTGATAGGCTTGGATGGTCATTCCCTCATTCCCACCTTGTCACTTAGCTTTAATATTTTAATGATATCAGCTGTGAAGGCTGTGATTGGATACCTTAGCATAAGTAGTATTTTATCAACGTCATGTTAGCCTAATCGCCAACTAATTATTTTTATGGCGCATCTGTCGGCAATACTGAGATTACAGATCTTGTTTTTGCTGATGATGCAGTAATCTTTGCCAAGTCACTGGAGGTTCTGGTAATGGCTCTAGAGGCACTGCACGAGGAGGTGAAGCCCTTGGGACTTAAGGTTTGCTGAGCCAAGACCAAGGTTCAGGTGTTTGGTGGCTTACTGGATGAAACAGTACTTTGGCACTAGATGCCTTCACAGGATCATGGGATACCACTGGTATGACTTTGTGTCAAATCAGCAATTGTTCCGTGAGACTGATTCAAGACCTATTACCAGCATAGTCCGTCAACAACAACTGCGGCTGTATGAAAAGAGAATTCTGATTTGTTTGTTAAGATGAACATTGCAATCACCCAAGGAGAAGGAAGGAAGATGTAAATGGCTCTTTAGGTAGCTATACCGATGTTGCCAAACACTAAACAAATTATGAAAGTTTCTCCCACTTGAGATTGTAATTGTAGATGATGTGGTAGTATTTGAAAGTTTGTAGGCTCAGCTTCTCCAGTGGGAAACTTGTTGCAGGAATGCATATACATACTTATTACTTTCTTTTACATGCTTGCAATGCTGATTTCATCACTCTTTCTTGTGTTCTGTGTTGGTGTGTTTAATTTGCTGGAAGATGTGCTCTGTTATATGATCTCCATTTGTCACTTGTCTTTGTTTGTATTGATGACAGACCTGAGAGAGAGAGAGAGAGAGAGAGATTCCTACATTTTCAATTTTGTGGGTTAGAAATATTGTGTCTTTTGTTGCTTTCCTGGGTACCTTTTTCTGTGAGTCAAAGTAATAACCAATCTTTGAGTTATGAATACTGTCTATGTCCTCTGTTGCTGTCTTGGGTACCCTTCTGTAAGTCCAGCAGTAACCAGGAGATGGTGTCACACGGCTCCCTGGTCCTGGTGTCTGGCAGGTTGTACCATAGTTAAGGTTGAGTGTTGTTTGTGTGATGTTCCCCACAGCTTTACCAGCATTGAAGTTAGGCTAGCTTGATGTGAGAAGATTTTATCTGTCTGAATAACTTAGAACTTTCCATGTATATTGTGATATGAATTGTTGGTAGTGTGGTGTGTGCTAATACGTGTAATGTTGAGTAAGCCAGGTGTCCTCTGCAGGTGAGGCTCAACACAGGCTGTCAAGAGACCAGTAGGGAAGGATGCACTAGGAGTGGCATGGGTATGGCTGCCTCAGCTAAGATACACTGCTGCCCTTACTGTGCGTACTCCACCTCAGTCACTACTAATCTAAAGAATCACATGCGCACACACACTAAGGAAAAACCCTTCTCTTGCACCCACTGCCCTTATCGTGCCATAACCAAACAGACTCTAGAGGATCACATTAAGACTCACACAGGAGAGAGGCCTTTCTCGTGTCCCTACTGTCCCTACACGGCTATCTCCAAAAAGAGACTCAAAAGGCATGCCCTCAAGCACGCCACAGTACCTTTTGACCTTTAGGGAAACAAGCGTTATTCTGCTTCTCTCTCTCTCTCTCTCTCTCTCTCTCTCTCTCTCTCTCTCTCTCTCTCTCTCTCTCTCTCTCTCTCTCTCTCTCTCTTGTTTTCCCTGATTACAATACATGTTTTTTAATGCATTTAGAAGAATGTTTAATACATATTACAGACTGTAGTATATATTTGCTAATTTCTCAATTTTTGAAGATCTCAGTGTTATCTGTTTGTTGAAGTTTTATAATGCATAAGACAAAAGTGTAGGTAGATCCAGTAGTGGTGAATGCTGCAGACCCAGTGAATCTTTGCCTTCAGTGTGTTGCAGCAGTGTTGAGAGAGAGAGAGAGAGAAATGATTAAGGAATAGCTGTTTACATTAGACAGCTTTTTAGATTAGCATAGACTATTATCTCATACAGTCATTGCCATAATTGCTCTCAGTAAGAACATGAAGAGAAAAAAGTCTTAATTTCCAACACTAAGAGATGACTGATGCTACTGGAAGTTTCAAGAGTTAATAGGATGAATGAATAGCAAAGTAGTGGTAAGCAATACATATTATGATGTCCAAGATGTTGATACCAAAATGAAAAAATATATATGAAGAGAGTCAAATGTATGAGTCAGTATTTGGTGGTTGTGTATTGGTTACCTAACTAAAGTATGAATCCACAGGCTCTTAGTGTGTGACCTGTAGCCAGATAGTGAGTGGGCAGCCTGCTTAGCTATTTATGCTTTACTCTGCTCTGCACCTTTAGTGATACTAATGTGTAATGGAGAAACATTGGGAGATGACTGTGATAACTCAGAAACCACTGTCAGTACTGTGGAGCAAGTGATTCTGTGCCCCCACCCAACACAGTGAGACTTGCCTCGCCGGTCCGAGTGCTGTGCCGGTACATACTCGGTGTGGTGCAGCTGTCCTTCTTGCTGCGGTTTTTGTTCGGAGAGAGGGAGAGTGATGTAAAAATCATAACTATTGATCTTGTAAGATATTGATGAGTACTTAGCAACTAAAAAGTGAAATGTTCACATTGATGGATAATTATGAACTCAAAGGTCAGATGTTAATACAGATGTTAATTGATGAATAATTAAAAACTCAATAGTGAAATGTTATGAGCTATTATTTCATAAGTAAAGCTAGATTTACAATCTATCTTTGTCCATTAACAAAATAACATTTATTTATTGGTGGGCGTCTTTGCAATAAATTAACGATAACAATACTGAGTGATCAGTTATCCAAAAATTATTTTTTACCCAGTTTAGCAATTCATCAGTATTGCTGATTCTTGTAGATCCAAACTAGCAATATAATTGATAATTTTAGTTTTTGGATCATGAACATGTTGAAAAGTTGGCTAGGATTTATTGGGTTATCCTGTATAGACTGAGAGTGAAGCAACAGTATGATGGAATGACAGTCCAGGAATAGGAAACAATGTTGTGACAGCACAGATAGACAATCCAGAACTGAGTCATATGATTAGAGAATAAATGGGTTTTTGTTCAGGGAAACTAGCAATTGCTAGCGATGGTAGTGGCTGAACTTCCTTCATTACCAAGCATCTCTTTGCTGAAAAAGGAGAATGTGTGATTGCACTTCAAAAATGGTTATGACACTCAAATGTTAGGTATTTGAAACATGAGAAAATAAGGATATTGTATGTGCTAGTACAGTGTTTTTTAGTATTACAGAAAATTTTACTACCCTAAGGTGTTTATAATATTATTATATAGAAACTTAATAATCTTGCAGTTAGTGTTGAGTGTTCATGTTAGTGAAATATGTTGATTCAATGCAATTAAAGCAGTATTGTTCAAAGATGTATTTATTAACTTTTGTATGTTCCTACTCAATCGTAATGTACCGTTCATATATTTATCTCTGTAAAAGTCACTCTGTATTGCAGTAATTGTTTGCTGGCCTACAAAAGTACATTATGAAAAGATATTTGTGTTTTATCTCCCAATGGCATACAGATCAAACTTTCCAAACCAGCCAAATTCATATCCTAAATACATTTTACAGAAATTAAGTATTGATGTCTGTTAGTGTGTGTGTGTGTGTGTGTGTGTAATCAGCTGTCAGTCAGTTATAGAGAGTAATAAAGACTTCAGATATGTGTATGTGTGAGATTCACTCACATTGGACTTATGATCAGGTGTCGGTCAGTTGCAGAGAGTAATAAAGACTTGAGATCTCTTACGCATCACACACGTTTTCCTCTACTCTGTGAAAATGTTAGGAATCTGACTGGGTATGCAATGCTCAGTGATGCTTCACTGGTTTCCCAGTATGTGGTATGTGGACTGCTCTCTGTGTAGTGTGTGGTGCCAGCAATGGACTACCTACCATACAGCACCACCTGTGGCCCACCTTTGGACCCCTCTGTGTGCCACTCCACTTTTCTGAAATGAATGGCAAATAATGCAATTTGCATTGTATTCCGTCAGTTGTACTAGAAAATTATTGGCTGCAAATAGTATAGTAAAAGTACTACAGAATGGATTTTCATACAAAGTATCCTCTTGATACCTGTGGCCATTTCTTTTGTATTTTTCTGCATTTAGTGAGTATTAATTAAGTGTGGCAGTAAAAATAAAGAGGAAAGCATTGATGAAAATTTCCTTCCCTTCAGTGGGAGCAAGTCTATGACAGTGAGAGAAGGAATGAATGTCGTGACGTGTGACAAAGGGAGAGACACTCGATGATTTGACACACGATTGCTGTTCATGCACCATCGTAAGGATAGATAACAGTGCTTCAAACTGTTTCACTCTGGTAACACTGTGTGACAAACAGAATTTAATAACATGGGTATGTAACTCAAAAATCTGTTCACCTCACTTCCAAGATTTACAACTTCCTCTTCTCCTTGGTATTGCAATGTGTTAGTGATTCCTGAATGTGTACATCAGTGCAAATCGCTGCTCTGTGATGTGAGGAGAGGTGGTGAAGTGAGATGTTGTGATGCCTTGCTTTATATTGTGTGTATTATCATGTTATTGAAAAGGTGGTCATGGTCACTGTACTCTGTCATGCCTCACCAAGCAAGAGTAGAGGAAGTAAATGCAGTGTTGATATGCTCCAGACATTCATAAATACTTGTCAGTAAAGTAATGCTGTGTTTCATAGAATCAGTAACCTAAGTAAAATATGAAGCTTGATCTTTCAATATGTACATGATTACAGCATAAATGTCAGCACATGGAATATTATTATGTGAAATGATCCACTACAAGTGTGCATGTCATGAAATGCTTCTGTGAATGAGTCAATATTTCAAATTGTCCTTGGAATGTCTAGTGATAATGACATCCTCTGCAGGAAGGGGTGGAGAGTGTGAAGCAGGAGATGGGCAAGAAGGGCAGACCCCGAGTGCAGGTGGGCCACACCTCCGACTCCAAGCAGCACATGTGTCCCTTCTGTTCCTACTCCACCCGTGTCACTACCAACCTCAGGAACCACATGCGCACTCACACCAAAGAGAAGCCATTTGCTTGCCCCGAGTGTCCGTACCGCTCCACCACCAAAGACCACCTCACCAAACACATGTGCACACACACTGGAGAGCGGCCATTTGCCTGCCCACACTGCCCGTACCGAACGGTTCAAAAGGGAACCCTCAAGAACCATATATTTTCTCACCACAAGACACTGCCAGACACTTTATAGATTACTGTCTTGGCTTTTTGATGCATTTGTTGAAGCACTGCATTTCTGCTTGCAAATCACACTAATTGTTGCTTTCTTTGATGATTGATTTTTTTTATGTAGCATTTTGGTGGAGGGAATTGCATTTGCTTGGGAAAAAAGCTTGTTTCTTCATGGAAAGAGAAAATCTGCTTCTGTTTTGTGTAGATGAGCATTGCATTTACTCAAGAAGGAAAGAAGAAAAAATTTATTTTATAATTCTTACTATGAATATAATCTAAGTGTAACACTTCAAAGAGTAACTACTACCTGTTGTGACTAATGTAGGTGGTGGGTGACAAACAGATGGGTAGTTCTGAATTCCAAGTGCAATGGCTAGTACTATAGATAATAAGTACTTAGTTTCTATTCTCTCTCTCTCTCTCTCTCTCTCTCTCTCTCTCTCTCTCTCTCTCTCTCTCTCTCTCTCTCTCTCTCTCTCTCTCTCTCTCTCTCTCTCTCTCTCTCTCTCTCTCTCTCTCTCTCTCTCTCTCTCTCCCTCTCTCTCTCTCTCTCTCTCTCCTGATAGTGTAGCTTGGTATGTGTGTGTGTGTGTGTATTTCACTGTTGCGGTCGCCTGGTGGTCACCCAGCCAGCTTTTCCCTATGGAGCAAACTCAGAGATCATAGACTGATCTTCGGGTCTGTAGGGCTGAAACCACATCACACACTACATACACACCGGGACAGCCACGCCACAACCCCTCAAGTTACATCCCGTACCTACTTACTGCTGCTGTGTAGGTGAACAGGGGCTAGATGCACATAATGAGGCTTGCCTATTTGCCTCGCTGCACCCAGGACTCGAACCCTCTCGGTTGTGAGCTGAGCTTGCTAACCACTACACTATGTGGTGTGTAGTGGTTAGCTTGTGTGTGTGTGTGTGTGCGTGTAGTGGCATTAAAGATAGGAAAATAAGGGGCAGGTGTTTGGAGGTAAGTAAGAGGATTATTATAAGACTGAATGTCCAGTGAATAGAATAAGTTTAAAATATTTTAATATGATTTAGCTCAAAGGCAAATGAACAGGTTTCCAAGGTATAGGATGCAGGCAGTGGAAGTGAACTGAGTGAAAGATACAACACAGTGTGGCTCCAGGGGCTTGTTGTGATGACAATGAGCAGTAAAAGACTCCTACCAGATCATCAGATGTAGGGACGGTTTGCTATAGACAATGTGGGCAGCTGCCCGGGGTGCAATCTATTAGGGGGTACACAAGTGCCAGTTTTCTGCACTAATACCACTGTATTTTCATGTCAAGCTAGTGGAGTATGGGCAGTGAGGTACCCCTACTATCACATCATCTCAATGCAGTCATTTGTGTTATTTACATTTTTTTTTACATTGCATGCTCTTTCATTTATCTATTACATTTTTGTTTATTTTGTTATTTCATTTTCTGTTTCTTGTTTTTTGTATTGATATTATTTTTAATGAGATAACTTCAGTAATACAATTCTTGTGTTTGTGTGTTGATTGAGTTTGGCAATGGGTTGGGAGTGCTGGTGGTATGGTCAGGGGCTACCAATGGAGGGTTCACCCATGATGCAAAAGTAGCCAAGACCACCTCTGATCAGATGGCTAGCTCACCTGGCAGGAGAGAGAGAGAGAGAGAGTGTGAGTGAGAGGAGTATAGAAAGATGCTTTACTGGTGTGTGAGAGGAAGAAAACTTCTGAAATGGAAAGGTGGGAACATTAGGACATTTGAATACCACATTGTTCTCTTCTTTCCATTAAAGGTTTGCATGAGAGATAGATATAGGCTAGAGAAAGTAGTGGGTGGTTCTGTGGTAACTTTCCCAAAGAGGGTTAAACACCAGATATCTGAGTAGATAGATAAGAGAAGCTAATATTTATAAATGTGGTTCTAGAATATAAGAATTTCAGTAGTCAATGGTGGTGAAAGAAAAAGGATTTGATTCTATTGGGATGTGATGAAAGACATTATGCTTGAGATGGGAGGAGGAGGAGGAGGAGAGGGGGGGAGGCAGTGGCCTTGGGTTTGTGCAATGGAACAATTACTCCTTACATAATTGTAAGGTGACGAAAGCACAATTTTCACACAAAGCTCAATGTTTTTTGTATGACGGTCTAATGAGGAAACTGTTGTATGTTGCTGCAAAATTGGTCTGTGCATCAAGACCCTGTGAAATGTGGTGCTCTTGCTATGTAGAGGTTTTATTTCTCTGTATCATGATGATGTTGAAATGACAGTCTTACAACTTCACACAAAGATGGAATGGAAAGTGAATGGTGTGCAGTGTGTGGCAACGCTCACCAGTGACTGCTGCAGTGACACACAGCTCACTTCTTGTTACTTGTAGGTGTCCATTCCCTAATTTTCTTCCACTTCTCCAAAGTATTTCTATTCCTAAGTAAATGTGCTGATATCGTTCAGCATATCACAATGAAACAAAACAAATGATCAATGAAGGAATTATTGTTTTGCATATTGATTATATATTGGATTTGTATGAAGGCAATTAGATCATGATTATTTGATTTATGTAGTTATTTATATGAGGATTATTTGATATATCATAAGCTTCTGAACAAACATAGGATGAGTTTCATTGTAAAGAGGAATTGGAAATAAAGTATTTTCAAGTTTTTGCAGTCATGTGTTAACCTATGGGCAACACACATGATATATATATATATATATATATATATATATATATATATATATATATATATATATATATATATATATATATATATATTACTCAGTCATTTAAAGAGGAAGTACATCAATTATTATAAATATTTTGTGGTACTCTGACATTTAAGAGCCATGACCAACATCATCCATCATCATAATATATTTCAGCTGCCTGTTCTCATAGTGTATGTCTGCACATAAACATAATTTAAGTGTGGGTGATGAATGATTATATGACTAGATGTGTTCCTACTAATATAATATAAGCATGTACAGTATCAAGATTTGTGAGGGTAAACAGAATTGCCTGCATCCAAAAGACAATGGAAGTGTGTAGAGGAAAGTTAACTTTCTTGACAAGAGTAAAGAGTCCTGGCTGTGTCTTTGTGGGATTTCAGACAAAAGGTACGTTCTATTTAGTGTCATTTGATATATCTAAGAAATAAGAGGAGGCATGTTGTGCATCACAGAGTTGTGTACTTAATGTTGGGTTGGTTGTGCCTGTAGCAAATAAACACGTGTGCAGCAGATGAATAAGTTGGCCATACTCAACAGGTCTTCGTGGACAGTGCTGGCCAGAGCAGGCACAGGAGGGGAGGCTTGCCACCGGGGAGTCACAAATGCACTTACTGTGACTACACAACTTACTTTACTACTAACTTGAGGAATCACATGAGGAGGCACACTGGAGAAAAGCCATACTCTTGCCAGCAGTGCTCTTATTGTGCCATTACCAAACAGCGGCTGGAGAGACACATGGCCACTCATGCGCGGGGAGCCAAGTGCCCCACGTGTCCATTTGCCGGCACACGCGAAGAAATGAAAAAACACATAATTGCTGCTCACGGAGTGAAGACATGGTGAGAGATTTGCACATTGTTCTGATGATTGTGAGGAAAACACTATTAGGTTTAAGTCTTTTCCCAACTGTACGCTAGTTATACCTTGCTTTGAAAAAAAAGTTCTATTACTGTAATTCATTTAGTAATAAAAAGTGTTTGATTTCATTCCATTTTAAATTACCTGCTTATCATGTGGGTGTAAGCTGCCCTGCTGAAGCCAAATCAGCAGTGGACGCCTTACGTTGCTGGTCATGTTGAGTGAGATTGAAGAACAAACAACAGTCACTGTTCACATTCCTTCAGTTTTACACCTCACCATCTTAAATGATCATCTTGCTTCACAATTTGACATACGTACTAAGTTGAATGTAGCCTTAAAGACTCTAGGATGATGTAGATATTGAATAACCTTCCATTCAGTGATAAGGCAATAATTTCACCTGAGCATTGCCAGGTTAATGGGATAGATTCTTTAGTGATTGTCTAATGTCTTGCAAAGACGATCATGTGGACTTGTTAATAATATGTTATGTATTAACAAGTACCTGAAACATCCGATTATTTTGTTACATTAATCTTTAAGCAACACTGAAGTGTATAAGCTGGCTGGGAGTGAGTAATGATGGTTTTGACAAGGTTAACACTATAACTACAGACAATCTTCTCACTCATTTCTTTCTTTTGACATCAGTTCTGAAAAAGAAAGCTTGCATCTTTTCAGCTAATGTCTGTGTAGGTAAAGGTATGAGGGTGGCTTGGCATGAGAGGAATGTGAGTGAGTAGTAGTATTGTGGTGGGGATAATGTACCAGCTGGCCCACAGTGGAGGGAGTCTGAGTGCAGATTTCCAGTCCAGCAGAAGCAGGTTGATGGAGTGCCTCTTCTTTAGCACTGTAAATATTGTATCTTATTACAATAAAGAGTTCATAAAACTGTCTATATTAGGAACAATGACTTAGTCTTACATATTGGAATGGAATTCAGTGGGCAGATTTTATTATGACTCGGTGTCATCTTTTAATCAACATAACACTCCTAAATTAAAAGTATTTCATCAAAGTATGTACATAATGAACAATGTATTGTGGCTCCCTCAAGGCCATGTGATGTTTAAGACTGATGAGTGAGTGATGCTGTGGTAGGAGTTTGACAACATATGAGTAAGCTGAGCATACCCAACAGATGGTGAAGGGCAGCTGGGAAGGAGGTGCAACAGTAAGCAAGTATCACAACAACAGGAAGATGCACTATTGCCCCTACTGTCCCTACACCAGCAATTATGTCAATAACTTGAAGAAACACGTGTGCACTCACACAGGCGAGAAGCCGTTTTCCTGTCCCCACTGTGCCTACCGCACCAACTCCCGCAGCCACCTCAACCGACACACGAACATTCACCGTGAGGAGAAACAGTTCACTTGCAGCCGTTGTTCCTTCAGGACTCACCGGAAAGACTTGATTGAGACCCACTTGTGGACACAGCACAGCACTCATGAGCCACTCCCTGCTGGCCATGAATAAATATTGGCAGCCCCTCTCGGTGTCCAGAGTTAACCGTCACTAGATTGTTCTATACATGTGGTCTATAAGTGGAATGATTTCCTCAGTAAGTATTTGATTTGATGAATTCCTAAACAATCTTTGTTTTTTTAAGTAACATGGTTATCAAAACTGAAAATGTGTGTATAGAAAATGACATTTGGGAAAAAAGTGTTTTTGTCCATTGTTATGATTTTTTTAGATGATGAGAAAGAAAATGTTCTTATGACTAATGACAGAGTGTGGCTTGAAACATCAGGTTGAGCATGAGTGATACAGCTTTGGATGTTGTGTGTGTGACTCCAACTTTTGTGAATGTGTGTACAGGAAAATATATTGGACATGCCTGTATATGGCTTTGATGAGTGAATATGGTAGAATAAACTGTAATGAAGATTCCTGTCATTTACTGAAACCCTCTGTTTATTATTGCCAATAAAGGAAGATCAGTATGGTAAGCTTGATAACAAACATTTCTTTGCTTACAACATACTTGAGAAATAGGAGAAAATTCCATATTGAAGATACCATTCTTTAGATTAACTCAAAAACTTTTCATTGTACAGTAATTGTCTTTGGTATTTTTTTTTGTCATGCCACTAAGAAAAGCACTAGATTGCATTTATATATTGTGAGACCTGACACAGCATCACGTGCAATGGTTTACACGTGTTTTGCGAAGTGACTGATTCATCCAAGATAACGACAACATAAAACTTGATGTTGTTTGTGAGCACTAACAGAGAATGTTATGCTAGAGACACAGGTGCAGCTTACACAATTGGAGGAGTGAAACTAAGACTTGCCTCAGTCGTCATCCAAGAGACTTAAGTAAGCTTCATTGTTCTTGTCCTCATTATGACCATGTGAAGTGTGAAGGTAGTCTTAAGAGTTAACCTAAACTAAAAGCTGTGTCAGTTTGAGTAAGAGAGCCATACCCTACAGATGTTGCTGGGCCACACTGGTCCGAGGGGAGGCAGTGGAGCGGCCCTGGGACTATTGAAGAGCCACCTCACTCCTCGCAAGATTCACAAGTGTTCCTACTGCCCCTTCACCACCCATTGTATCACAAATTACAAAAGGCACATCTCGGCCCACACTGGCGACAAGCCATACGCTGCCATTACTGCGCTCACCGACCTCATTCAGATGATATGAAAGCCTCTTCTGCCTTACTCTGACCTGGGGAAGTCCTGAGGGATTGCCGACACTCACCACACCAAGACACTTGATTTCTCATATGTTCATTGTTCTTTGTATGGAATTTTATGTGTATTCCTGTTTGTTGTATGTGTGTCATTTATGAGGTGAGGCAAGTGAAATGAAGACAGATGCCAGACCACAGATAATGTAGACATAATTCATTGATATTTTGTAGTACATAATAGTTGACATCATGTGTATGTAGCATTTGCCTAATTGAATTTATCTTGGCTGTCCATAATTTTGATATCCCAACCATTACTCTACAATGTGTTTGTCGAGGGATACTCAAATTATTTTTTTATGGCTAAAGATTTCTATGATTTTCCTCTTAGTTACTTTACCTTATTATTCTGGAGCATCATGAATTAACTTACAAACAATGCATTCGCTGTTAGTAGTGACCGACTACATCACTTTAAATGCCAAGATGTTTTCTCCCTTGTGGCAAAACCCAAGTCATGTTGAGCAATCACGTTATGTACAAATCAATTTTAAACGTCCCATTCTTGCCAGCATATAAGCTACACCTAATTTTACATTTTGTGTATTATTACATTATTATAATGACTTCATTATTGTTATTTTAAAGAAAGGTATTTTATTACTATAAATACATTGGAAGCAGGGTAAACTTTTATATATTTTTCTAAAAGGTGCATCTTATGTGCTGCAAATATGGCATACAATTAGAATTACTATTTTTCTTAAGGCCACTAATATATACATAGATTATTTTTATGTATCTATATCTACATATAGATATATTTAAGTTGCAGACGCACATACACACATGCACAGTAAGAAGTGCAGGTTTGAATTTAATTGTATGAGGACCCAAAATCATACATCATACAGGTATGAATGAATGCAAGATGAAATTCCATGCCTGGATGAAATACTCTTTCCTGCTGCAGTCCTACTACTAAACCAAGATGTACTTACACCCATCATGATTTTTTTTTCCAGTAATCACTGTTTGTTTGTCATATCAGGACTTAAACATGATAGGGAAGTTTTCATCAAGCAAGGGAAGGAAGGACTAATTTCAAATCTTCCAATGATGAACCCATTGAAAGTGTAGCCACATTAAGGTGTTGCAGTGGCAGCCTTGCTGTGGTGCTGAGAGTCACTGGCTGAATTTGTACTTGGCTATTTATTGTAGGTTCATGTCATCAGTCTCAGTAGGCACTGATGATCACGAATGACACAATCTTACATAGATTTACCTGAGTCCCATACAGTGACCTGGAGGAGTGGTGCTGAGTGTGTGTGTGCGTGCATTTCTATGTATGTATATTGGCTTCAATTACATGCCATCCAGGACTCCGTGTTCATGTAAAAAAACAAAATATAATACTACAAATTACATACTGAGTCTTTCATTCATTCTTTATCATTCTGAGAAAGAACTAAGCCATGTTTGTGTTTTGTGCCAGCTGGGACTTCTCGTACCACACCGCAACACTTCAACCAGACTTTAACTAGACAGGGATGCTTGTGTCAATTCATCCTCTGCTACCAGCAATTAGAACCGTGTGAGAATTTATGATTTATTGAAAGTGTTACCAAAACAACACATTATCAGGAAACCAGAAAAGGTCCTGTTATGAATTGGCCTTCCTTCTAAACACTCTTGCCTCTACTCAGTGAAGAAGTGTACATGTCATGGTGAGATGGAATCACCATGTCAGGGCAGCGGTATGTAGTATAAGGATTGAAACCTGCTTGTCTTGTTAAGTAATATATCTTAATAGTTGCAAGTTTTATTATGCTCTTGCTTTGTGTATGAACCTTGTGGCATGAAGCCTGCATTCCCATTAAGTAAGCCAGCAATCTTCTACAGGTGAAGCTGTTGGCTGAGGCTCAGTTGGCCGGCGGGGAGAGAGTGAGGGAGTCAAGGACACACAACCCCGGAAGCAGGACATTACGCTGCCCCTTCTGTGCTTACACCACCTACCAGACCTCCCACTTAAAGTACCACATACGCACCCACACGGGGGAGAAGCCCTTCTCCTGCCCTCACTGTCCCTTCCGCTGCAACAGGAACAGCAGCCTAAAGATTCACTTGCGGAAGCACACGGGAGAAAAGCCGTACACATGTCCACACTGCCCATACCAGTCCACCGTGAGCAGCCACATCAAGCGCCACCTCAAGACTCACAACGATGGAGAGAAGGACCTGACGTGTGCCCAGTGTTTCTATCGCACCCGTGACCAGGAGGACTTGCTGCGCCATGTCCGTATGCACTTCACTTCATAGTGGAGCTTGCCTTATGCCACACTAAACATTACACACTTCTTTACAAATAATGGTGGTCAGGCACAATTCTTTTTATTTTCTTGTCAGTTTTTAAATGCATTGTGCTTTGAAAAATGATTTCATAAACAATTCAGTTCCTTTTGTGTAGCTTTTTAGATTTTTAGGAAAGTTTTAGTATTCATGTTCTCGTTCCATTGTTTATGTGGCTGCAGCAAAAAAGAAAACACAGATGAGCTGGCACCTTGAAAAAAATTTTAAAGACAAGTTACAATAGCTCCTCAAAAATTCAGTCTTTTTGGAATCTGAGTAATATTTTAAATGTTTATTGTCTTGTAATGAACGTTTTACAAAAATGTTTATATTCTTGACAATCATATATATATATATATATATATATATATATATATATATATATATATATATATATATATATATATATATATATATATATATATATACATATACATATTTATACAGGTACCTCTCAATTTACGTGAGAGAAGTATCATTGAAGAGGTCGTGGAAAACAAAAACAACTTAAATCAAACAATATATTATATACACACATACTCATACGTATATGTACTCTTATATATATTCAAATAGGAATGTACACAATTTATTGGCTCCTTGACAGGTGAGCTCCTCTCCCCTGAGTAAACATTTGTTATCCGTGAAGAGAGGAGATCACCCTGTCAAGGAGCCAATACTTTCCTTATTGAATATATATATATATATATATATATATATATATATATCACAGACATGTATGTTTGTGTAACTGTTGTTATTTGGGTGGCATAAAGGAACTCACATGAGGTATCTGTTGGCCACTCAGTGATATATGACTTAATTGAAAAAAAGTGTAAATCAGAAATTTACTTGGATTTTATACCTCACATAAATTAAAATACACATAAAACCAGCACTCTTAAAAAAAGAGATACCTGTATATATATATATATATATATATATATATATATATATATATATATATATATATATATATATATATATATACCAAACTTAATACCAATGCTTTGAATATTTTTTTGTGAAGCTCAAATGTGTGCTTAGCACAAAAGGCATTTTTGTGTGCCACAAGTAGAGTATTCAGTGCAGTGCAGTGCAGTGCAGTGTGGTGTGGTGTGAATTGTGATGCTTTAGTATGAATGCAGTGAGGCAGACCATTGTGGTAGGAAGGACAGCACACATTTCTTAGATGTTTTACTGTTAAAAAATTGAAGAGTTGTAAAATGCCTCTGTTTATCTATCTTTGTAAAGATGACTCTGACAATCCCACACAGGATGGCCCAACAAAGCATCACACACACACTCATTCACACTCTTAGCACTGTCAGCCTTGGATGGGAAGGGACAGTCTCGTCAAACACCCTTATACCATTCAAGAGTTTAGGCATAACACAGCAGACAGTGGTGAATGTAAACAAGAAATTTATTAAAGGTGACTTTCATTTTGTTGCTGCAGCTCTCTTTCTGGCGTCATTTGAATCACATCAGCCACTCAAAGGAGAAGCTTCATTCGGTCTGGATTCAGACTCAGCTCTGATGTGGTGCTATTGAATAAACTCTTTGTATAAGCCTGATTGGTGGAAATGCAAAACTGTGTGTGTGTGTGTGTGTGTGTGTGTATCTACCTAGTTTAGCTAGTTATAGTATATAGGAGAGGACCTATGCTTGTCCTGTCACATCTTTCATCCCCAAAATTTTTCAACTTATTTTTTAAATTGTGTGTGTGTGTGTGTGTGTGTGTGTGTGTGTGTGTGTGTGTGTGTGTATGTGTGTATGAGTTCTTTATTACTTGAAGATTAAGTTTTCTATTGTGTCAATATAGTTAATTGGGTTTTTTCCATGCATTTTTATATTAAGGTGAAGTTTTTTCAGTTATACAAACCTGATGACAGGGTTGATTGTAGTGTGAAGAGTGTTTCGCTGAATAGAACAGTCTTGCTACCTAAATTTGTTGTAAGTCAACTTGTACTTGTGGTTCATGAAAGCAGCCACAGCACATATAGATCTTCTCTTGTGCATGAATACAGGAATGACTGTCAAAGCATTGTGAAAGTTGTCTTGATTATGATGTACAAAACTTACTTTTGAATTTCTCTATTTATTCAATGAGTAAATTATTTATATTTTTACAAATCAAATATTTGTCTTCAGAAACCAATTGATTTTTATCTGCAGCAATATGGGTTATTAGAATTTGTGATTTTTTATTTGGTGATTGTCTTGCAAGTTTTTGAGAAGCTAGTGTATTTCCATGAACTGCCTTGGAATTTATTTTTAAATACACTTAAAGGAAATAAATAGGTCATGATCATTAAGGTAACAAACAAATAAATCTTGTGGATAATAATTGGTTGCCATGTGGAAATCTTGATCAGGTATAAATGTGAAGAACTGAGGATGGTATGAAAAGTCCCTAATAAACTGTAATGCATATACTGATGCATCGGCTGACTCACTGTTGTCTGATGCTCTTCCCAAGGATCTCTATAATGTGTACGACGACTGCCGTGCCAAGCAACTCATTATTTTCTGACTTGTTAGTATTAAGGAAATATGCACATAGCTCAGACTGCAGGTAGGACTGAGTTATGGCATCTGTCACTGTCATGGGAATAAAACTGTTGTAATAATGAGAGGTTCAACTTGCTTTCTTTCCCTCATGACTCTGTGTGATCCCTTTGAGATGAGATGTACGTGGTGCTGACCTGCCGGCAATCCCTCACAGGTGTCACCGGGCAGTGGGCACATGGTGGGTGCTGCCGCCTACAACACTGAGCCAGCTGGGAGCCATGATGCCCAGTACTCGGCCCATAGTCACTCTCAGGGCCTGGATGCACCTGTCACCTGCCTACACTGCTCATACCAAGCCAACTGTCCTGACGAGCTCAAGCGACACCTTTACACTCACAAGGGGAGACGGCCGCTGACCTGCCCACACTGCCGCTACGAAACCATTGACTCCAGCAACTTGAGGAGACACATCCGCACCCACACGGGGGAGAAGCCTTACTCGTGCCCCATGTGTCCATACCAGACCGCCATGAAGGGGAATCTCAACAGACACCTAAACCGTCATGTCTCCAAAATTGGTTTGTTATAGACCTTGTCTCCTCACAGCCATGGTATGCTCTTGGAGAAACAGATTGGACATTATTGTGCAAGACATTGCTGCTGCTGCTGCTGTAGTTATTTTCAAATTTAAAACTTTTTTCATAGCAGTACAGTATTTATTGAAGGGCAAGAAACACTTGCAGTATCAGTTGTGTTCATTGGGTTAAACTTTTCAAGCAGTACAAGAATGTTCAAGTTTTGTGCTTGTTGTTTCCACTGGAATTTTCATAAACGTTTTTTAAAATTCACACTTCAATCTCTTGGTAAGCCTATGTATGTGTGTTTGTGTGTCTATTTACCTAGTTGTGACATACAGGAGGGGAGCTAAGCTAATTCTCACACAGTTCTAATTGCTGGTGGCAGAGGATGAGTTGACACAAGCATCCCTGTCTAGAGTCAAGGTTAAAGTGTTGCGGTGTGGTACGAGAAGTCCCGTGTGTGTGTGTGTGTGTGTCATTAGGTGATGTATCAGAAAGGAAAGCCACACACACAGGAAACTCAATTCACAGTTCTCCTAAACAAGAAAGAAATCTGAAACTTTTCATGTCATTGAGATCTCTTCTCAAGAAGTTCTGAATTTCATTCATTGCCAGAATGTTGCACCTCATATTATCTTTTCATGAACTTACTAACACTTTGCATTTAATTGACTCTTCTCCTCAAACAGACTTGAATCTCTCACTGCCAGGATGTTACACCTCATACTATCTTGTGTCATAGTTTAATTTCCATGATTGCACTGATCTGAATCTGCCAACTCCTTGCCTTGCTCTCTGCTATGCTGGCAGAACAGCTGCCTTCTGCTCCTGAAACTTGAATACCTTTGTATATTTGATGATGGGGTGATGGTGATGGTAACATATCTTTTCAATTTGACTCATTTATCCAATTCTAATGTTGTGATTTTTGGTTGTTCTTTGATTACACCACCTGTATGTTCAACCTGTGCTGAGTGTTAGTGTGTCTGTTTGGAAAGAGTAACTTTCCTGGCATCACTTACACATTTGGCTTACCTTAACCCATACCTTTAGTTCATGCTGAAAGAAGTCTTCACCCATACACTTCCTTATTGCTTGAAGTATAATAATTCTCTCTCTCTCTCTCTCTCTCTCTCTCTCTCTCTCTCTCTCTCTCTCTCTCTCTCTCTCTCTCTCTCTCTCTCTCTCTCTCTCTCTCTCTCTCTCTCTCTCTTTTGGTAATCAAAGCCACTAAGACATTAGCTCTCATAGACATATGATTCATATCATGAGTCTGTTCCTGTTGTGGATCTTTAAGAAGTTCTGTATGAAAGGAAATTATTCATAGTACCAATGGTGTTTCAATCTGACTATCAACACAGAAAATAGACCATAGTACAAACAATGGGAAGAAAGTTGGTGACTGCATAAATTTATTGTTGTGATTCTATTCAAGAAACTACTGCAATCAACATTTGCTGTAGAAAAGAAAACTATATTCCCTTAAGAAAACAAAATTGAAATTTTGCACAAATTCTTTAAATGTTTGGTTACCATGGACAGCTTTAACTGTTCATGACCTGGTGACTGCAGGAGCCGTGATGCACCAGTCACTCCTTGACGTAGTGCCTTCCACTCAGTTGAGGGGGCTGTGACCACTGTGCCATCGGGAAACACAGGAAGTGTGCTGGAAAACAGTGGATTGGCACTGTCTTTCACAGCTGCCATATACTTTATTTATACCATTACTGCATAGGATTAAAGAAATTCATCATTAGATAAATGGAACACTATGCCAGCATCAATAAATGATTGGTAACTAAGGTGCACCTCCCCTACAGGTGAGGCCAGAGGTGGAAGGCAGGTGGAGCAGTGTGACAAACCCAGTCAAGAATCCCTCCAAGATCCACCAATGTGCCCACTGCCCTTACCAGACACCCATCATCTCCAACTTTAAGAAACATGCTCGTATTCACACTGGGGAAAAGCCCTTTGCCTGCCCACACTGCCCCTTCAGAGCAACCCAGATGGAAAACCTGAGGAAGCACGTGCGCACCCACACGGGAGAGAAGCCATACATGTGCTCATCTTGTTCCTTCCGTTCCACCAAGAAGAGTTCCCTCATCTCACACTTCATGATCCACCACCGACAAGGTAAACGTATGTGGAGCTTACAAGACTGAGAGAAGTGAGCCTATGGTGTCACTTGGGTGAAGAGGAAGGGAAGACTTTTCAGGTTTTTCCGTTCACTAACTCGCCACTACATTCAGTAAACATGCATGGAAAGAGGAGCTCACCCAGTCAAGGAACCAATAAATTGTGTACATTCCTATTTGAATATATGTATATGAATATATATGTGTGTGTGTGAGTATGTGTGCATGTGTGTGTATATATATATAATGTACACGCATGTGTGTATGTGACTGTTATTGTTTGGGTGGCACACAGGAACATCTGATGGCCATTCAATGAAATACTGCATATACATGAAAAAGAACTTAGGTAAATCAAACACTTCTTCGGATTTTGGACCTCGTATAAATAAAAACATGTGAAAAACAAACTCACATAGAAAGAGTTACCTGTATCTTTCTACTCAACTATATTATCTTTACCTAATTTAACAAAACTTTAAAAGGTGTTGAGCTTGACTATGAATCACCATGATATACATGGCAGATCTGCTCAGTACCTGAAGGGAAACAGACAGCTCAGATGGTGGACATGGGAGTGGCTGGCAGAAGTTCAAGGAGTTAGTAATTGTTCTCCTGTGATGAAAGGGTTTTACTTGCACATAAAACGTTTGTTGTACTTTTGACCAAAAGAATGTGATGCTTTGTAATAATGAAACTTGAACTGTTGGAGATAATCAAGCCAAGAGACTGTGTACAGTGTGAGGATGAAAAGCATGCCAAGATGAAGTGGATGTAAAGTGAATGCTACAATGAGAATTGGCTTCTAAAGTAATGCATCAAGAAGCTGACTCAAACATAAGCACATGAAGGTTTGCAGGTTTGACAGTGTGGTGAGGAGGATGTCACGGACTGATGAAATGTGCTAAGCAGTGCGATGGAGAATGAAGTGTAGCAGGCGGACTATGAAACACAAGAGATGCCCTGAGTGGAAGACTTAGACAATAAAGTATGAAGGACAAAGTGCACATGACTGCATTGCAAATCACCATCAAGTATAAAGCTGATCCATGTAAATACAAACCTTCCTTTCAAAATTATTAAATACTAATGGAAGAAGATGATAGTTGATGGAAAATGGAAGACATGTTTTCAAGAAATTTGTGAATGAGAAGGATAAAAAATCTTTTACACATACTTGATAAGACATGGTATGAATATAATCCTGACTGAAACAGTAGAAGATTAGAGAGTTTGAGAGAGAGAGAGAGAGAGAGAGAGAGAGAGAGAGAGAGAGAGAGAGAGAGAGAGAGAGAGAGAGAATATTCATATGGAGTGACCACTTGTCAGAGAGCACATGTCATACTGAGAGCATCAGAGACTTTTCTACGTTTATGTCCATTGTTCAAATTGTGCAAACTGCAGCCACCATCACTTGTTGATGGTGTTCTTTTACTTCTTTTTTTTTACTTATTTAGTAATTATAGATGGATCTTACTGAAGTCAATACATGTACAGTGTTATTGATCACACAATATACATTGGGATGAATCACAGAACTTATTTAGTTTGATTTATTTGTTTATTTACAATTGTTGCTATTATTAATTATTCATTTATTTACTATTATTATTATTATTTTTTTTTTTTTTTCTTATCTTACAAACTCTTAGTACTTGCCCACAACCGAACATCATTGCTGTTGTAGAAGAGTACGTTTATTCTCATATTATTTTCTATGACAAACCATTCTAAAATTAAGCATTTCTATGCCATAACAACTCATTTGACAAAGAGAAGTGACCAGTTTATTTCTCTATCCTAATCCATTTCCAGTCACACAAACAAAAATAATATAAATAGGTGAATGAAAACCTATGGAGACACACAACTTGAAAAATTGGCATTATAAATATACCAGATTGTTGGTTCATGCAAAAGGTAGATTTTTATCATGGAGTTTAGTGGCTACTAACTATTACTACTTAATCTTTTCTTATACATAGTTTCCTTCTAAGAAATCCAAGGAAAACACATAGGCCTGATATTACCATGAAAAAGAAAGAGAAAATAAAGTGAAGATACCAAAATAAACAACATTGGATGTAGCAAAAAAGAAAAGTGGCTGTGTACTTGGTGAGATGTTAGTGCATTCAGGTACAAGCCACAGACTGCCTGGTAGTGGTGGCTTACCTCATCAAGTTTCTCTCCCAACAGCTGGTGGCCAGCACTGAGGGAGGGCAGCAGCGCAGTGGGGCCTCCTTTGCCAGGAGTATGTGGGCTGATGGCTCCTATGGTGGCAACAAACATTCTGCCAAGGAGCACCAGTGTCCCTTTTGTCCTTACAAAACCACACTTAAGGGTAATTTCATTCGCCATGGGAGGACTCACACAGGGGAAAGGCCTTTCCCGTGCCCTCACTGTAGTTTCCGCTGTTCACAGAAAGGTGATCTTGTCAAGCACATCAGAGTCCACACTGGTGAGAAGCCTTTTGCATGCACCTTGTGTTCCTACCGCTCCTCTCGCAAAGAAGTCCTCAAGGGTCATATGCGCATTCATGCCACAAGGAATGTCACCTGAGATGGTGCCAGTGACGCTCTGATCTTCCCTCTACTTACACCCACGTGGCTACATCCACTATCTTGATACATACTTGGTACTCACTGCAGTCATCTTAATTGTCCTCTTTATAATTGCAATACAGTTATTGTTTCCCATTTTAAAATCACAATCATGCTTCTTTTTTTTATCTTAGGCACCAAAGGTATTGGAAAGACCTATTTACAGAGACAAAATAGTTTGTGTTTAATTTTCAGGAAATATTTCATGAGTGTGCAGGTTGGAAGAAACTGTACCTGTGTACCCTTGGTGGGTGTTCAGCACTTTATTGTGAGAATCTTAGTAAGGATCTGAATCAAGCAGCTGTGATACTTTTCTTTTATTTAGCAACATTGTTCATCATGAGTTACTGTGAAATATAAAATTATATTACATTCAAATTAAGGAATGACAATTATTTTTTGTTGTATGTCAACATATAGGAACTAACTATAATTTTTCAGACATATTCTTTATGGCATAAGCATATATTTAATTTGTTACCATTGTTATTGCACTGTCCTCTGAGGCCCTCATCACTCATTCATTCATCAAGTGTGGCTCTTCCTGATCTGTGTGCTAGACAAAGGAATGTGATGATGATGGTGATATTCATAAGAATGCCCTTTCAAAATGAATATGTTAACAAGCAGTGTCATTTTACTCAACTTTTTAATTCCTAATTTCCACTGAATTCTCATAAGTTTATTTATTCATTTTCTTAATTGTTCTTCATGGTGTTATCCATATTAAATACATTGTTCTAAAATAGATAACACAAGCATATGCGTGAGATGCGTCTCCAAGCCAAACAGCCAATGTTGCATGTATGGAGCACATATTTACCCCAGCAACTCTTGCCTCCTTTCACGTTTCACCTTTCAAGTGATATCTAATTCCAGCCTGATGGACATCGTCATGTGCTGATGATAACAAGTATGATTCAAGTAATTGATGGAAAACTTAAAATCAAACAATGCCAGCTTCTCTGACCATGCTGTAGAAAATAGAATTTGGCTGCTGTAACAACACTGATGGTGCGTCAAACTCCACTATCCTTCCACTCTGGAGCACCATCACCCTGTGGGGAAAAAGGCACATACTGAGTTACACACACTGACCAGCTAATTCTCTTCTCCCTTCCTGTCTTCAGTGTTACTTCAAGTTTATGACACAAGTATTTCACATCTTACTAAAGGAACTGTGTTCAATGAAACATCTTCCAAAATTTTCAAATAAAAATACTGTAATTGGCTGATTTCTGATCACTAGTTTATGCATAGTTTCACAAAAAAACAAAAGCTGCAAAACACGGCATGACAATACATGTAATGAGGAATGTTATGAAATTTAACTCCGAGTACACACAAGGCTGGGGTCACCAAGACAACACTATTACTTGCCGGTCTGAGTCCATGATGGTGTTGAGGCGGTGAGCGATGGTGATGACGGTGCACTCGGCGAACTGTGAGCGGATGGTGGCCTGGATGAGGTCATCAGTCTGCAGATCAACAGCAGCTGTGGCCTCATCCAGCACCAGCACCTTGGACCGCCGCAGCAGAGCCCGGGCCAGGCACAGCAGTTGCTTCTGCCCAGCACTGCCACACACACACAGTCATTTAGTTACATTGGTGACATAGAAAAATGCATAACCCAAAATGAACAATACTCATTATATAATAAAATACATCATACAAAATAATAAAACAGACTAGTGCATGAAATTCTCAATCCAAAGAAAGTTGGCCAATAACAAAACTTATAAAAGACAGTAATTAATATAAAAATCACGAATAAAATGTATTAAGGAATTCATGCATATAATTATACTCACATACATCACATAAATATGATGTGAGGTTACATTATTGGCTAAGAAAAATAAATGTACCAAGTGAGTGCTTGTCTCTGGTCATGATTATTTGCCATTGTCAAACTGACAGGAACAATGAGTCACCAAACCTAACTTGTCTTAATACACAATTGTTTCCAAGGCCAAGATCAAAGTTTTAGAGTATTCATTTTCCATTCATTTACAATGTGTCTTACTGGTTAAAATCTGAAGTTACTTCTACTACTACTTTATGCAATGCAACATTGATCATCAGCCAAAGCTGACAAGTGTGCACTGGTCCCACCTAAAGTTGCTGCCACCCTGGTCCACCGGGTGTTGCAGCCCCAGCATCTGCTTACGGATGTAGGCACTGAGGTGGGCCAGCTCCAGGGCACGCCACACCTCATCATCAGAGTGATGGTTGAGTGGATCCAGGTTCATTCTGAGTGTTCCGCTGAAGAGAACTGCATCCTGAAATATTATTTGTACATCATGCACCAAATTACATAGATAGCATGATGCTTACTCTTCTTGGATCCATTAAATGATGAACACAGCTTGCATTGGTCAGTAAAAGAAAGCTGCAGCAGTCAGAGAGATAACTTGTTCTCTAAAAAATGGTGGTTGATCTTGTTAGTCTATGAGAGAGGTGGAAACACAAGAGAGAGAGAGAGAGAGAGAGTGTGTGTATGTTTGGCAAGAAGATTCTTCATATCATAGGAATAATTCTTTGTGCAACCATCAATATGCAATTCTCCTAAGAGAGACAAATGCAAAGGTGTCTCACACAATCATTAAGTGTATATGAAGCTACTGCAATGATGTGTGTGTTAGAAGTTAAGGAATATAATGGCCACTGATATCTAAACAACAGAGTGTGTAACGAGTAAAACAATTCAATATCAGACAACAATGAACATTATAAATCATCACCACTGCTGCTAGCACACCAAGGCACCTCACCTCACCTCACCTCACCTGAGGGATGATGCTGATCTGGCTGCGGAGATCATGCAGGCCAATCCCACCAATGGTTACGTTGTCAATAATGATTCCTCCTCCCGAGGCCTCAATGATGCGGAAGAGTGCCATCGTCAAAGAGGACTTGCCAGCACCAGTCCTTCCAACGATGCCAACCTGTGTGACATCACTTGCTTACTTACTTCTTACTTACACTCTTCCTTAGATACATCTTCAAAGAAGCATCTTTTGAATCCTTACAACTCAGAACATTTCTGAGTTATTCTATGGCAGTTTGAAGCATTACTCTAATAGTACAAGACTTACTAAGTGTTGTGTCTGCTTACCTTTTCTCCCGGCCTGATGGAGCACGTGATGTCCTGCAGCACAAGACTGAGGCCAGGTCGGTACCGTGTCTCATAGTTCTGGAACTTGATGCAGCCTTGCTCTGGCCATGCTGAGGGTGGAGTGTTTCGCTCAACTCTCCAAGCTGCTTCCTGCGGCAACTAAACAAAAATCTTCCTAATTAGTTCCATACTTTTAATAACTTTTTATGCAGCTTAAATGTATCTATATGCATAATGTATGTTAGTGTGCAGCATAAATACATGAAAGAGAATATTTTCTGGCAAATCAAGTGATGATTAACACCTGCAAATCCCTTTAATCTGTAAACTTCAAAACTTCCACTCACTTCTTGGCAACAGAAGGGAAGTGTACATTCAAAGATGAATGTGAAAACGAGACACTAATTCTTCAAGTTGTAAATACAAAAGAGACAACAGCATCACTTTTAACATGTACTATCTATAAACAGAAGATTTACATATCAAATTACTTTTTTGCTTTTTCATTAGCAAGAACTTTGACAATAGCCAAACTTTGTTGATTCCTTTCCACAGCTTCAGCAGTCCCAGCATTGGGATGACACTCACCTGCACATACTCATCAATCTTCTCCACAGACACAATGCTCGCCTCCAGGTCCGACACCATGCGCACCAGCCAGTTGAGCATCATTGTGATCTACAGGAAAGGAAATGACATCTAGAAAAGATGGATTTTCACAACAGTGCAGCAATAAACACATACCTGCCACTCACCACTGCACCACTGACCTATATTCTTGGTCTAAAGCTTGGCACAAATGAATTATCCAGCTACAAGAGGTGCAATAGTTGATATTTTGTGTAATGCCTGAATGAACCCCCATGGGTGACTCACACTTAACGCATAGCTGACGGTGAGGCCAACAGATCCTGGACTGATGGTGAGCCGGTTAGCGACGCCAAACACTGCAGCAGCAAAGGTGATTAGGTTCCCTATGGTCTCAAGGTGAACACCAAGCCACCTGCCAATGAATGGATGTGTAGTAGCTGTTTATTATTCTTGTGACTGATCTGTTGTACAGAGAAAAAAATAAATGGTGTACAGAGATGTTGTACAGTACATATAGGTAAATAAAAGATCCTATGTACTGGGTAAACTTGCCTGTTGGCAGTGATGTTGGCATAGATGCTCTTCTGAGAGTTCTCCATCTTTTGCAGAGACTGAGAGAAAAATTCATCTTGCCTCTTGAAAGCTCGTATTACAGACACACCTGATAAATGGCAACACATGAGAATGCACTTCAAATTTTCATTTAAATTGAATTCTTAATTTTTCCTGGCAAACTATATTAATATGTAATTAATCAAAGATTATCAATTAGCTTCAATCATCCAATTTTCTTACTGACATGAGCACCACCACACACGGCAGCAAAAGGTTTAATGCGTAGTGCACTACTAAGCATCACCAAGACAGAAAATAGTAAGTACAAGTATAAAATGTTAGTTGTGACTTGTCTATGCACTTCAAAGTACACAGAGCAGCATGAACACTCTGTGTGATCTTCTTACCAGCTATAGTCTCACTGAAGTGAGAAAAAATAGGAGACTTGGAGACAGACTCAAGGCGCATGACCTGTCTGGACGTGGCCACAAACACTCGCTGGATTGCAAAATACACAAGCATGATAGGCACCACCACGGAAGCCACCACAGGTGTTGTTGCAATGATTAACCCCAGTGTGATCACAACCTGTGGCAGGAGAAACAATCTTTTGTGCACTACTCTGCTTCAGAACAAGTGTAGCCATACATCATCAAAAACAGAAATATAATTCCAATAACATTAAAAATAACTTCAAATACAAAGAAGAGAGAGTTGTACCAGTTTTCCCATATAGTAGGTACATTAGATGAGAAAATGGTCATACACTTGAATTAAGAGAGGTGCTGTGGAGCAATAACTGTGAGTAACGAAAACCTGCAATGATGTCTTAAGATTACATATATTCCTGGTACATTCATTCCTTCATACATTTATGGTTCTTGGCCTCACCTGTATGAGAGTGGTCTGACAGCTGCGCACCACTATTGGCAGCTTCTTGTCCACCTTATCGATCTCCTTGCTGAAGCGGTTCATGGTCCGACCGCTGGGGTTTGTGTCAAAGAAGCTCATGGGGAGGTGAAGCAGAGACTTGAGGAGGCCAGAATGGAGGGTATTGGCTGCCTTCAGAGTGCCATGTGCCACCATCACGATGCCCAGAAATAGGAAAATTGCTGCAACAGTGACAAGAGTTAACGATATATACATGTTTCTCTTTCTTGATATTCATCAATGAGGACTTACCATGTGATTCATTTCACTACAATGACTCAAATGTATTTGTTTGAAGTACTGTATGCAGTCTGTATGAAGACAAGTAGAATTTTGACATGATTCCTGTATGGATAGATATGGAATGATGGCAGTAAGCTCATTAATGGATTGATAGTACAGAATCTATTGAAATATAAAAGGAGGCTCTATAACTTACACTGTGCCAATGCAAAGAGGCCATAGATCAGAAGAAAGGTGTTTCTACTTGCTGATGTGTTGTCTGTAACATTAGACTGCCCAGAAGACCATTTGGCCAGCCAGACGCTGCTTCCTGCATAGCTCGCCTAGGAAACAGTTGTAGTAATATCTCAGGTTATTTATTTTTTTTCATTTACTTGCCTTTCCCTTGTCAGCAAAACATTACAATTACTGATGGAAATTTTCTTGATCATAAAAGGGAAACATGCAAGAATGGAAAAAAATGCAAGAGGACAGGAGGAATAAAACTACCGCATGATTTTATAGCATTACCAATTACTGGTACTAATCCTCCTTAGGTCAACACTCACCTGAGACAACACAAGGGCGAGGAAAGACACAGCGGTGAACAGCACCCCCATGGCCCGTATGTAGATCAAATACACACGAAAGGAAACCTGCAAAGGAAACACATTACAATGGGAATCTTATCTCATCGCTTAACAGCAACCTACAAAATACTTGGACTGCCACACGTAGGCATGATATCAGTTCTTGTAACTTGTCTTATTTTCTTAGATTCTTTTGACAGTCTGCCAGGCCAGCAACACTCCTGCACACATCATTCATACTCTTTACTCCATCAGCCTCTAATGGCAAGGAATAGTTTTGTGGACCACCTGAGGCACAGCACAGCATACACTGATCTCACCAAAGCAAGGAATGGCTCACCTTTCCAATCTCCGAGACTTCGTCCTTTACTAATTTGTGATTGGTGTCATTCCCTTTGGCCTCCTGGCTCTTGGCTGCATGGCTGTCAAGGGAAGAGACGCTGCCATTCTTTTTGGTGTGCATGAATCCAGACGCAGAGGAGTTGGTACTGAGCTGGTGCTGCAGGTGTGGACTGCTTTCAAAGGCATTGTTTTTGCTGCCCATTGACCACCTGCTGCTATTGAGGTGAGGACTGCTTGTGCTTGATGGCTGGTAACTGTGGTATAAAGTAAACTTGATCTTGTTTGCATTGGTTTATTTGAAATACTAGAATGATACCCATGCATTTCATAACAAAAGTATTGCTGTTTATCTGGTTGTGACTTTCTTGGAGACTACTGGTGGTCTCGAGAGATCCAATCTCTGTATCTCAGTTGGTTGATCATTAGTGGAGCTTTATAAACTCTTATAGTGTTTACCACTCCTCATTTGCATTGTTTCACTTATATACATGAAGAGCAAAAACTATATTCGTGGGGTTCATCTAATATCTTGTTTACTCAATTCTTAATCATCTTATATTCTTTATGTAAGCCACCAATAGTGTTACCTGTACAAACATGTTTTTTTTCTGTCTCTGCACACTTGCCTCCTCCAACAAGCATTACTAACCTCAGGGAGCTCTTCAATGACTGCCTTGTGTTGGAAAGCTGTCGGTAAAGTTTCATATTACTGTCCACACTTTCCAGCTGGTCATGCAATGCCTCCATCTCTGAAACATTGAAACAAACATACATGTAACAAACTGAACTGTTCAAATAGACTGCTTAGTGTGCTGGGAAATGTAATGATCTCCATATGGATTCTTCTCCTCCTCCAGTTCCAGTTTAACTTAGCAAAGAAACACTAAATTAGGAGTGAAGCTCTCTGAAAATTTACCTAAGAGACAAGAACTTTTTAGTAAACCAATTATGGTTTATTAGCAAAGGAAGACAAAAAGAGATATGAACACCAACACATGGCAAATTTTCAAGCAGACCAGCAAGAGGACAAGGAAGTACTATTACCTTTGTCTGCCTCTTCCTCATCCAGCTCCTTGATGTGCTGCACCATGAACTTAGCAAAGGAACCCTCTGAAGCAAGCAGGGAGGTGTAAGTGCCCCGCTCTGTCACCTGCCCCTCTGCCACCACCACTACCTCATCCACCTGCGGCAGGAAGGTCACTGCATGGGTCACCAACACACGCGTCTGTGGAAGGAGAAAGATCACAGTTACTGGTGGGACTTCGATTCTGGGACTGAGAAGCTTTACGAGGAATAGGTAACAGAAGAAAGTTGCTTGATAGATACTGCAAGAGGAGAAAAGGAAGAGTGACGAGTTATTGGTAGGGTTTTAAAAGCTTTGCCAGAAATGAATACCACAAGAATGTGACTTGATTGTGCAAAAGAGATGATGATGAGCAGCAATAGAAACAGATGTATAAAACAAAACAACCAAGTATCAAAGAAGCATTCAAAAAACAAGGTTCACAAAACAAATTCAATGGAGGAAAGAAATAAGAAAATTATCAAGCCTATAACTTAAGTAAAGTTCTGCAATCCAGTCCAGTCCAGAAAGACGATAGTGTTGAAATAGCCAATTGATCATGAAGACATCACTACACCACTGACCTTGTCCTTCAGCAGTCCATTGGGCCCCAGCACATGGTCAAAGATGTGTCTGCCCACGTGGGAGTCAACAGCGCTCAATGGATCGTCAAGGAAGAAAACGTTGGCACTGCTGTACACTGCTCGGGCAAGTGAAATACGTTGCTTCTGTCCTCCGCTCATGTTGATTCCCTGTTAGTAGGAAGTAGTGTTGATGTAACTGGTGGGTGTCATGCTTTGAGCTACTTCAGAAAAAGAAAGAAAAAAAAAATTTCAGCATCAGCCAAGCTCACATTTTCTCCTATCTCGGTGAGGTCCCCCGCAGGCAGCATATCAATGTCAGGCTGAAGTGCACATGCCCGCACCACTTGCCGGTACCTTTTTGGGTCATAGGCTTGGCCCCAAGTGATGTTGTCCCGCAGCGTGGCATTCTGCAGCCAAGGGAGTTGAGGCACATAGGCTACACATCCCTGTAGGGACCACAAATGTCAATGATGGCTTGTTCAACACACAAATGCACACGCACTCAGAAATAGATAGATGGATAGATAGACAGGTAGGTAAATAAACAAATAGATCAGTGGTTCTCAAACTTTTACAGGCTAATGCCCCATTGGCTAACAGGTGGATTCCTAGCGCCCCCCTCACACACACAGGCGAACACAAACTTACTATATATATATATATATATATATAAACAAACTTAAATATTAGCTGCTCCTGATGCCACCCTACCGCCCCCCAAGATCGTTTCACCGCCCCCAGGGGGGCAGTACCGCCCACTTTGAGAACCATTAAAATAGATAATATTATAAAGATATACTGTAGGTACATAGGATATATCAACAGATATAGATAGATGCAAGGATAAATGGATAAGATCAACAAACAGACAAATCAACATACAGTATACAGCTTGTGTGAGCACTCACTACAGTACCATTTTATACATACAGCATATACACACTTACATTGACCACAACCTTCCCAGCATCTTTCTTCATCTCCCCAAGCAGAGCAGAGAGGATGGAGCTCTTCCCTGAGCCCACGGTGCCCACCACGGCCACCAGCTGCCCGTGGCGAACATTCAACTCAATGTTCTGCAGTCTCCACGCCGCCTGCGCATCATCGCCTTCCCATGAGAAGCAGCCGCCTTGCACCATCACAGCGCTGCCTGCACCATATACCCATACCACCAATTAACACTTCAGCTTGCATATCGCTTCTCAAGCTTGATGAAATGGTTTGGTGAAACTTTATCGAGTGTGATGACTGCAGCAAAAAGAGTTATGTTAAGTTTGTGGCATCGTGTCTTAATTAGGCCCATGTCTTGAAATGCTTTGCTCTTTCATGATTATATATATATATATATATATATATATATATATATATATATATATATATATATATATATATATATATATATATATATTGTGTAGTAGTAAGACAAACGAGTGTAAAGATGGTAAGGAAAAACTTGGGCTGGGTCAGCGATACTCTACTCCAATGTTTCAACAGAATGTCTTCTTCACTCCCTGAAGAAGACATTCTGTCGAAAGAGTATCCCTGACCCAGCCCAAGGTTTTCCTTACCATCTTTACACTCATATATCTATCTATCTATCTATATCTATCTATCTATCTATATATATATATCTATCTATCTATCGATCTATCTATCTATCTATCTATCTATATATATATATATATATGCCAGATGTGGTTCATAGGGCCACTGATAACGTACAATAGCATTAAGCCAGTCAACAGCAAGACTCACCCTGGCGTGGATCACTTATGACGTCAAGCGGGTCGAGCTCGTCAGCATTGAGGTATCTTTCCATCCTCCTCATGGACACGGCACACTGCACAGGAACAAAGACTGTGCTGAGTGCTATTCTAGTCTACCTTTCTTCCTTCCACAAATAGCTGATTTTATTTACATAACACTTCATTAAGAGGTATAGTATTTGGTTCAATTCCATATGTTATATACAGTAGTATTGGGACTGCTATGTGTAGGCGTGATGGCTTCTTGCAGCTTACCTTAAGTCATAAAATGAATGCTTACATGGATGCATTTAGAGATGAGTTCTGGCAGAACTATGATTGGCATTCTGAAGATGTCAAAGAGAGTTATGCAGACAAAGATCTTCTTGGCATCCAGTTGGTTCTCGTCAGACACAAAGAGATATGTAGTGAAGGTGGCCAGTGCAACCTGAGAAGAGACGGAACATGAGGCCTAATTTGCAAAATGTACAAAAATTATTAACAATGTTCTCGCAAGTGTTATTTCCTATTGCTTTTGCAGAACCTTTTGTTAAACTATGATTATGATGCTAAACTATAACACCTCCCATTACAACCTACTGAAAGATTAGAGCATTTTTCATTATTTCTAATCACCCCATGAAATAACACATATTATGATTGGAGAGTCTTCAGTTTTGCTGGATCCCCATCCCTGTGATGAACTGATGAGATAATGACTCACTAAGAAAGGTGTGGTGTTGAAGAAAAAAACGTTGAGCGACCTGTACATCGCCAGCCTCTTCAGGAGCTTGACTTCTTCATCCCTGAAGCCTTTCACTGTCTCACTGAAGGACGCTTCCCATGCGTACAGCTTCAACACCTGCAGGAACACACACGACACACTCACCACTGCTCCATCACCAAACCGCACATTATGCAACCCGCCACAACACTCTATTGTGCTAAATCTAAACTACACTCATTCATATCATATACACAACTTGAATTATTTACAAAATCCTTGTCTAAAAAGTTTTCTTGACTTAATTGTACCTACCTTACAATGGATTCATCTATTTGTCGATTAATCAGAATGGTGAGAACAGTTCTTTACATTCAGATATATGTATTTTACTCCAAGCATTTACTTCTTTTCTAGATATATCCACATGCCTTAAAATCTCTGAAGGCATCATATGATTGTAATGTTGTGGTGCCTTGCATTAGTTTCTTCTCAGTTGTTTCTCTCCTTTCCGTCCTTCTCAACGCACACCAGGACACACTCACCTTGATGCCGTTGATGATCTCGCTGAGCACTTTCACCCGGTTGTCCGTCACCTTCATGACCCGAGTCTGCAGCGCCTTGGTGTGACTCAGAATGCGGCTGTTGAGGGGTATCAGCAGCAGCATCACTGCCAGTCCTGCCAACGCTGAGGGCCCTGTAGTTCAAGATCGTGTTAATCACAAAGTACTTTATACTGCCACCTTATCTACCTTCATCATCTTTGAATCATATGACTTTTCCTTACGCTTCATCTATTCATATCTGTCTATCTATATACCAAGTAATTCAATATTTAGTAACCCAAACAAATCAGCACACCTTCATACACATCCTAAGACTCATCAGTGCTTTATGGGGAGGAACAGTCTCATGGACTGTTGTATTACATGAGCTTAGGCACCTATGCCATATACTTCCTCAGCAACACCAGACAGCATAGGCTGGTTTTTCCCTTCCACTTTGTAATGAGGCCTTAGGAATGTAGGGTTTACCTATATAGATGTAGTATATGCCTGACGGGAAAGAAAGTCCCCTGTAACTATACCGAGCTCTGCCCAAACGAAGCCGACGGTAAAGAGGATGACCAAAGGGTTGGTGATTAAGTTGTTGAGTTCCAGGAAGGTGTCCCCGATCGTCTGTGCGTCCACCGCCATCAAGTTCACAATCTCACCCACTGTGAATTTTCGGCGGGAGGCACTTGAGAGGCAGATAGCCTGCAGGAGAGAGAGAGAGAGAGAGAGAGAGAGAGAGAGAGAGAGAGAGAGAGAGAGAGAGAGAGAGAGAGAGAGAGAGAGAGAGAGAGAGAGAGAGAGAGGGAATAAAATGGATTAATTGGCTTTTTTCCACAAAAGTTGATGAGTTAGTTGGAAGATAATCACTGTTATTTATCTATCTACTGATCTGTAGACAAAGCATTTCTGTGCTTGTTTACTTTATCAAAATGTTGTGGTTAGTAAATATATTCCTATTTAATCATCTGTGTGCATATAGGAGCTAGTATTTCTCGCCATGGAACACACACACACACACACACAGTTGTGCATTGTGGATCGTGCGATTACTAGAGCTCTCTCTCTCTCTCTCTCATTGGCAAAGATAAGCATGGATATATTCAAATATCTGTACCATTTGAAACAACATTTCTTTAAGCTGTTCATAGGAAATAGCACGCAGTCTGAAAATCCCCAGAATAAAGCACTGTAAAACCTAGACACCCACCTTGTTGTACACCGCAGCCATGAGTGCCGTCCGGACCCTCACAGTGATGGTCAGCACGTCTTTGATATAGGTGTTCTTGATTAAGGAGCGCATCTCACACACTGCTGCCAGAAGCACAGCATAAAGGTATCCATGCCACGTTGGTTCACTCTCGTCCCCCATGAACTCAATCAGCCAACTGGAAGGATGTGGTCTGTCATCTTCAGTGGTTAAATTTAAATATGGTTTTGTTGTTAGTGGGTTACCATTGCTCATTGAAGTCAATGGGGGAAATTACAGAAAAAACTTCCAATATATATATATATATATATATATATATATATATATATATATATATATATATATATATATATATATGAGAGAGAGAGAGAGAGTGTGTGTGTGTGTGTGTGTGTTATTCACTGGATATGTTACTAAATGAATGAACATCTTCAGTTCTCTTGTGGCCAAATTACTGAGAGGAAGTTAATGTTACATCAAAGTCTAAAGGTGAGAATAGCAAACTCACCCGACCAGGACAGGGTTGAGGAAGACTGTGTTTTCAAAGAAGAGGGCAACGAGGAGCAGCAGCAGCATGGCGGACTGATTCTGCCGCCAGACATGCCATACCAGAGATACCTTAATCTTGCTTTGTGCTGTGGTCGTCGCTGCCTTGCCCACCACCATGAACTCCTCCCAGGGGCGTCCCCCCTTCCTGATGATACACACGCCCAACGCCACACCAAGACACCAAGAGAGAACAGAGTTACTATCAGCGCCAAATATTGGACACTGGTCTATAAAGACTTCCCTCTCTCACCACGACTACTTTACTTTTATCAAGATTGTTTCTCCATTTGATAAAATACCTACATATATTGATGATCAATCACCTGAACCATGAAAAATATCCCTAAAAACCCGTGCAACTTTACTAAGATTCTTTTTCTTTTTTTAAGGCAGAAAGGGCGAAACACAGTCCTTAACCAGAACCCAATCCACCCACCCACATACATTCACACCTGTCAAGGGTGTTGCGCCACTGTCTGTATACAGCTTCCGCCGAGTTCTTGGGGAGAACATCAGGAAGGTCATTGTAGACAAGCGGTCGGCGCCAGCCTCGCCAGATGAGTGGTAGGTTGTAAACGAAGAATAGTTTATTCAAGAAGGACGCATCAATCTCTGGATTCTGATTCTGAGGAGACAATCATGACAGGAATTGGTGACGGAGGAACTAAAGTAATTATGGATTCCTAAACCTTAAGCACTATATGCTTGTCAAGTTTTTTTCCATCCTCCCTTCAACTTAGATAATCCTTCGCTTCGCAACGTGTGTGTGTGTGTGTGTGTGTGTACCTTGGTCTTAGTGAGTTCCTGAAGGCGGGAGGGTACGTCGTTCACGCAGCTGGCGATGAACAGTATCACATGGCCCAGGTACTGCACAATGACGGTTACCGCCAGTATGAGCGGCAGCTGTCCATCCTGGCGGGACGAGAGCGAAATGAGGTTAGCAGCAGCAGCAGTAGTAGTAGTGATATCAGAAGAAACAGTAACACAAGCAACCATATACTGCCACATACTAAGCAACCCGACAATAGACAGCCATCACCTTATCTCAGACACGGAAATAACACGAACAGCACGTACAGTACGTATGTAGTACTATGTACGTATGCAAGTACAAGATAGCGTTACCTGGTGAATGACGGCTGTAATGGCGGTGGAGAACTGCAGCGCCCCAGCCACCACCGCCACCAGCCAGTAGGTCCACAAGACCCCGCTGCTGCGTTTTCCTCGCCGCCGCTCCGCCACCAGTAGGAACAAGTACAACGTCTGCCGGGGAAGGAAAAAAGGACGATACACGTGGATTTTCATATTTCTCTGGATTTCACGAAGATCAGGCACGCCTCCCCCCCCCTCCCCCTTCTCTCTCTCTCTCTCTCTCTCTCTCTCTCTCTGTGTGGTGAAATCTGAAATCTGGTGGCAACACAACAGTGGGATAACTTACGTAGGTGGTGATCAGCAGAAGAGGCACGAGGAAGTCAGCAGTGATGGAGGTGGTGTAGCCGCCCGTCACCGCCCAGATGCCCTCCGTCACGGCTGTCGCCATCACCACGGCCATCACCAGCTGTGGCAGTAAGAATTACACCCATGCCTGAAGGTTTTTGTGTCTTATCCAGATTATTTTTAGATAGTCTTCAGAGGAAGTTATTTGAGGTTTGAAGAGCGTTTTCATGTCCTTCCTCTGTTAATTTCTTCCCCCTGACAGGTGTGTGTGAGAGGCAAATGGCCAGGAGATAAACTAGTCAGTGGATGAAATGTTCAGCAAATAGACAATGAAGCATTGTGCAACACTTCCACTACATTAATGTGGTTGAAGTAAAACATGGTATTTTTAAGGGTGCTGTTATTAGTTCACTGACAATTTAACGATTCTTCTACATTATTAACAGAAGAAATACTTTTGATAACTCAGTTACTCATCTCTGTGGCCTTAAAATAGTCGCGGTGGGAAAGAAAAGCGTTTCAGATGAAGGGACGAACAATAACATAGAGGAATCAGAAAGTTTTTGTGTTTGGAGTTTGTACGCACGTGTTTTGTCAGCACTTACCACTTTAGTGTAGGCCAGGGCGCTCCAAGGGACAGGGTCATAGGGCCGCCGCTTGAGGGCCATAAGGTAGAAAGGAGCACTCACCCACAGCACTAGGCAAGGCGTCCACAGCAATAGTGTTCGCTCCACGCAGCGCCCAAACTGAGGATTCTCCGTGTGCCACGCCATGCTAGCACTCTGCAATAATCAGATACTCTAATACCAGTATATACCTACTGCTTCTCACCCTGGGTCTCCTAGAAAGACTAAGCGTGAGGCAAAGAGGCTATAGAGAAATTTAAGCTTCCGTATCGCCAGGCGTGACTGCATGGGAAACATTCACCAAGCAAAGAATTATAAGAGTAGACACTACAGTTTCAAGAAGCCAGTAAAGGATCGTGAAACACTTCTGACTGCATCCCCACTACTTTAAAAAAATATATATTGGAAGGTTCGCAGATTATAAAGATTACTTTTATAGTTCTAGAAACAGATTAAAAGATTTGTTTGTTACTAACAGGGAAAAAAAGTCTTGAGAATCTCAGTGGCTTTAGAAGGCATTCGTGGTGAGAGCGAAGCGCTTCAGAATTTGGGTTTTTATCAAGATAATTACGAAATCTGTTATTTAGTAAGTGATCTCTAGGTTAAGAGGAAGGTTTCAAGACGTTTCATCCCATGGTTGTGGCTCACTCTCTCGGCCCTGTTCACATTATACTACCATCTAAGTAGATCTGGCCATCCCCCCCCCCGCCCCGCCCCCGCCCCACCATCTCTCTCTCTCTCTCTCTCTCTCTCTCTCTCTCTCTCTCTCTCTCAGCTTTACAGATTGATGTAGAAAAGTGACATTCTCGCAGCGCATTCTGTGGACACCATACAATGACCGGCCGTAGCAGCCAGACAGTGCTTATAATCACATAGTACTCACCCACAGAGGTTCATCGCAGAGGCCTGGCAGAAGGATGTCCTCTGAGGCAACGTAACTGATGTTCTCCACGGCACCCATCGCGTTTGGTTGATTAGAAATTGAGGTGATGCCTGCTGTTGTTGTTGTTGCTGCTGCTGCTATTACTTGACTTGACCTGCTGTAAAAAAAAAAAAAAAAAAAAAAAAAAAAAAAAAAACATCATCTATCTTTTATCTGTGTGTAAGGGGGGGGAAGAGAAAGGGAGGATTTAAAGTTACTATCACACATACATACCTACAGATTCCATTTAATCCTTCTTTTCTTATTTTTTACCCTTTACATTTACATGTTTCCAAAAGACTGGATGTGTTTTCAATCATATGTCGAGAAGACTAAGAAATAGTATGTAAAAACGAAAGTTACCCATGAAAGTGTTAAAGATGGAATGTGAAATTCAAGTCCTACTGTAGAAGAAATAGAAAAATGTGAACCATGTGCATTTATTGATACCAACGAAAAAAAAAAATTGAATACGTTATATTTTCGCAAATGAAAGGACTAATAAGATAAGCAAATGAAATATATTAATTGGAAATAAGAAGTAAAGTATGAAAATGGGGAAAAAATTGAAAATGAAATAAGATAAAGATAAAATTTTATTTTGTAATGATGAAATAATTGATTCATACATTCTGTTTCATAATCATTTGCGGTGAATCAATTATCTACACATATGATCACGCTCTTTACTTGATCAATGATACTTTACATATAACTTCATATTTTACTGTAATGAAAACTATAGCGATTTTTAAGGGTATGTTTCTGTCCCTAATGATAGATTGATGAACGTTCTGTGCGATCAATGAACAGAACACTTCGCAGAATATGACTACTCACTCCAGCAGCCTCTGAAAGCAACAAAGCGTTGAACCGAAAGGGAGTCTGTGGCCGGTGAGTAATGACAAGTCGTATTCATTTGACCTTCGTAAGGGTTTTGTCTGATTCATCCTCGACCTCGACTTCAGTACCGCTGCACAGAGTTTGTTATGTTCATGTACTGTAATACGTGAACACGCAGGCGTGTTTCATAACAGCTCCTACGTATGTATCAATGTGGAAGACAGACGCGTGACCCGGCATTCCATCACCACACGCACGAACACTCCTTACTTTTCAGGGTGTAAGGCAAACTGTGGTGCTGGTAGTTATAGTGATAAACGTATAGGTGGTGGTGGTAGTAAGAGAGAGAGAGAGAGAGAGAGAGATATGGGCAGGTACATTTGTGTACAGACCGTGAGTGAGCGAGCAGCTGCCTGGTTACTTACTGTCTGCATCTACGACCGCACCGATCCACAGTCAACCCAGTACTAATCCTGGGAACAGTCTCACTCCGCTATCACTCCCGCCCAGCAGCCACCGACAGTCTGCCCTCCTCCCCCCTCCCTTTCATCACATGGCGTAACTTTAGGGGGACCATTGATTCGCAAACGTTACGCCGACGATCCCGCGGTGTTCCTCGTACTCAAGATTCTGTCAACTTGTATCTAGTATTGCCCGTATTCTGAAACGCTTTGCTCTCTCGCCACCAAAGGCTGCAATTGAAGATATTCATGTTGTCAGGGGTATTTTTATGGTTCCAGTGATGGATGAGCAAGATTTCTAGGTAATATAAGGAAAACCCGGCGAATCGTCTCTGTGGTCTTGAAAAATTATCGTAGTGAGGGAGTAAGATGAATGTGAATACAAACCTCATACCAAATTATGAAACCCTTTAGCTCTGCACCACACTTACTTGGGAGCCACTGGTCTACTTCAAGTTAGACGTACTTTTTTCATGGTGGTAGTGATACATTAATAAGATTATTACGTTAACTTGATTCTTCTTTACAGGGACAGATATTCATCTCAAGTGTTGGGTACGATTACATGATTTTATTGACATTAGGAAAATTATATGAAGGTTAATGGCCAGTCTGTACTATTTCATTCTCCACATGAGTTTCTGAAACTGTATGAAATCGTCAAATACCAAGCAGAATAGATATAAAAACTCGTTTCAGTACTGAAGGAGTTAATAGCCTTTATAAGTAGTCGTCATGAGAGAGTACAGTGTTATAATAGTGGGCTTTTTTTTTATTTTCATTGTTTTTATTGTCCTTGGTTGGCTTTCCTCTCTTACATTTAAAATCACTGTTCCCTTCTCGTCTTTTTCTATAACAGCCCGCAATCTTCCTCCTTTCCAATCTCTCTCTCTCTCTCTCTCTCTCTCTCTCTCTCTCTCTCTCTCTCTCTCTCTCTCTCGGGGGGCAACACCGTGATGCAAACATTGACGGGGCGCGAGGCATTCAACACGGCGGACGGGGTGGGGCCGCGGCGCTGCTGTAAGGAGTTTTTACTACGTGCGGCGACATGGAGAGGAAGGAAATTACAACATTGTGTACATCTGACGTAAACAAACATGGACAAGATGAGCATGAATGTTACAATACTTGTGTTATGGCCACATTCTGCAACGCAATGCTCATTCACTACGCCTTTTTCAAAGTCACATATTCATAAAGTGATTTCTCTTGTTAATTTTTATAGAAATTTTGCTAATTTGTCACTTGAACCATATAAACATCTCTAATAACATATGTGACTGGACATTGAATTCGCATTCCTTAGAGAGACATACGTAGGTTAAGAGAAGACCTGATAGAAGTATTAAGTGGTACAGGGGACATTAGCAAATTCTTGAGATCAATAACCAAGATAAAATCATAAATAACCGATTCAAGCTGGAGAAATTTAGGTTTAAGAGAGAAATAGAAAGGAACTGATTCTCCAATAATGTGTATAATGAGTAGAACGGACTCAGTAATCATATTGTTAGTGCTGGGACGACGGGGAGTTGTAAAAGAAGGTTAAGCAACTCTATGAATGAGGATGATACGTGGAATTAAGCGAGTGTTTCAGAGTATGGTCCAATATTGGTATTATTTGAATGCTTGCCTTCTGTTCAACAAAGATGCAACCTTGAAGTATATGCGAATTTTTCTGATGATAGCTTTCATTAGTGAATGGATTATTTCACCTTTATCTTTTATCGTTTTTCGACCCCCTTGCGTATAAAACCATTATTTTCTTTATCACATATTACCATTGTGAAGAGGATCATCTAGGGATTCACGGTAGCAGGTAGAAACAAACTGACAGACAACAGATTGATGCGACGCTCGAATGTTACAGATTGACATTGATTAATTCCGTGTAGATAAGCGTAGGCGTGATAATATTGAAACAGTATAATAGTGATAAGATTATAATGGAGGGTACTGGCCGGACGTGAAGACTAGTAAGCACAGAAGGGTGTTATAATATACATATATGCATGAATACACCTATGTCTTATTTACGTGTTGACATGCTTCGCCGCGTCTCATATGGCCGAAGGTCCCGCGGTGCTGCCTGGGGGAAAGAGATGCACTGAACCTCCCACCGCTCATGTTTGAACAAGTAAAGAGGCGCGCGGCTTTACTCCTGCCACACCTCTCAAGGTTAGGTGGTGTAACGTGCCCAACACGAGAGAGAGAGAGAGAGAGAGAGAGAGAGAGAGAGAGAGAGAGAGAGAGAGAGAGAGAGAGAGAGAGACACGACAATACACGCTTAACCCAAATTATTGAGCCACTTTCCTAGGTGCCTTTCATGGTAATGTGGTGTAACACACACACACACACACTTTGGAGGTTACAGAACACGTGAGGAACACCACTTATGTGTGACACGTGATTTACTATACATTATAAGGTCCTTGGTATATTTTCATCAGACTATAGTTATGTTGTCTACCAAACTTCACCGTGGCTTCACTCTGAAACTTAGCCAGGAGACTATCTCACAGGGGGAGGAGAGGTATGTAGAGGGGAGCAGGTTCCAAGGAGGTAAAATTAAGATAAAACAAGATTGATATACAAGACCTGGCATGAGTGTAGATTAGAATTTTTTTCCCCTCAGAAAAAATACCTTCCATGTCTGACATCAAGGTCAGATAGCCACGATCTTGTCAACGAAATAGAATGATAATAATCTGATCTAATCTAATATATATATAATATATAATCTAATAATGTAATAGCATGGGGGCAAATACAGCCATTTACATAATGGTATAAAATAAAACTGCTTGTAAGTATAGTTGAGTACATGATTATAATGCATGGCAAGCCTTTAAATAAAACTAGGCGCCACAGCTTTAATTCTAGAACCTTACACAACAACAACTGGTGCTGGCAAGTCCTCTTTGACGATGGCACTCTTCCGCATCATTGAGGCCTCGGGAGGAGGAATCATTATTGACAACGTAACCATTGGTGGGATTGGCCTGCATGATCTCCGCAGCCAGATCAGCATCATCCCTCAGGTGAGGTGAGGTGAGGTGAGGTGCCTTGGTGTGCTAGCAGCAGTGGTGATGATTTATAATGTTCATTGTTGTCTGATATTGAATTGTTTTACTCGTTACACACTCTGTTGTTTAGATATCAGTGGCCATTATATTCCTTAACTTCTAACACACACATCATTGCAGTAGCTTCATATACACTTAATGATTGTGTGAGACACCTTTGCATTTGTCTCTCTTAGGAGAATTGCATATTGATGGTTGCACAAAGAATTATTCCTATGATATGAAGAATCTTCTTGCCAAACATACACACACTCTCTCTCTCTCTCTCTCTCTTGTGTTTCCACCTCTCTCATGGACTAACAAGATCAACCACCATTTTTTAGAGAACAAGTTATCTCTCTGACTGCTGCAGCTTTCTTTTACTGACCAATGCAAGCTGTGTTCATCATTTAATGGATCCAAGAAGAGTAAGCATCATGCTATCTATGTAATTTGGTGCATGATGTACAAATAATATTTCAGGATGCAGTTCTCTTCAGCGGAACACTCAGAATGAACCTGGATCCACTCAACCATCACTCTGATGATGAGGTGTGGCGTGCCCTGGAGCTGGCCCACCTCAGTGCCTACATCCGTAAGCAGATGCTGGGGCTGCAACACCCGGTGGACCAGGGTGGCAGCAACTTTAGGTGGGACCAGTGCACACTTGTCAGCTTTGGCTGATGATCAATGTTGCATTGCATAAAGTAGTAGTAGAAGTAACTTCAGATTTTAACCACTAAGACACATTGTAAATGAATGGAAAATGAATACTCTAAAACTTTGATCTTGGCCTTGGAAACAATTGTGTATTAAGACAAGTTAGGTTTGGTGACTCATTGTTCCTGTCAGTTTGACAATGGCAAATAATCATGACCAGAGACAAGCACTCACTTGGTACATTTATTTTTCTTAGCCAATAATGTAACCTCACATCATATTTATGTGATGTATGTGAGTATAATTATATGCATGAATTCATTAATACATTTTATTCGTGATTTTTATATTAATTACTGTCTTTTATAAGTTTTGTTATTGGCCAACTTTCTTTGGATTGAGGATTTCATGCACTAGTCTGTTTTATTATTTTGTATGATGTATTTTATTATATAATGAGTATTGTTCATTTTGGGTTATGCATTTTTCTATGTCACCAATGTAACTAAATGACTGTGTGTGTGTGGCAGTGCTGGGCAGAAGCAACTGCTGTGCCTGGCCCGGGCTCTGCTGCGGCGGTCCAAGGTGCTGGTGCTGGATGAGGCCACAGCTGCTGTTGATCTGCAGACTGATGACCTCATCCAGGCCACCATCCGCTCACAGTTCGCCGAGTGCACCGTCATCACCATCGCTCACCGCCTCAACACCATCATGGACTCAGACCGGCAAGTAATAGTGTTGTCTTGGTGACCCCAGCCTTGTGTGTACTCGGAGTTAAATTTCATAACATTCCTCATTACATGTATTGTCATGCCGTGTTTTGCAGCTTTTGTTTTTTTGTGAAACTATGCATAAACTAGTGATCAGAAATCAGCCAATTACAGTATTTTTATTTGAAAATTTTGGAAGATGTTTCATTGAACACAGTTCCTTTAGTAAGATGTGAAATACTTGTGTCATAAACTTGAAGTAACACTGAAGACAGGAAGGGAGAAGAGAATTAGCTGGTCAGTGTGTGTAACTCAGTATGTGCCTTTTTCCCCACAGGGTGATGGTGCTCCAGAGTGGAAGGATAGTGGAGTTTGACGCACCATCAGTGTTGTTACAGCAGCCAAATTCTATTTTCTACAGCATGGTCAGAGAAGCTGGCATTGTTTGATTTTAAGTTTTCCATCAATTACTTGCATCATACTTGTTATCATCAGCACATGACGATGTCCATCAGGCTGGAATTAGATATCACTTGAAAGGTGAAACGTGAAAGGAGGCAAGAGTTGCTGGGGTAAATATGTGCTCCATACATGCAACATTGGCTGTTTGGCTTGGAGACGCATCTCACGCATATGCTTGTGTTATCTATTTTAGAACAATGTATTTAATATGGATAACACCATGAAGAACAATTAAGAAAATGAATAAATAAACTTATGAGAATTCAGTGGAAATTAGGAATTAAAAAGTTGAGTAAAATGACACTGCTTGTTAACATATTCATTTTGAAAGGGCATTCTTATGAATATCACCATCATCATCACATTCCTTTGTCTAGCACACAGATCAGGAAGAGCCACACTTGATGAATGAATGAGTGATGAGGGCCTCAGAGGACAGTGCAATAACAATGGTAACAAATTAAATATATGCTTATGCCATAAAGAATATGTCTGAAAAATTATAGTTAGTTCCTATATGTTGACATACAACAAAAAATAATTGTCATTCCTTAATTTGAATGTAATATAATTTTATATTTCACAGTAACTCATGATGAACAATGTTGCTAAATAAAAGAAAAGTATCACAGCTGCTTGATTCAGATCCTCACTAAGATTCTCACAATAAAGTGCTGAACACCCACCAAGGGTACACAGGTACAGTTTCTTCCAACCTGCACACTCATGAAATATTTCCTGAAAATTAAACACAAACTATTTTGTCTCTGTAAATAGGTCTTTCCAATACCTTTGGTGCCTAAGACAAAAAAAAGAAGCATGATTGTGATTTTAAAATGGGAAACAATAACTGTATTGCAATTATAAAGAGGACAATTAAGATGACTGCAGTGAGTACCAAGTATGTATCAAGATAGTGGATGTAGCCACGTGGGTGTACGTAGAGGGAAGATCAGAGCGTCACTGGCACCATCTCAGGTGACATTCCTTGTGGCATGAATGCGCATGTGACCCTTGAGGACTTCTTTGCGAGAGGAGCGGTAGGAACACAAGGTGCATGCAAAAGGCTTCTCACCAGTGTGGACTCTGATGTGCTTGACAAGATCACCTTTCTGTGAACAGCGGAAACTACAGTGAGGGCACGGGAAAGGCCTTTCCCCTGTGTGAGTCCTCCCATGGCGAATGAAATTACCCTTAAGTGTGGTTTTGTAAGGACAAAAGGGACACTGGTGCTCCTTGGCAGAATGTTTGTTGCCACCATAGGAGCCATCAGCCCACATACTCCTGGCAAAGGAGGCCCCACTGCGCTGCTGCCCTCCCTCAGTGCTGGCCACCAGCTGTTGGGAGAGAAACTTGATGAGGTAAGCCACCACTACCAGGCAGTCTGTGGCTTGTACCTGAATGCACTAACATCTCACCAAGTACACAGCCACTTTTCTTTTTTGCTACATCCAATGTTGTTTATTTTGGTATCTTCACTTTATTTTCTCTTTCTTTTTCATGGTAATATCAGGCCTATGTGTTTTCCTTGGATTTCTTAGAAGGAAACTATGTATAAGAAAAGATTAAGTAGTAATAGTTAGTAGCCACTAAACTCCATGATAAAAATCTACCTTTTGCATGAACCAACAATCTGGTATATTTATAATGCCAATTTTTTCAAGTTGTGTGTCTCCATAGGTTTTCATTCACCTATTTATATTATTTTTGTTTGTGTGACTGGAAATGGATTAGGATAGAGAAATAAACTGGTCACTTCTCTTTGTCAAATGAGTTGTTATGGCATAGAAATGCTTAATTTTAGAATGGTTTGTCATAGAAAATAATATGAGAATAAACATACTCTTCTACAAAAGCAATGATGTTCGGCTGTGGGCAAGTACTAAGAGTTTATAAAGATAAGAAAAAAAAAAAATAATAATAGTAAATAAATGAATAATAGATGTTTCTGTATCAACTGGTTCATTACCAAATGATAACTTTTGTTCCATATCACCGTTGCAGTAAAAATAAGACGTGTTTTATGTATAAAGGTGTCCACCCCCATCCTAAGCGTAGCATATGAGCGGGAAAGCGTGACCTGACCTTTCTATTCAGTATTTACATTAATGGAGACATTTCAGCCGTGTTGTTCTTAATTGGAACTGGGAGCAGTGGAGCAGCAGAGAGAGCAGTCAGGGACAGGACTGCTATATAAGTCAGCAAGGCAGGGGGGGGGGCAGGGAGGCGCCCGCCCTATGACGTCACAGCTCAATATTTACGTAGCGCAAACCATTTTGAAAATGACCCCTCGATAAAACGATGACAGATCAATCTATTGCATCTGTTTCGACGCGATAAATAGGATAACTAATTCCCAAAGTACAAACACTCTCCTAGCAACACCAATTCTGAAGAAATTCTACGGGAAAAAACGGTTTTTTGAAAATATGACACTTTTGAACACTCGTTAAATACCCACTAACTGCCACTTCAGCGGAACCAAAACCCATTTCAAGACAATCGATCAATTATTCTTCATTGTTTTAAACACTTGGAGTGATTTAGAGGCGGAAATAAACTGTTGAGAGGCCGATGATAAAGTTTTTAATGTAACTTTGACACCTCCGAATAACACGGTTCCTCTCCACTCACTTTACTGAACTGACGACACAAAACCTCATGGTATATGAACTATCTTTTGCCATTAATAACAACTTGATACAACCTCTAATAAAAAAAGTGCATTGGGCGTTGCAAGAAATTTAGCCCAAAAATGCCCCCTTATTTACCCCCCCCCAATACCGCCCACCACAGCTACCTCCACCACACACACGCACGCAAATCACTCCAAACACGCCACAATACTCATAAAAAGCCTTAAATGTGACTATTGATCCCAAATAAACAGTCCAGAAGCAAAGACAATATCCTGCTGGTGAGGGCGCCCCGGTAGGGTATGGCCCCCTCCCCTCCTCCCTCCCACCTTCATTACGCTTAAACTTGACTGCGAAAAC
>CM035184.1:1752664-1762873 GCA_020233015.1 Callinectes sapidus
CGGTAGCAGGTAGAAACAAACTGACAGACAACAGATTGATGGGACGCTCGAATGTTACAGATTGACATTGATTAATTCCGTGTAGATAAGCGTAGGCGTGATAATATTGAAACAGTATAATAGTGATAAGATTATAATGGAGGGTACTGGCCGGACGTGAAGACTATACCATAATAAGTAAGCACAGAAGGGTGTTATAATATACATATATGCATGAATACACCTATGTCTTATTTACGTGTTGACATGCTTCGCCGCGTCTCATATGGCCGAAGGTCCCGCGGTGCTGCCTGGGGGAAAGAGATGCACTGAACCTCCCACCGCTCATGTTTGAACAAGTAAAGAGGCGCGCGGCTTTACTCCTGCCACACTTCTCAAGGTTAGGTGGTGTAACGTGCCCAACACGAGAGAGAGAGAGAGAGAGAGAGAGAGACGACAATACACGCTTAACCCAAATTATTGAGCCACTTTCCTAGGTGCCTTTCATGGTAATGTGGTGTAACACACACACACACACACACACTTTGGAGGTTACAGAACACGTGAGGAACACCACTTATGTGTGACACGTGATTTACTATACATTATAAGGTCCTTGGTATATTTTCATCAGACTATAGTTATGTTGTCTACCAAACTTCACCGTGGCTTCACTCTGAAACTTAGCCAGGAGACTATCTCACAGGGGGAGGAGAGGTATGTAGAGGGGAGCAGGTTCCAAGGAGGTAAAATTAAGATAAAACAAGATTGATATACAAGACCTGGCATGAGTGTAGATTAGAATTTTTTTTCCCCTCAGAAAAAATACCTTCCATGTCTGACATCAAGGTCAGATAGCCACGATCTTGTCAACGAAATAGAATGATAATAATCTGATCTAATCTAATATATATAATATATAATCTAATAATGTAATAGCATGGGGGCAAATACAGCCATTTACATTATGGTATAAAATAAAACTGCTTGTAAGTATAGTTGAGTACATGATTATAATGCATGGCAAGCCTTTAAATAAAACTAGGCGCCACAGCTTTAATTCTAGAACCTTACACAACAACAACTGGTGCTGGCAAGTCCTCTTTGACGATGGCACTCTTCCGCATCATTGAGGCCTCGGGAGGAGGAATCATTATTGACAACGTAACCATTGGTGGGATTGGCCTGCATGATCTCCGCAGCCAGATCAGCATCATCCCTCAGGTGAGGTGAGGTGAGGTGAGGTGCCTTGGTGTGCTAGCAGCAGTGGTGATGATTTATAATGTTCATTGTTGTCTGATATTGAATTGTTTTACTCGTTACACACTCTGTTGTTTAGATATCAGTGGCCATTATATTCCTTAACTTCTAACACACACATCATTGCAGTAGCTTCATATACACTTAATGATTGTGTGAGACACCTTTGCATTTGTCTCTCTTAGGAGAATTGCATATTGATGGTTGCACAAAGAATTATTCCTATGATATGAAGAATCTTCTTGCCAAACATACACACACTCTCTCTCTCTCTCTCTCTCTTGTGTTTCCACCTCTCTCATGGACTAACAAGATCAACCACCATTTTTTAGAGAACAAGTTATCTCTCTGACTGCTGCAGCTTTCTTTTACTGACCAATGCAAGCTGTGTTCATCATTTAATGGATCCAAGAAGAGTAAGCATCATGCTATCTATGTAATTTGGTGCATGATGTACAAATAATATTTCAGGATGCAGTTCTCTTCAGCGGAACACTCAGAATGAACCTGGATCCACTCAACCATCACTCTGATGATGAGGTGTGGCGTGCCCTGGAGCTGGCCCACCTCAGTGCCTACATCCGTAAGCAGATGCTGGGGCTGCAACACCCGGTGGACCAGGGTGGCAGCAACTTTAGGTGGGACCAGTGCACACTTGTCAGCTTTGGCTGATGATCAATGTTGCATTGCATAAAGTAGTAGTAGAAGTAACTTCAGATTTTAACCACTAAGACACATTGTAAATGAATGGAAAATGAATACTCTAAAACTTTGATCTTGGCCTTGGAAACAATTGTGTATTAAGACAAGTTAGGTTTGGTGACTCATTGTTCCTGTCAGTTTGACAATGGCAAATAATCATGACCAGAGACAAGCACTCACTTGGTACATTTATTTTTCTTAGCCAATAATGTAACCTCACATCATATTTATGTGATGTATGTGAGTATAATTATATGCATGAATTCCTTAATACATTTTATTCGTGATTTTTATATTAATTACTGTCTTTTATAAGTTTTGTTATTGGCCAACTTTCTTTGGATTGAGGATTTCATGCACTAGTCTGTTTTATTATTTTGTATGATGTATTTTATTATATAATGAGTATTGTTCATTTTGGGTTATGCATTTTTCTATGTCACCAATGTAACTAAATGACTGTGTGTGTGTGGCAGTGCTGGGCAGAAGCAACTGCTGTGCCTGGCCCGGGCTCTGCTGCGGCGGTCCAAGGTGCTGGTGCTGGATGAGGCCACAGCTGCTGTTGATCTGCAGACTGATGACCTCATCCAGGCCACCATCCGCTCACAGTTCGCCGAGTGCACCGTCATCACCATCGCTCACCGCCTCAACACCATCATGGACTCAGACCGGCAAGTAATAGTGTTGTCTTGGTGACCCCAGCCTTGTGTGTACTCGGAGTTAAATTTCATAACATTCCTCATTACATGTATTGTCATGCCGTGTTTTGCAGCTTTTGTTTTTTTGTGAAACTATGCATAAACTAGTGATCAGAAATCAGCCAATTACAGTATTTTTATTTGAAAATTTTGGAAGATGTTTCATTGAACACAGTTCCTTTAGTAAGATGTGAAATACTTGTGTCATAAACTTGAAGTAACACTGAAGACAGGAAGGGAGAAGAGAATTAGCTGGTCAGTGTGTGTAACTCAGTATGTGCCTTTTTCCCCACAGGGTGATGGTGCTCCAGAGTGGAAGGATAGTGGAGTTTGACGCACCATCAGTGTTGTTACAGCAGCCAAATTCTATTTTCTACAGCATGGTCAGAGAAGCTGGCATTGTTTGATTTTAAGTTTTCCATCAATTACTTGCATCATACTTGTTATCATCAGCACATGACGATGTCCATCAGGCTGGAATTAGATATCACTTGAAAGGTGAAACGTGAAAGGAGGCAAGAGTTGCTGGGGTAAATATGTGCTCCATACATGCAACATTGGCTGTTTGGCTTGGAGACGCATCTCACGCATATGCTTGTGTTATCTATTTTAGAACAATGTATTTAATATGGATAACACCATGAAGAACAATTAAGAAAATGAATAAATAAACTTATGAGAATTCAGTGGAAATTAGGAATTAAAAAGTTGAGTAAAATGACACTGCTTGTTAACATATTCATTTTGAAAGGGCATTCTTATGAATATCACCATCATCATCACATTCCTTTGTCTAGCACACAGATCAGGAAGAGCCACACTTGATGAATGAATGAGTGATGAGGGCCTCAGAGGACAGTGCAATAACAATGGTAACAAATTAAATATATGCTTATGCCATAAAGAATATGTCTGAAAAATTATAGTTAGTTCCTATATGTTGACATACAACAAAAAATAATTGTCATTCCTTAATTTGAATGTAATATAATTTTATATTTCACAGTAACTCATGATGAACAATGTTGCTAAATAAAAGAAAAGTATCACAGCTGCTTGATTCAGATCCTCACTAAGATTCTCACAATAAAGTGCTGAACACCCACCAAGGGTACACAGGTACAGTTTCTTCCAACCTGCACACTCATGAAATATTTCCTGAAAATTAAACACAAACTATTTTGTCTCTGTAAATAGGTCTTTCCAATACCTTTGGTGCCTAAGACAAAAAAAAGAAGCATGATTGTGATTTTAAAATGGGAAACAATAACTGTATTGCAATTATAAAGAGGACAATTAAGATGACTGCAGTGAGTACCAAGTATGTATCAAGATAGTGGATGTAGCCACGTGGGTGTAAGTAGAGGGAAGATCAGAGCGTCACTGGCACCATCTCAGGTGACATTCCTTGTGGCATGAATGCGCATGTGACCCTTGAGGACTTCTTTGCGAGAGGAGCGGTAGGAACACAAGGTGCATGCAAAAGGCTTCTCACCAGTGTGGACTCTGATGTGCTTGACAAGATCACCTTTCTGTGAACAGCGGAAACTACAGTGAGGGCACGGGAAAGGCCTTTCCCCTGTGTGAGTCCTCCCATGGCGAATGAAATTACCCTTAAGTGTGGTTTTGTAAGGACAAAAGGGACACTGGTGCTCCTTGGCAGAATGTTTGTTGCCACCATAGGAGCCATCAGCCCACATACTCCTGGCAAAGGAGGCCCCACTGCGCTGCTGCCCTCCCTCAGTGCTGGCCACCAGCTGTTGGGAGAGAAACTTGATGAGGTAAGCCACCACTACCAGGCAGTCTGTGGCTTGTACCTGAATGCACTAACATCTCACCAAGTACACAGCCACTTTTCTTTTTTGCTACATCTAATGTTGTTTATTTTGGTATCTTCACTTTATTTTCTCTTTCTTTTTCATGGTAATATCAGGCCTATGTGTTTTCCTTGGATTTCTTAGAAGGAAACTATGTATAAGAAAAGATTAAGTAGTAATAGTTAGTAGCCACTAAACTCCATGATAAAAATCTACCTTTTGCATGAACCAACAATCTGGTATATTTATAATGCCAATTTTTTCAAGTTGTGTGTCTCCATAGGTTTTCATTCACCTATTTATATTATTTTTGTTTGTGTGACTGGAAATGGATTAGGATAGAGAAATAAACTGGTCACTTCTCTTTGTCAAATGAGTTGTTATGGCATAGAAATGCTTAATTTTAGAATGGTTTGTCATAGAAAATAATATGAGAATAAACATACTCTTCTACAAAAGCAATGATGTTCGGCTGTGGGCAAGTACTAAGAGTTTATAAAGATAAGAAAAAAAAAAAATAATAATAGTAAATAAATGAATAATAGATGTTTCTGTATCAACTGGTTCATTACCAAATGATAACTTTTGTTCCATATCACCGTTGCAGTAAAAATAAGACGTGTTTTATGTATAAAGGTGTCCACCCCCATCCTAAGCGTAGCATATGAGCGGGAAAGCGTGACCTGACCTTTCTATTCAGTATTTACATTAATGGAGACATTTCAGCCGTGTTGTTCTTAATTGGAACTGGGAGCAGTGGAGCAGCAGAGAGAGCAGTCAGGGACAGGACTGCTATATAAGTCAGCAAGGCAGGGGGGGGGGCAGGGAGGCGCCCGCCCTATGACGTCACAGCTCAATATTTACGTAGCGCAAACCATTTTGAAAATGACCCCTCGATAAAACGATGACAGATCAATCTATTGCATCTGCTTCGACGCGATAAATAGGATAACTAATTCCCAAAGTACAAACACTCTCCTAGCAACACCAATTCTGAAGAAATTCTACGGGAAAAAACGGTTTTTTGAAAATATGACACTTTTGAACACTCGTTAAATACCCACTAACTGCCCCTTCAACGGGACCAAAACCCATTTCAAGACAATCGATCAATTATTCTTCATTATTTTAAACACTTTGGAGTGATTTAGAGGCGGAAATAAACTGTTGAGAGGCCGATGATGAAGTTTTTAATGTAACTTTGACACCTCCAAATAACACGGTTCCTCTCCACTCATTTTACTGAACTGACGACACAAAACATCATGGTATATGAACTATCTTTTGCCATTAATAACAACTTGATACAACCTCTAATAAAAAAGTGCATTGGGCGTTGCAAGAAATTTAGCCCAAAAATGCCCCCTTATTTACCCCCCCAATACCGCCCACCACAGCTACCTCCACCACACACACGCACGCAAATCACTCCAAACACGCCACAGTACTCATAAAAAGCCTTAAATGTGACTATTGATCCCAAATAAACAGTCCAGAAGCAAAGACAATATCCTGCTGGTGAGGGCGCCCCGGTAGGGTATGGCCCCCTCCCCTCCTCCCTCCCACCTTCATTACGCTTAAACTTGACTGCGAAAACTATGTCTGAGTGGCTCATATGAAAGATTAGTACTGTGGCAGCAGACTGTGGTAAGATGAGACTGTAATAATTGAGAGATGTTGCTTAAAATGACCGATGAAGTGAGAATCCAAGGTGGCGCCGCGGTTGGGGGTGGTGACTCACCGGACGTAAACATTGGCACGGCGGCGGAGGAGGAGGAAAACCGGCTTGTCATTTCAATCAAGGCGTTTGGAAGGTGGAAATCGTCTAATAAAAATTTAAAAAACTAACAAAAAAAATAGAAAACGTACAACCTAACCTAACCAGTAATTATAACCTAGTAATATATATATATATATATATATATATATATAGAGAGAGAGAGAGAGAGAGAGAGAGAGAGAGAGAGAGAGAGAGAGAGAGAGAGAGAGAGAGAGAGAGAGAGAGAGAGAGACCTATCTATCCACCCAATTTCTTTTCTGGTAAACATGCTCATCCCTTCCCTACCCGTCCCCCGTACCCAACCATCCTCCCAGCCACCACCCACCACAGCAACCACGTGACGTCAGAGGGTGTGCGCAGAACTCAAAGCGGGCCAACCCTGTATTCTCTTAATCCTGGCGGGATGATCCTCACTGCTGCCCCGCTGCATCTTCCTTGGTAACATGTGTATAGTATAGTATTGTTGTTTTCATCCAAGGATCTTGCTTATAATATCCTTGGTTTCAACCAAGGATTCTAATAAATTATAATATCCTTGGTTTCATCTCAGGCTGGTAGGCCCAGTAGAGAGACAGAGAGCTGACCATCTAGTCTAGTCCATGATGCCTGCTGCTGTTGCTGCGTCTGCCAGACTGCCTGTACCCAGTGATGAGTTAGTTAGCCTTTCCCTAGCTCTGTGTGTGTATTGTAGGATGCGGACATTTCAGCGCTGCACTTCCCGGCTCCCGCGACTTTAGACTACGCTTTCCGTAAAGTGCTACTGAAAACGCCTAAATTTTGTTCATCACTCTATCTGTATTTCAAAATAGTACTAATACATCGAATAGGAAAATTGCATAAATAATCAACTCGACACAGAAGAGAAAAAAAAAAAATCATAAACCTAGATCATTATATATATATATATATATATATATATATATATATATATATATATATATATATATATATATATATATATATTAGGATGTAAGTGAAAGATCTAAAAGTGGCAACATTGGTCCAATATAAACATTTCCCGCACGCCGCCTTTTTCGTTCTTGGCTGTCTGTTGTTACTTGTTGAGTACATTTCCCGTCCTACGCCTTACGTTCATGCTGCTTGTCTGATCCTGGCCACACACCTACGTACATACACAGACCCTTCCTTCAAAATTTCAGGCAGTGAGGGTGAGTCAGTCGTGGCGTTAGAATAGGAGAAATATAAAGTGGCTTCATTGCTGCGTTAGAATATGAGAAATATAGACTGGCTGTGTTTATGTGTAATTTGCTCTGATACCTCTCTGTGGCTGAAGACAGCTACAATCCTACAACCACACTAATATTTAGAAGCAGACTTGGCAGACAGAACACAGGTGAACAGCGATCTGACTTACTTGGTTGGCTCCCTTGCTTAATAAAAGTGTAGCACAAAATAAACCATAAGTCGGTTGAACTATGGGGAGCCCCGAGCTGCTGCTGCTGGTGTGACAGACCAAGATGTCAATGATTTGCAATAGACTTCAATAAGTAATGACTGGATGATACACCATATACTGCATTTGAATTAGGACAAAATATAATTATTCATCATACTCCAACAATAGGTTTCCCAAAGCAACTAGTGACTCGGTGGAAAATATTTAGTTTCACACCCATCTCTTGGTTGCAGCTGCTCATTCTCAGTATTTTGAACCCATACATATCTGTCACAAATTAATTTGAACATTGCCAGATATTTTACAAAATTTAGGGATGCATGTATAACTAATGATGCTTTCTTGCTAAACCAAACCTAACCTAAGGTAATACCTAACCTAACTTGAGGCAGGGATTTTTGTGTCTACATAAATCTTATTTACTCATTTAATATTAATACTAATAAATAGTGTGCATATGCATGCGTGCGTGTTTGTGTGTTCACCAAGGCCTGATCATGAGCTAACCTGCAACTATCAGTCATTACCCTCGCAGTGTAAGCTCATAGCTCATTATTTTCAATCTCTGAGTAAGAGCCTGACCTCATACACACCACACACCCCATCCCCTGGTCAGGGGAGACAGTAACTGCCTCGCTTGTCAATGGAAAAGTCCCAGAGGTGACCAGTTACTGGTAGGGATTGAATCAATATCAGCCACGATGGCCAACACAGACTCAGCTCCTTTACCACCAAGTCACAAGGCAGTGAGTGAGTGAGATCAGCAGTGTAATGGTCGTACCCGAGTTATGTTTCTTGTATGCTCCCTATTGCACTGATCACTCATAATCACAGACCCATGCCAGATGTATTTTTCAATGGGTGGAAGAAGTATATCATTTCTCACTGCTCATATCATTAGAACGTTCTTGTACCCAGTTTTGTAAGTTAAAGTACCTGTATAGTCTGACTAGAATCACATGTTTTTCTCTTGTAATGTTAAATACTCCTCATACCTTATCTCTTTGCAGAGTATGAATCGCCACAAGCTGCATGGTCCCTGCAGAAGTCCCAGTGTCTGTCGTATACCCAGTGGGAGTCCTGTAGGCCAGCCTTCACAAAGCACGAGTCGCCTTGGCTATCCTACACTCAATAGGAGTCACCTTGGCTACCGTATGTGCAGCAGGAGTTCCTTTAGCTACCTTAGCCCCAGCAGGAGTCCTGTTGGTGGCCATAACCGCAGCAGGAGTCCCGTTGGTGGCCCTAACCACAGCAGGAGTCACAATGGTGGCCATAATCGCAGCAGGAGTCCTGTTGATGGCCATAACCACAACAGGAGTCCTGTTGGTAGCCATAGCCGCAGCAGGAGTCCCATTGGCTATCCTGGGCACAGGAGGGGTTTCCACAACAGCCATAGATCCAATCACCTCCCTGACAACACAAGCCGTCACCACTCCAACCATGGCAGCACCCATTCAGGATATACCACTAACCACTCCATGCCACTCAGGAACAAACCTAGTGTGTCATTTGCTTTGAAAACATGGTTTTGTATTGATTTCCAAGGACAGCAAAGAATACCAAATTATTTGTTTCCACAAAATTCTTCTTCTAGACCACAAGGAAATTACCAGCAAAACAAACGACCCCAGAACAGTAACAATCAGCACCACATGTGGCAGAACACCAGAGCAGCTACCATGTATAATGACCTGGCACAGGAGCAGCGGCAGCAGCAACAGCATCAGCAGTGGCAAAAGCATCAGCAGCGACAGCGGCAGCAGCAGCACCAACACCAGCAGCAGTGGCGGCAACAACAGCGGTGGCAGCAGCAGCAGCAGCAGTGTGGCATGAGGGAATCCCGGGAGGACATGGACTTGACTCACATCACAATGACACAGCTTCCGTTCCTTCAGAAACTCACAGCCCCAAGAAAAATTAAGATACTTCCTCATGGTAAGCTTTCTGCGCCTCATGTATTATTAGCACACCATCTGTTTAGTGGCTCCACAGATGGCAACATCTTCATATACATAACTATTTTGCTTAACCACCACTGCACACATACACACCTCATTTAGTCATATATATATATATATATATATATATATATATATATATATATATATATATCTATATATATATATATATATATATATATATATATATATATATATATATATATATATATATATATATATATATAATATATATATATATATAGTGAAATTTTTGTAATTGATAAAGCGTGTGGCATAATGCTTTGATTTCCAAACTCCTCTTGCAGCTTCTAGGCTTTTCTCTGAAACTTTATCTCAAGTTTCCTATTTGACTGTTTTGTTGTTGCTGTGGAAGACAATCACTGTTCTTCTATTGCTGTTCTGGAAGACAGTCAACAGCAGCAATAGTACTCCAGAGAGGAGTCAGGTAATTTGTGTGGTGCCACAGGGATCAGTTTTAGGTCCACTATTACTTTTAATATATATATATATATATATATATATATATATATATATATATATATATATATATATATATATATATATATATATATATATATATCTATATATATATAAA
>CM035184.1:1762973-1851923 GCA_020233015.1 Callinectes sapidus
TCTCTCTCTCTTTTTTTTTTTTTTTTTTTTTTAATAGAAGGGAGGCAGCCAAGGGCAACAAAAATAAGACAAAAAAGCCCACTGAAGTGCCGCTCCCTGGGAAAGTTCAGATTCATGAGCCAAAAGAATGGGGTAAGTGTCTTGATACCTCTCTCTGAAAGAGTTAAAGTCAAGGCAGGCAGAAATACAGAAGCAGGGAGAGATTTCCAGAGTTTACCAGAGAAAAGGATGATGCCATCACCTCACAGGCAGACTTGGATAGGATTAATGAATGGACAGATAGATGGCAAATGCAGTTTGATATTAACAAATGTTAAGTACTCAGTGCAGGTGGAGGTAATCCACAGAATAGATACACAATAAACAATGAGGCTCTGATAAGTTTGGAATATCAAAAAGATTTAGAAGTTAAAGTTAGCTCTGATCTTAGTCTAAGTTTAAGTGGTTTAGGGGTTATAACAAAAGGTACATTAGCAAGGTTCTTAAGGTCAATAATCATGATATAACCAGAAATCATGGGTTCAAGCTGGAGGTTTAGGTATAGGAGAAAAATAGGAAGGAACTGACTTTTAAATAGGTAGTTGATGAGTGGAACAGACTCAATAATCATACTGTTAGTGCTCAGACATTGGGGAGTTTTAAAGGAAGATTGGACAAGTTTAGGGATGAGGATGATAAGTGGAATTAGGCAAAGGTGTTCACACACGGACTGCCACGATTAGGTCTAATGGCCTCTTGCAGCTTCCCTCACTTTCTAATGTTCTTATGTTCTTGATAGGAGAACAGTGACTGCCTTCCACAGCAGCAATACAACAGTAACAGCAAGGGAAAATAACTCCCTGAGCTAGATATTGGTGATGGTGAAGGTGATAATGAGGATGATGTTGGTGATGGTGATGATGGTGTACAGATGCTTGATAGTGCGATATCTTGGTTAATTTCTGCGGCTTTCAAAACCAAACATGACTAGCTTTGGGGCAGCTGTGACCCCATTTATGGATTTAAGTCTTGTTTTCAATGGTTTTTACTCTAAAAAGAAGTTGTGGCACCCTGGAGAAAAAATTCATTTCTTGATCTGACACTGTATGGGCTAAAAATCTTCCTGTTGGGATAGATTAAAAAGTTTTAAAAAGGCAGGAAGTTCAAGCAATAGAAAAGTATTTTGAGGGATTAGAACAATCAATCTTTTTAGGAAGAGGGCGAACGTAGACAAAACAAACATTCAGCAAGAAGGAAAGGCAGATGTTGGTAGACAAAGTTGCAAGACATTAGTTGGTTACTCTCTTATTGCAGATACTCAGTGGACCTCTTATACTTTTGATGTGGAGGAAACATTGGTGAAATACTTCAGAGTTAATTGTACAACAAGTCCTTATCAAGTAAGTAAATCTTTACATGTCAACACTAAACTTACTCCATTATCTCCTTCAGTCATTGGATGACTGCCTTCAAATTTCCATGTTTATAACAAATTGACAATTATTGTGCAACAGCAAAGTTTCCAAATCCACGCACAAAAAAATCATTGTGGGGCTCATGGCAAGCAGGTAGTGTCTGAGCAGTTATATTACAGCCAAAGAACATTTTAGCTCACAGCTCTTGGAAGCAAGATACTTATTGAAAATCCTCTATCAGAAATTCTGAAATTGGGAATCAACCAAAATGTGAATGTTTTTTGAATGGTGACATGATACTTCACAAATAGAAAATTACACAAAATTGTGGGGGAACAAAAGGAAGTGTAAACATGACATTGGAAATCTTTGATGCTCAAACTCCACGCATGGGAGGCATCAAAGAGTGGGAAACTGCCACCCATGCTATTTCATGTGATCTTAAGATGTTACACTCGGCTTTTAATCCATTGGCAGTAAGTAACCCTTAGCCGGAGTGGGGATGATATCTCTTCCATGCTCTCCTTTCCATTTTATCCTCACTGCAACCCTCTCTTTCCATCAGTGTTATTTATTTCTGCTTGTATCGTAATGGGCCCTGGCAAGCTTACCAGTAAAGAAAAGTGTTGTGATGGCATTTGTTTGAGAGGGACTCAGCAGTTGTAAGACATGAAGGAAGATGGAGATTCAGAAGCACCAGCTATCACTTCCTGTTGCCTTTTAGCTCACAAGCCTCCTAATTGAGGAAAAGAGGGCACAGCTGTTCCCAACACTGGTGTAGCCCTCTCCACCAGTGTGACAGCTTCCTCTGACTCTCCTGTCTTCCTTCCAGTCTCACAATTACTGTGCTCTTCTCAGACAAGGATCATCACCATACCTCTTACTTCATTGTTAACTCTCATCTTGGCTTTGCAAGCAAGCCATATTTCAAACACTATTACTGTACTTGATAAAGGTGCTGTCGTCAAACTCAACTGAAAAGTCGAGTATCATGTATGAAAATGTGCACAATGAAAGCAGTGTGTTTTTCATACCAATAAAACACCTCAATGATATGAATGTTTTTTAATAATGAAATAATTTGGATAACAAACTTGTACGTAATTTTATCCCTCCTGGGTGAGGAATTCTTTGTTCCTCAAAGAAGAGGTCTTCCTGAGGAGAGGAAATGGTTTTGAATAGCAGAATGGTAGGAGATATGGGAGTGATTGGTAAAGGTGGTGAAATCAATCTCTGCATCTGCCTTCCACACATTCTGACAATGAAGAACTTTGATCACCAACACGGTTAATAATCTTATTGCACATCATTTTCTAAAATTACAATTCTATTTTGCAGGTTGTGGTTAGATTTTGTAAGTTTGTGGAGGGAGTTGAGCAGAAAGACAACTTCTCCAGAAATCTTCAGATGAAAGTAAATGGAAGCTCATGTCCCATTCCAGTGAGTTGAGTTTTCATGAGGTATCGTTTGTTATCATGAGTGTGACATTGTTATGGTGAAAGCTTAGTGCAGAAAGGCAGGTATGATGTGTCCTGTTGGCCTGAGCTCTGGTCCAGGATCCTTCTGGCTACTGGTGACCCCACAATCACTGCTTCCTCCACCACATTGCCTCTTTGACTCGGCTTACTCTATTTTGATATTGATTTGTCTTCCTTCAGTTGTTATTATTTTAAGTATGTTTATTTTACTTCTAAAGCTTATATTATTTTATGTTTATAATTATCTTTGTTTTATGTCAGGGTCAGAATGTAGTTCCCAAGCTGCCTGCTACACCCATAGAAATCACAAGCAAATGTGATTTTCAGAGAAATAGGAATACCATAGAAGTGAGTTGTGGATGTGACCAAGGTTTGGTTTTTGTTTCTTGTATGATAATCTTGTGGTTCTTCAGTTATTGTTGAATTTTTCATTAAAAAAATGTCATAACTACAGGTAAGTTGATAATCTTTAATGCTTTTGACATTAGAAATGTTGACTGGCAAATTATTTGGTATTAGTTAACAACATTTACCATTTTGCAAGTATGTTGGAAAACACAGTCAGGAAAAAAACAGTCACCATAATGAGAGGTTTGTTACACCGACAGGTGAAGACCTCTGATGATGTCATTGTGATGTTTGTGGATGTTGTGAAGAGGCTGACCAAAGAAAAGGTGGCAGAGAAGGTCCTCAAGGAGAATCCCTTAGATCCAGCTGCTACAGTGGCAAAGAGTAAGGTTCTTGATACTTATGTATGATTTTTGTCAGTAATAATGAATCAAGATTTTATTGCATATCCATCCACGTGATGATGATGATAATGCCGCTGCTGCTGCTGCTGCTGCCTTCAGTTGCTTCTTTATGATAATTTGTGAAGTGTGTGTGTGTTTTCTTTTTTATCTTACAAAGCTGGGGACTAATGAAGACTCTAAAGCAAAGAGATGAAACCTTCACCTGCTGTTATTTTCAAGGAAGAACTCTGTTTTTCGTGAGGTTAGGCTATGAGAGATAACAATAGCAAAATTTATTAGTCACATTTTACTTACCATGCCAAACTTTCCCTTCTGTTTCTACCATTCTGTGATTTCCTTCTCTCACATTCAGTTAAAGAGAAGCTGGAAGAGGACACTGCCAATGAAGCTGACATCACCTTGACGTCACTGCAGTTTTCATTAGTGTGTCCAGTCAGCAAGATCAGAATGAAGTTGCCCTGTCGAGCTTCCACGTGCCAACACCTCCAATGTTTTGATGCTGCCTTCTACCTCAAAATGAATGAGAACAAGTCCACCTGGAGATGTCCCATTTGTTCAAGAGTGATTCAGTACAAGAACCTCCAAATAGACATGTGAGTTGAGAATGTTGGCTTTGGGTGAAGGTTGACTGTCTCTCTCCATGCTGTAACTTTTTCACTTTCATCTCAAAACCTTCATCTCTTTATTTGAATGGCCAGGAATTCTTCTTCTTCTTCTTCTTCTTCTTCTTCTTCTTCTTCTTCTTCTTCTTCTTCTTCTTCTTCTTCTTCTTCTTCTATGTATTTTGTTTTATTGTTATTTATTTGTATCGTATGTTGGGTAACAAAGGTGTCTCTTTCTGTCTGTGGTTAAGAGAATGAATGGTGAGTGTGTGAGCATGTACTGCCTTATCTAGATCACCCCTTGTGTAATTGTTGGCCTGGTATATTGCTAGAAATTGGTGTGTTGTTATTACTATTATTTTTATTATTATTATTATTATTATTATTATTATTATTATTATTATTGTTATTATTAGTTATTTATTTTTATTTTTTATTGATTTCTTTTATCTCCTGTTGTTTATTTATTTATGATGTGTTTTAAGTAGAGCTGAACCCTTGAAGTGAAGTGTGCATTTTTTAGACCTCCCATAAAAGTAAAAACGTAAAACAAAGTCCTGTAGAAAAGAATTACTTGTACCCAGTTTCCTTCTTTGAATTGACATTTTTATCTATCTTTAAAATCTGTTGTTATTAATATGGAATGTGAAGATTCTCTTGTTGATAATTTGCATCTTTTTCTAGGCACTTCAAAAACATTCTTGAGCAGAATATATCCACCAACAAAATATTGCTGCAAATTGATGGAAGCTTTCTACCCTTCCAACCTGAGCACATGAATCACAGCATCCTGACCTTGGATGAAACTCTGGATCACTCCCCCGCCAGGGAGGAGGACCCCAACAACTCCACCAGCAGCGTGGAGCATTCCCCTGCCGTGGTGATGGAGCCCGTGTCCGCTGCTGGCAACATCACCATTGATCTGCTCACTGATGATGATGATGATGATGATTCTGTGAAGGAGTTTTTGTCGGAACAAGAATTGCTATGGATTGGTAAAGAATGTCAAGCTTTCTAACGGTTTGGTTTTACTGTATTTGTTTATATTCTATTGATTTGTCTATTGCTCACACTATATTTGGACGGATAAGAGTGTGGTGTGTGTGTGTGTGTGTGTGTGTATGTGTGCGTGCCAAATATGTAGTACCTATTTCCCAAATGCATTTTACAGACCTTTTTAACAGTTAGTGGTAACAAGCATGGAAAATGTGAAGAAAAAAAATCCCTTGGGCACTTGGATTTTTAGATAACTTGGATTGGTCTTCCCAGTAAAAGGTCTGATTTATACATAGCTTTATATCATGTAGTGTGCACTTTTCTTTTTATCATTTCCACACCACATGTACTACAGTGCCATTAGTTTTAAAATACATTGCTACCTTATTAAAAAGAAAAATGTGTGATTATGATTTGGAATTGATAATCAGCTGTTGAATATCTATGAAATCTTGCATATTTTCTAATTGTGTTACAATTTTGTTATCTGTTAATAAATAATTCTTTTGGCACATAGATAGAGAACAACAAATGGCTGCTTCTCTGTAATATGAAATCAATTTTTCTGATAATTTTGTGGCTCATAATTAAAAAATATATTCAAATTTTTTTAAATTGCATATATTTCTGAACTAACATGCACACATTTATCATTATCATCACTATTGAGGAATGATTAGTGAATACCTGTTCTTCACCAGCCAATGAACACATGCCTGAGGTGGTGACCCTGAGTGATGACGAGGCATCTGATAGACCACCACACAGTGCATCGCTGCAAGACTCGGACCAGGAAGTGTCTTCAGACCAGGAAGTCACCACTACTACTACATCAAGACAGAAGGAAAGCCAACCCCTGCCCACCTCCCCCACCACCACCAACAGTCATAGTGATGTTAATGGAGACAACTTCAAACCACTGTGTACAGCTGATGTGTACATGCTGTAGGTGGCTGATGTGAATGTCAGCAGCTGTCTGTGATATTTTGGTTAGAGATTGCAGGAGGTCCTTTCCTCTGTCTTTGTTCTGTACCCAAGCCAGGAGCTATAATGTCAGGTAATGATGCATCACTTACTGTTGTGACATCCATGATATAGCCAACTGAACACTCAGGTCTCTTCCTTTCACAAGTTAGTGCCATGTAGACTTACAGGTAATATACACACCCATGCTTGCTTACTTAATTCTTGGTTATGGTGTGTGTGTGTGTGTGTGTGTAAATATCTTGTTTTTTTAAGTCCATTGAACATGTTTCATTTATAACCAACTTCGTAAATGCAGTAAGAATTTGCTCAAGTTTTAGTGGCACACAGTCATAAACACATGACTTCCCCAAATATCTACTTCTTGAATGTGTGCTACCAACAAACCTGCCTTAGGTACAAATCTGTGTTTGCCAAAAGTCTTGCCTGTATGTAGTGATCTGACCTTTGTTTTACAGTTTGAGATGAGAGCACAAACAGTTTACAAGTCGAGCACTGATTGACTACAGCCACGACTCGGACACTAGACAAAGGTTGGATCAGGGTTAAGACAAAGCAGGTTCTGAAGGGAAGTGAGTTTGAGAACGGAGAATACCGTAGAGTAACAGGAAACATTTACGAGTCTTTCAGTTTATTTTGTAGAATCAACTATAACATTGCTTTAGTTTATTCATAATTGCCTTTGCTTTTCTAAAGGTCCTTACAGTATATTTATGTTATTGTTTTTGTTAACAATTGTTTCCTTGATTTATCTCTTGATTGGCCTGGAACACAGATGGTGTTGAGGAGTCACATGCAGCCCACAAAAAATAAATAGATTTGATTTGAGAAATTTGAAAGTAAGGAAATATGAAGTTGGTCCACAGTCTGTTTGTAAATACATACTTATTTTGTGGTACCACGTTGAGTCAGGTATATTAGTTTGAGAGATTTCAAGGTAAGGATTTATGATATTAGTGTACAGTCCGTTTATAAATATATACTTATTTTGTGATACCATACCATGTGTTGAGTCAAGTATGTCAGTTTTACTATAAGGTGCAGTACAAATAGGAGTACAGATTTTTGTATTTTGCATAATGATCCTGCCAGTATTATTATGTGTGTCAGAGGCTGTGAAGAGTGTGCCTTGGTGACTCTTGACTATCCTTTTCTTGCTATCATTGTGTGTGCGTGCCTATTTCTGTGTTTCTCTCTCTCTCTCTCTCTCTCTCTCTCTCTCTCTCTCTCTCTCTCTCTCTCTCTCTCTCTCTCTCTCTCTCTCTCTCTCTCTCTCTCTCTCTCCACTGAGGAATATTTTGACGCTAAAGACAGGTGTGGTGTAAATGTATGCTTGTGGAAATACTCAGTCATTTATCTTTAGTTTTGTTTTGATTACTTGTTACTTTGTTCTGTGATATATTCAGAGAAAGCTTTAGTTCCTCCAGCAACTCTCATGAACATCAGCTTCCACTTTTTTTGGATCAATGTTTTCTTGTTTGGAAATATGGTTCTAGAGGACACTGATGAAATGATGGGTGGAGCTTTGAGGAAGTGATTTAGTAAGGATATTCACCCATATTCTGGTCAGTGTTGTTGCTGTATCCTAGTTATTATATTATTTAGTTATTGCATATGATCTCTTTCCCTCCTTTTATCTCTTAACCATCCACCTCCCTTTCACTGGTCAGTTTCCTTCCCTTTGTGCTGCAGCTTAATTTCCCACATGTCTTAGCCAGATTGCCCTACCTCTCCTGCCTGGTCCCAAGTCCTGCAGCACACCAAGACATTAACTTTCTATTTTAATTCATTTCAGTGTGGGTGTTGTCCACAGTTACATTGCAGTTATTTCAGTAGCCATTTGATTTCAAGGTAGAAGTCGTGTGAGATACAGCTGTAACTACCTTTGCGTTGGCCAGTTATCATTGTGTAATGATGTGTACCTTGTAACATGTAAACATTGAGAAGGGTTATGAGTTATTCCTTACATCTATATTGTTTTAGTTTTGTTTGTTTGTTTGTTTTCTTTTTTGGTCAAATTAATCATTGAAAATTTAGGAACTGGACTGTGTTTATGGTTTGTAAATGCAAAAATGTATTGCAAAGGATTTAACAGAGGTGTAGGTGGAAGGGAGAAGGTCCAAGCTTGTGTTGGTTGTGATTATGGATTCAAATTCTTTAAGGCATTGCCCACCATTGTTTTTTTGTTTTTGTTTTTGTTGAATTAAGCATTGAAAATTTAGGCACTTGTTTGCAACTGCAGAAATGTTTATTGCAAAGGATTTAACAGAAGTGGGTGGAGAAGGAAAGGTCCAAGTTTGTGTTGGGACTGGATTCAAATTTTATAATGCATTGCCCACCATTACTCTCATGTAGATTTATTTTTATATTCTGCTGTAGGAAAAAGGAAAAAAGGTGTTAATGAATTGTATTCAAACAATAAACTCAATTTTTGACACTAGTTCTGACTCATCACTTCTACCACTATTACAGTAAATCCTGGCCACGTCTGGAGGGAAATGGCCATCCACTCGGGGCAACGGCTCCAAAAGGGGTTGGCTTTAACATAGGTTCTCAAAATACCTCTTAGCTTGTAAAATCCCATAGAAGCCCATATTATATTATGATGGGTGAAAAATAGGCAGGGGTGTTCACATAGGGACTGCCATAAATAGGTCTAGTGGCCTTTTGCAGCTTCCCTCATTTTCTTATGTTCTTATGTTGCATAAATGAAAAAAGGGCTTTGGAAGGATAAACATAGAAACTTGTGTAAATTGCAATACTATATTATAGTCTTGGGATCTTTATTGGTGGTTCACCCATATCAGATCAGACGCAGGGACCTGTAGCACAACTAAACCAGCAAAAAGAAAATTAGATAAGTAGTGATAATGATAAAAAGAAATATACCGATAGGTTAGTGGAAGAGATGAGAGGAAACACAGCTGTAGGGAGTCAAGTTCATTCCTGACTGCTTTCACTTCCCGTTAAAGAAGCCATAAACGAAACCAGTCAGGGATATAAATTCCACTCCACAGCTGTGTTCCCTATTACCTCCTTCACCAGTCTGTCTAAATGTCTATATAATACTGACTGACTGATAGAAAAAAAAATATTCTAGGAAGTTCAAAAGAAGGAGTAAAACACTGATGCCTATGACAATTACCACAAGAGACATGTCATAATATAATTTATGCTGATGAACATCCCACCGGCCACTGACTTTACTCCACCTTTCCTTAATAACTCACCACTCTACTACATCTTTACTTGATCCATGTTTACGTAAAATCTTTAAATTGGGTTAGAAATTGCAAAAAAATCCATACTCTTTCATGCATTAATTTCTCGCAGATGCTAATAAGGATCTGCATTGCTAATGAGTGATGTTCATTGTCTATCATCAGTTATTGAGGAAGTTTGTCTGGCGCTGTTCATGAAGCTTATCCTTAACATTTTGACTGTCACCATCCCTTTTATTCATCTATTATTATTGACATTTACCACTTTTATCGTTCTCGTGCATGGAAATAAGATAATACGTAAAACAGGAGTAACTATGGAGACAACGAGACTGCTGGCGTATACGTAGAGACTGTACAGATGGCAGTTGCGCATTAATATTGTCTTGGCAACCCCCTTGGAGGTCATGCATTACTGTACTACGCTGTTGCATGTAGATCTGTGAAAATGACAGTATCCAGTAGTAGTAGTAGTAGTAGTAGTAGTAGTAGTAGTAGTGGGGTTGCCATTTGTTATGTAAATAGATAGAGAGATACCAAGATTATCAGTATAACAGTAGTATGTGGTCACAGCAGTCTTTATTTAACACCATCAGCATTATCGTCCTTAATAGTAGTAGTAGTTTACCATAAGTTTATAAGTAGTACAAGAGTAGTAGTAGTAGTAGTAGTAGTAGTAGTAGTAGTAGTAGTAGTAGTAGTAGCTAGCAGTAGTAGTAGTAGTAGTAGTAGTAGTAGCAGCAGCAGTAGTAGTAGTAGTAGTAGTAGTAGTAGTAATAGCAGCAGTAGTCTTCTTTATACACGAGGTCCCTTGAGGTTTGTTTACCTGTGTCTGACCGGAGATAAACTGGAGGTCCCATGACGAGAGTGACCCCTTGTAAGTGTGTGTCCCCTGTGTGACCTGCCCCGCCCCGCCCCGCCCCGCCTTGCCGTGCCGTGCCCTGCCGTGCCGCCTGCCATGTGAGGCGCCACACACACCATGTCAAGCGGGGACGACGGCTGGAAGGAGAGGCTGGGCATTGTCATCCCCATTGACCTGTCAGACTCAGACATAGAGGAGGAACGTCTCGGCGGTGGCTCACACAGGAGGTGCTCTGATCTCAGCATCAAGTGAGTGGCCGTGTTCCTGTGTCTGTGTGTATATGTGTGTTGTTGCTGTGTTGGCGCCTCTTATATTGCTGTTGTTGTTTTTCTTCAGTTGTTACTTTCTATATTTTCTTTTTGGTATCTTATTCTCGTTTTTTTTTCTCTTCAGTGACTTGATTTCCTGACTCTCTTGACAAGTTTCCTGGCCTTCTTGCTGCTTTATGCTGTATTTCTTATTTGTTTATTTATTTATTTATTTCACTAACTACCTTTGTGCTTGAGAACTAATGAAATTTACCTGATTCCCTTTTTTATTGTGATTGTTTATCTAGAGTGCTTTCCTGCTCTTATTATTTATTATTATCTTTTTTTTGTTGTTGTGTTCATTGTTTGACAGGTCAGCTTATATTATGATGGAGTGTTATCAGTAGGCGGTGCGTGATCAGTAGGCAGTGAGTGGTGAGGGGTGCGGTGGGGCCTGAGCCGGGCTGGTGTCTGGACTGCAACCTTAAGCTGTAGCAAGTATCAGTCTGGGTTGGAACTCTCATGAAATAACCGGCTGGAACTGGAACTATTGTTATGCACCAAGGCAGTTTGTTATTGTTAGACTTACATTTCTGAACTCCTACTGCTACTTGCATTTATTTATAAGGTTGATGTTCTCTACTTTTATTGACACAATTTAATTAAGAAAATATGAAGTGGTTATGATATAATGGCTGTTAATAGGGTGGCTAATGCATATATTTTGTCCTTTACTCTTTCTCTCTCTCTCTCTCTCTCTCTCTCTCTCTCTCTCTCTCTCTCTCTCTCTCTCTCTCTCTCTCTCTCTCTCTCTCTCTCTCTCTCTCTCTCCTATTTATTATGGCATTGAATGTTTTTAAGTTCTGGATGTGGGCAGAAGTTATGGGAAGAACTTTTAAAAGAACTGGCCAGTTCTGGTTCTGTCCAGTGCATCCTTAGTTAGTGCAGAGAGGTGCTCTGTTCACTCTCTGTTGTGGTGGTCAACAGGTTCCTCTCATCTTGGTTATTGTGTGTGTGTGTGTGTGTGTGTGTGTGTGTGTGTGTGTGTGTGTGTGTGTGTGTGATAGATCCAGGGAACACAGCACTCAGTTAAGCTAGGTGTCACTCATCTAAGGTTGTCTGTTAGTCTCTTAGCAAGTTAATCCCCTATGGAAAGAGCTCATTTTGACCCATCTTGCTCCACCGTGGATTCAAACCTGGGGCCTTCTCGGCCATAAGCCAAGTGTGCTAACCACTATACTAGGTAATGTGTGTCCTTGCCAGGGCTAGGGACATGCAGCCTGCGTAGTTAGGTTCCCATGTTTGCTGACACTTTGCTTTTTTAGTTTTACTCAAAAGTAAAAAGTTGGGGATCAAGGGGGGGGGGGGGCGATTATTTCTCCCTGGCTTCCTATCAACATTTAGTAGGTAATGATCATGCTATTCTGTGAAAGTCTATAAGAAGAGGAGGAATAGCAAGGGAGGGCAGGAAAGCACTAGGAATCTTTTCAGTGTTGGATAACATTTCCTGTGGTCTCATTCACTTCATTGAAACTTTTTCCCTCTCACTCTCTCTTGAATTGCCATGTTGCTTCCGAAAGGCAAATATTTGTTCCTTGTTTTGTTTTGCTGCATTTTCTTACAAGACCACAGCAGCAAAAGGAGACATAGCCTCAAGAGATACACATAGGTAGGAAGAAGCGTCCCTTGCTAACATTCATCTAACAGAATGTTTGAAATCCAATGTGTTTTTTAAGGATGCTATTATTTTTACTGTACATATATTAACATCCTAAATTTATGTATGTTGTGTGAATAATTAAGATGCCAAATGTTGTATTGTATATAGTATTATCTTTGGATAGTTTGATTAAGTAGTTCAAGTTATTTTATCCCAGATTCTGACACACTGATTGTCTGACTACACAATCATGGGTGGGTCTGCCTCACAACACACTGACACCTACAGCTTCCACTCACTGATGGGGTTGACAATCTGAGAATGTTAAGGAAACTTGAATCTGATCTTTGTTATTGTTATTCTCTGTTTAGGGAACAATGCTAAAATGCCAACTACAGTGGAGACTCAAGTTTGACTACTGATATCTATGAATCAGGTCATTCATTTTAACCTTAACAGAATCTTAACTTTACAAAAGTTTCAATGTAATTTTTTTTATAAAATCAAGAATTTTTCTATTTCTTCCACTGCCGCAGATTGCTTAAGTTGCTTTTTCACACCCATCACCACATCATCATTCATAATGGCTTCTTTTTTCCTCAGTACATTGGCTACTGTAGTTTTTGCCATACAGAACCCGGCTGCAATATCAGTGATCCTTGGTCCTTTCTTGCAATTATCAATAATTTCCTTTTCTGTTCAGTGTTTTTCAGATCATTCTTCCTTTTATGCTTGTTTTCACCACTAATAAGCCTCTTTGGTGCCATTGTAAGTTTTTAAATGAAAAATCACACACAGAGCACAGGAGAATGTTGTTCTTCTGATGACTGTGGCAGGACAACTGGTGGTGGTGGTGGTGGGGGTGGGGGGAGGGAGAGAGGAGGCTTGTTTACAACCATGTGTGCAGGTGTTCAAGTACCAAGTGGAACTTTTGCGTTTGAATATTGTAAACTTTGAAGATGTTTGAGTATTGAGTCTTCACTGTACCTTACTATCTATCTCTCTTCATACCAAGCTGGCAATCTTTTATTGGGTAATGCTGACAAAGTATCATTTCTTTATATGCCCATCATTTACACTTGCCTCTGCCAGCTTACTCAAATAAAAAGAGAAAGAAAACTGTTGAAATTTGCATCGCAGCATGCTTTGCTTTGCTTCCGACAGGACAAACAGCGATGAACTCATCATCTCAGAAGAAACAGAGAGGGTGGAGAGTTTTGACTCCTTCTCTCAGGAGGAGGAGGAACTGGCCAATTACATGAAGGTGTATGGGAGGACACCACCTCGGACCACACGACTTCGCAGGCAGAAGGAGAGGGATGCCTACTGGTGAGTCTGTCTGTGCTGAAATAGACCTGTCTTGCCACAGAGAGAACTGGCCAGTGGTAAGATACCTTGTCTTGGCTTAGAGAGAAGCTTGTCTTGGTACAGAGATTTGATATGTTATTTATTGAGTTGAGTGTGTAGGGAATAGAAGTTAAACTATGAATGTAAAGTTACCATAGTAATACATACACCTATAAAAGCCCATTGACCTAAAGCTCTAATAAAAGCAAAATGATCAGAATAAAAGTGTTTAAGAACCTTTTAAGAGAACTTGCAACTTTTGGTATAGAGAAAACCTATTAGTGTAGAATAAACCTTCCTTGCTGTAAAGAGACCTCATTACCAATATTGCCAAGTTCATTGCTAAGATCTGTGTTTGTCATCACCAGTCTGCAGGCCAAGGAGGCAGCTAAGGCAACACTGAAGAGACGGGACACCTCTGACCGATTCCTCTCCCTCCCGGGGTTCACCGACCATGGCATTGCTGAGGCTTGTGAGTGCGGGAAGTGTTGGTAGTGAAGAGGTTACCATTTGTAGTGAGGATAGACTGGAACACAAACAATTTAGTCTTATTTTTCCTTTATTTGTTTGATTTTTGGAAGTATATTATCTAAATGAACAGTTTTTTGTTTATCAGTTTTCAGTCAGCAAGTTTGTACATTGTTGAGGTGAATATCGTGTGTGAGCAAAGGTTGTGTTGTAACAGTGTAGGTGGAGGTGGCTTGCGATTAATACAGGTAATCAAGGCAGAGGTAGATAAAGTCCCTCACAGTCAGAGAAAGGGAAGCAACATTGATAAGGGTGATTAGAAGGATGAACAGGAAAAAGCTTTATCTCTGAACACTAATAGTTGTTGTAGGAATGGCACTGACTCATAAGAATGACCTTTAAGCTTGTGTGGAGTGACTTTGCACTTGTTATCATTTTTCCACTATTGTTTCTTTACTTATCTGGTAACAGTTCTGAGGGAGGTTATCATGTCTTGTTTTTTTTTGTTTTTCGTTCTTTGACAGGAAGTGTGATGCGGGATGAAAGATAAGGGAGTTGGAGTGCTGATAATTTCTTACAGTGTGTGAAAACATGATTAGAAAACTGTGAAGATGTTTTGATAGTAGTTAGTGTTGTGATGAAAATTTCAACCTTGATAATGGTAGATAAACACTTCCCATCCATGCCCAGGGGAAAGTAATGGCAGGAAAATAACAGGAAAACCCTTTTGTGTCTCATTGCAGTCATACACAGAGGATCAATCAGTATGTGCAGCTGTGAGTGAAGTGTGTTTGTTTATTGAAGTGAGTGTGCTCCCTGTAAGCAGCCCTGGAGACACTGGTGTAGTGGTGCAGTTGTTGAAGCAATAGGTGATGTTGAGTGTAGTGCAGCCAGTGTTGGTGTAGCGTGTGGCCTGGTGGGTGTAGTGACGGGGGCCAAGGCATCTGCTGCTGCTGCTGCTGCTGTCTGCTGTTGTTTACTTAGTGTTGGAATCGCTCGCCATTCTTGGTGCTGTAAACTCGGGTCCAGTAAGTTTGCCAGCTGAGTTTGTGCTGACTTAGTGATGCAGTTGGTGTGTGATGGTCTTGCTTGTTGGCTTACTTGTTGATTTATTATTGCAGCAAACCGACTTGTTATTTACACCAAACAAAGCCTTGATGTATGTGTAATGCTTGTATTCTTGAACACTGCTCTCTCGCCATCACTATTTTCCAAAGGTTCTAGATGGAGATAGTCATGTTTTAAGATGTTTTTATGGTTTTGGTGATAGATTAGGATTATTTCTAGTTTATAATAAGGAGAAACTGTCCTGAAAACCTGGCTAGTCATCTCTGTGATCTTGGAATATTGTTTTAGTGAGAGAGCAAAGTGTTTAAGAATACAGACTTAAGTTTTCAAAGTGTCTGTGTCTCTACGTACATTCAATTGTGTAGAGATGAATAATTAGTTTTGGTAGTAATACAAAGTCAGTTTGATGCACATTCTAAAACAAGGTGGAGAAAGTCTATTGGCCAGCCAGTGAGTGGGAGCGATAATGTTACTATGCTAGTGTCACTACATAGCCAGTTAGTTGTTGGAGGTATTCGCTAAGTTGAGATTTGCTAAAGTATGCAGATCAAACAAAGGGTGACTGTTCTTTCTGCCTCACACAAAGTTGAAGGAATCTCATGGCTCTGTAATTGTAGGGTGAACACAGAAGTAATCACAGGTACAGTTGCCTCCACCTCCACATTGATCACTCAGTGTGTGGATTACCTACTGTGAACCGTCCTCTTCCACTCCCATCCAGCACAAATCCTGCCAGTCCTTTCATCACCCTGCCATTTACTGTTACTGGCCGGGATGTGTGTTGGGTGCAAGTTGAATCAGACATGGGGGTTCACTGGCAATGCTAAGTGGTGGAAGTGGAAGTGTAGAGGGGGAGTGTACCTACATATTCCAGTTCACCTCAGCATATTGTATGAGACCTACAGAGCTCCAATGGTAGAAAGTGCAATCCCTTCTTAGCATTATAGCCATGAACACACCTGGAGCCCTGTCCTGTGTCCCGGCAGCTCCAGAGAGGACGCGGCAGCACATGCGGGAGAGGAAACGTTCCAAGGACAGGAAGCGTTCGAGGGAGAGGAACCGCAAGAAGTCCATCATTGAGAACCTGAGCAGTGTGTTGAGCACCCTCAGCACTCAGGAGTCTGATGAGCGATGTGAGAGCATGCCACCCCTCTCCCCAGCGTACAAGGTGAGAACTGCAGTGGATATGTCATTTTGTTATGTATCCATTTATTTTTTTGTTTATTTATTTTTTTATTATTTTATGTGAGAGAAGTGGTGTGAGAGCATGCCGCCCCTCTCCCCAGCGTACAAGGTGAGACATATCATGGAGCTGAGGTGGATCCTGGCTATGTTATTGTTTTTATGTATTCATTTATGTAGAGACATTCATACAAGTTGGAGGGGTACACCTTTGTTTCCCTTTACCTCCCCCCTCCATATCCATTTATTTTTATATTTATTTATCTATTTTTTGTGTAAGAGGGGAGACTGACCTTTGACAACAATAAGAGTGAATAAGAAAATTCCACAAAGTTGCTAGTCCCTAATGAAGTCTAAGCTGTTCTCTGGATACTCCATCATTGTTTATCTTGTTCACATAAGTAGTACAGTAATACATTTCATATCATTTCACTGTGTCACTAAATAAGCATCACTGTTAGTGCTCATTATGGTGGTGGCAGCATATTTTCCTCATCTTTATGCACTTACTGATGTATTTAATCATTTATTTCAGTTTTTTTATTGTATTATTTTTCTTTCTATTGAATATATGATAAATAATCTATCTATCTGTCTTTCCATCTGTCTCTCTATCTATTTATTTATGTATTTATGGAATGAAAGAAAGAAGACCAGAGTGAATACATTTGCACTTCTCCTGCAGGTGGAGTCACGGACGCGCTACATGAGTGTGTCTTGCCGCAAGGTGAACGACGACGATGACGCGGAGCACACAGAGATCCGCAAGCAGTCCACCGCTGAGCTGCCGCAGGACCGAGTCGCTTACTACAAGCATCTGCAGGGTCAGGTCAAGGTCGGCTCTCAGGACCTCACCTTCAGCAGCCGCCAGGTAGAGGCACTCCCGATGTACTTGGCTATTGTGTGTGTGGTCTACAGAATGGTTGTCTATCTATTTACGATTAGAATTTTACTTTTAAGCGGCAGACTCGCAAGTGTTCTGTGTGAGTGTGTTCAACTCCTTCAGTATTGGGACACATTTCTTATGTATTCGGCTTAGTATTTGTTGATTTTATATAGGTTCAGAAACTTGTGTGGAGATTAGGATAATACAGACACTGGCCATTAATCGTCTGACCTCCATAGACCCTTTTTAATGTCAATAAAACCATCTAATCATACCCAAAACTTGTGATAAAAATGTGTCTCAATACTGAAGGGTTGAGATGTGACATTTCTTTATAGTTTGAGTCGGTGTTTTGTTGTCCGGTATGTGTTGAGAAGTGACTGCTTGTGTTCCTGTGACCCCTAACATTAAGTGGCTGTTGCTCTCTCTCTCTCTCTCTCTCTCAGGTGTCTACATCTGACTCCTTGTATTCCCACATTACTTGTGCCATTGACAGTCAGTTGGTTTACTTCAGATGTCCATATGTTTCCCTGTAACCCGCAGCAGCAGTAGTGGTCTATTGTTCTCCCATAGCAGTACCAGTGTAGTGGTTTCCATCAAATGTCTGTCTTGAATTGACTTCCTGTGTCCCCAGCAGAGTGAAGAAGAGGCCCTGTACCAGCAGGAGCTCTATGAGATACTGTGGCTGGAGCTGCAGGCATGGCAGGCTGGCATTGACTGCACCACCTATGACCTCGAGCTGGTGATAAAGAGGAATGAGGTAACACAGACGGCCTCCTGGATAGTTGCAGTATTTTTGATGGGATGATACTTGTTATTCAGTGTGTTTCATGATATTTGTGCTGATGTCATGTTGTTTTCTTTATAGGTGTTGGACATTATCCAGGAAGTTCTCAACTTCAAGTTTGATCCAGACCAACAAGAGAAGCAGCAGGAAGGTGTCATCAGTTTTCCCAGTAAGAAGATAACAACAGTTGATGAACTGGTGACAGCGGGCGACCTGAGGATTGGCGGCGTCCCCGTGGGTACCTATGACCTGCCTGACGGTGCAGGCAGCAGCAGGATGGTGGGGGGAGAGGAATGTGAGGGGTGTCTGTCCATCTGGTGTGGGCCCTGCAAGGACAACCAGACCAAGGCTCTCATGCAGGTTGCTGCTCTGCTGAAAAAGCTGGACTATGCTGAGTCCCTCTTCCCCTCCACCCAGAAGCTGGCTTTCCATCATCCTGAGTGGAAACAGGACAACTTCATCAACAGGTACAAGGCGCTGTGTGTGTGGTACAACATGACGGTGCAGCTCAGGATGAAGGTGAAGGTCCTGGGGAAGCTTCTCGGCAACATGACCAACACCCTCATCCCTTGGCCGGACCTCACCACCAGTTTTGTCGACACCACAACCCCAACCTCCAGCCATGACTCGGGGACACAGTTCCCCCAGCAGTTTGAGGACAGTCCCCCAGAGGCCGAGGCACAGGTCCCAAAGTCCTCGTCCATGTCCAACGTCCGCTTCGTCATCGACAGCGACAAGTCTGACGCCAGCTCCAACCCGTCAGACTCCAACAACTCCACTGACTCGGGCCACACCACAGCCAGCACCAACAGTGGCCTCCTCATGCCCCCCACCCACTCGGCGGGCCCGGCCTCCTCGGGCCTCCGCCGCTGCCTCAGTGACATCTTCATCGAGGCCAACCCTTACAGGTACTACTGGTGCAAGTGTGTGTTGGTTGGTATGCTGTGATGATTACTGATGTGTTTGTGGGTATGTATGTGTTTTTAGCACTGAGGGTTGGAATGTGGTGTGATGTTTTGCCTGAGACAGTTGAGTACAGCTCCTCAAGTGTCATTCTTGCAGGAAATATGTGGAGAAGCTTCTGAGGAACAAGGGAATGAAGAAGACGTTTGACAAGGTGGCGGAAGTGATCCGTGATGTGATGAACCGCACCATGTGTGTCCTGGAGTTCAACCATGATGACAAACTGAAGAAGGTGAGTGCTGGTGGTGGTGGTGGTGGTGGTGGTGGTGCCGGTGGTGGTAAAGTTTTGTTGTGCACCGCTGCATGGACATGGCTGTATGGGATTGGTACACTGCTGCAATGTCTCTATTTGATAACCTTATTCCCTCCACATCAGGTTGTCTTTGAATATTCAATATTATCCAATGCATTGTTAATTTAAGGTACAAATACTTAGACATATGGGTGTCTCCATCTGTCACAGACCAATAACGTTTGTGCCAAGATTCATGCTGACATATTTATGTAAATAGTACTTAAAAGATTGTTATTACACCTGCCTGTCTGATGTACCAAGTTACTAATTCCACATGGTCTGGGAAAGACTAATTATCACATTCATTCACTCTGGAAATAGACATAAATACCATACCACACCCCATGCTAATGAACATTCTATCTTTTGCCTTTATTTTCTTCTTTGTTTCTAAGACATTGTGTGCATTCTGCTTTGTGAGGAGGATAATGATTTAGATCAGTGGGATGTAAAGGTACTGTCTGGCAAGAAGTGTCTATTAATGGATTTCTTTTGTGTTTCCCTCAGGCTGACTCTGATATCATGTCCAAGGCGCTGGCGGAGACATCACAGGAGCTGAGTCGGTACAAGGCGTGGACGGCAAAGTTTACCGAGATGGGGCTGCCGTCCTTCTATGCTCTGTTCATCTTCCTGTCCTCCGTCTCACTGCAGATGATGAGGGAGTGTCTCAAGCTGCGTCTGGAGCAAATGCCGGAGAAACCATCGCGGCTCAGCATCAGGGAGGTGAGGGCTGCTCCACCTACCGCATTGGCTCACCTTCCTAAGTTCCTAAGTGAACTTTTTTGTTTGTTTTTGTTGCCCTTGGTCAGATTTTCCCTTTTACATAAAAAAATCCAGGTTTCTTGTTATTTTCATCCCATTATCAACTTTGAAGCATTTGTTACTGTGATATTTTGTTTTCAGTTGATGAGGGAGTACAAGGAGGGAGTGAAGTTTGCTGTGCTGGTGAGGCAGAAGTACCTGCGAGTGTGTCAGGCGCTGTTTGCCCACCTCACTCCCAAACTGCGGGAGAACCTGGAGGTGAGGCAGAACCAGGCTATCGAGGAGCTGGACACCAACATTAAGAGGATGCTGGAGGTGAGGCAACCTTCTGTGTGTGTGTGTGTGTGTGTGTGTGTGTGTGTGTGTGTGTGTGTGTACTAACCTAGTTGTATTGTACAGCATTTGAGTGGGATTCATAGTCGTCTTTCTCCATATCTCCATAAACTGGTTTAGTTAATGTTTTGAAGAAATATGGAAATACTTGGGATTGGAAAGTAATACCATTGTTGATTGTTTCTGCTTTTGTTTGTGTGTAGGGGAAGGGGTTGTAAGAAAATGAAAACTGGTGACCTATTTTGAGATCACAAAAAAATATTAATCTTAAGGTGAGGAAAATAAAAAAAGCTGACACACAGTTTTGCATTTTCATCACTGATGCTTATACGAGGTTGTTGGTTCTTCAACGATACGAGTGACTGAACCATTGACACTAACCATCCTGTTGAAGAATGGTCAGGAATAAGACTGGACTGTACTGAGCCACACACTACTCTGGACTGTTCTCATTGTGTTCCTGCAGGTGTATCTGGAGTGGCTGGACCAGTTTGTGTGTATGCTGCACCGGGAGCCTCACGCCTCAGGGCTGCAGCGTAACTTCCTGCAAGAGGAATGGCGATTCGTGCAGGCCACTTGTCCCCACGTCACTGAGGGGGACAGCCTGGCAGCCACACGCTTCTGGTGAGGCAACTGCTCTGGTTTGCTGCACCTCTCATGTGGGAAGGGACTTGTGTCCATGTGAAAAAAAACTCATTAACTCCTAGTTGACTTTATGATGAAGATCCTCAAGCATTTTGTTTATTGATTGATTGATTTGCACAGTAACAAAAAGAGGTTGAAAAAGACCCACTGAAGATGCCTTTCCTCCAAGAGTACAGTCAAAAGAATTATTTAAATGTATAAGGAAAATAAAGCTTTCAAAACTTACCCTTTGAAAAATATCAAGTAAAAGGAATTAATAGAAGAAAAAAGAAGTATATTAATAACATTACGAAATGAAACACACACATTCACACAGCAGTCTAACCAGTAAAGACAGAAGCAGATCTCAGAGTGGCCTTGTCTTGCAGCAACATTGCCTGCCACATGCTGTGCAGTGTTGGCGACTTCATTGACACTGGGATAGATGACCAGATGGCAGCCATGCAGGACTCAACACTCGGCAACCTGGACGACATCGATGAGGACGAGGACTTGGAGCAGGATGAGATTCAGAAGTGAGTGGTGGTGGTGGTGTCTTGGTGGTGTGTGTGATGCAGGATTTTTAGTTTGGCTTTCAACAGACAAGAGAACACTGAAGGTAAATACAGGTACTAAACACTGTTCCGTAAAGAGAGAGAAGTATGGCTTATTGTTTAGGTTAGTCTTTGGTCTTGATCTTTCTCTTTATTAACAGTATATTGCAATTTTTCACTTCATTCTCTATGTTGTCTTAATTCAATAGCTAAAGTAATTCTATCATAACACTTTTTGGTGTTCTATCTTTTCGTGTCTTCATTGTAACAAGTTTTTTTTTACTTGAGCTCCTCCATCCTCCACTGTGTTGTGTTTCTCATACTCCCAGACGACACTATTCAAAATTAGCATGATATAATGTACAGACTCATATTAATACTCACTTTTTCACTTCCCTTGCTTTATGTCACAAAGTTTCCTATTCAGTTTGATTTTCCTCTTTTCCACCTTTGCCAATTTTGTCTCCCACCTTCAGGAAGCGTCTGCTGCAGCGCTGCCGAGCACTGCAGGTGTTGCTGGCAGAGACTCGGGAGCGGTCGCTGCGTGCTGCCGGGCTGGCCAAGATGCTGAGGAAGGACCTGGAGGTGGCTGCTGAGTTCAGTCTGTGTGAGGAGGCAGAGCTGGTGCTGACCCGGCTGCAGCTCACTGGTCATGTCAAGGTGTTGGCGCCTCACAGTCACAACCACTTCATCTTTGTGCCAGGTGCAGTGTTGGTCTCCTTATTCACTCCTTGCCATAGTATGCAGTGAGAATGTATCTTATTTCCTCCATGTATACAATTGCTCTCTATGTAAAGTTATTTTATGAATAGGTCTGTAAGATAAAATAAACAGGTATGTTTCATCTAGGGACTGCCATGTGTATGATAAATGGTTTCCTGCAGCTTTCTTTATTTATTTTGATGTGCTCTTATGTTCTGTGTAAGTGTATAACCATGTACATTTTGACCACTAGTTATTTATTCACTTTGATCTTTAGTAAGCCGGATCTGTAACTCATTATCCTTTTTGTTACTCTCTTAATTGATGTTTCTCTGTATCTCTAACTATACCTGGTAACTGCATTGACACACCCATCACCTTCAGAGTCTCTAGAGCCAGCCATTCCACAGGTCGCATCAAGGACAAGCGAGAGTACATCTGGAACCTGCTGGACATGAGGGTGGGTGGCATGGACCAGGAGGATGGTGAGCTGGGAGGCTACCTGGTGCTGATGCGGTGTGACAACCTGGCCTCCTCCTGCCGCTGGTCTGGAGACGTCATTGAGATCGAACCAACAGCTGACTGCACCATCACTCTCTCCAGGATTGTGGTGGGTGGTAGGGCTTGCAAGGATGTGTGTGTGTGTGTGGTGCCTTGAAGTTTGTGGGTGATGCATGTAGTTGATGTATACATTAATGTGTCTGTAGGATGTAAATGTGTGTGTGTGTGTGTGTGTGTGTGTGTGTGGTTTGAGGGGTGGATGGATGGATGGGTATGTGATATGTACTTTGTCTCAGCTGTGCATATATGAGCCTGGTGTGTAGGTCAATAAACACCTGAATTTCAGAGTAGTAATTTTTCCACCTGTTATCCCATGACAGGTTACAAGTCTTCTGTTGGTGGTGTCGTCTGGCACGATGCTTATTCCTCTGCGGAGGGAGTTCCAGCACTGCATGGGCAGCACTGTGACTCTTGTGCGGGACCAGACGGCGCCCAACAAGGCTGTGACTCACTCCATCGACGAGCTCAAGGTAACACTGAAGGAAGACTAAAGGAGTCATACTGGTCCTTATTGTCAATTTTCCCTTGCAGAAACTATAGGGATTCTCAAGGGTATTTTGATGATTCTTTTGAGGAAAAGCATCTTGAGTAAGAATTGTTTGAATCTTTGAGGGGTTTTGTGATTTTGTTGATAATATAACAAAGATTTTGACACATCAATGGCAAGAAATCATGAAAACTTGCTTTGGTATATCACTGGCCTATGAACAACCTAAGGAAAGCTGACACTTGTTTTCTCAAACACTTCTGTGCTTCACCTCCTTTATTTCAAAGGGGTTTATTTAAATGTACACGAGTTTTTAAGGTGTTTTCACAGTTGTAGAGGCAGAGTGACAGGATTTCTGCATTACTGACATGAAGAACCACACTACTGTAATTATCTCTATCCCCTTTGAAAATAGTAATGTTGAGAGAGCAAAGCGTTTCTGAATATGGACGTGACCCTTCTCATTATGTCAACAGAAAGAAGCTCTGGGTCTGTGTGACAACTTGGTGAAGAACATCCGGCAGGTGGAGAGCCTCACCGACCTGGAGGTGGTGACGCCCGACATGGAGGAGAGCGAGCACCACCACCTGCACTTGGTGACGCGGGACGTGGTGCACCAGTACTTCATGTTCGGCTTTGAGGTGCTGCATGGCTTTCATCTTATCTATCTCGTCTTTTCAGTTATTGTCTTGCTATTTTCATTATTATCATTATTTAGTTATTCATTTATTTATTTACTTTTTTACTTGTTTGTTATTCACTCATGTTACTTATGGTTTTCATGCATAACCTTCTCTCATAACTTTTCTGTGGTTGTTTTCAATTTTTCTGGTGATTCTGGATGTCTCTCTCTCTCTCTCTCTCTCTCTCTCTCTCTCTCTCTCTCTCTCTCTCTCTCTCTCTCTCTCTCTCTGTCTCTCTCTGTCTCTCTCTCTGTCTCCTCCCCATCAAGTGTGAGTGTTGATGTGTGTCGTTCCTCTGTCCAGTACCACAAGGAGGTGACGCGGCTGGTGACGGGGCAGCACCGGGCTGAGGTGGCCCCAATGCTGGTCAACCTGGCTCGTATGTGGATGAAGTTTGTGAAGTCCCACTACTCGCAAGGGAGGGGATGCCGGCCGAGGTGGGCTAACGCTGGCCTGGAGTTCATCGTGTTTGTGTGCAACCCTCACAACACTTGCTACCTCCAGGAGCAGGACTTCCAGGTGAGGGGGAGGCAGGAGAGCTCTGGGGGTTCTTGTGCTCTCTTTATCTTTTGTTCTTTGGGAATTTAGAAACAAACTGAGGTGATTTGTATTTATTGGAAGGTTAAGAAAGGAAGGGTTTTGTAAAGGAAGTGTGTGTGTGTGTTTGTGTAAATAAGACTTGAAGGTGGTAATAGGAAAGGAGTGTGCTTGGAAGATGGAGTGATGAGATAAAGGGTCACATCTATGAAAGAGATGTTGAGAGGTAATGCTGTGCCTACAAGAAGTGAATGTTTGGATAGGAAATGAGAGAGGCATGTCTGTCTTGCCTGACCCCTTGAGGGACAGAGGAAGCCAAGATATCAAAGAAATAGATGTAGAATTTAAGATCAAAGAAATGAAGTAGAATATGATATAAATATACATAGGAAAGTAGCCAAGGTTAAAAGAAATTTTTATTAACCTTTTATTTTTATGTAAGAGGGAGAAGCTGGCCAAGGGCAATAAAAAACAATGAAAATAAAAAGGCCCACTAATTTGCCAGTCCCCTTAAAATTCAGAATAGTTAACCGAAAGACAGGGACAAATGTTTTACCTCTGCTGTCTTCCCTTCAGTAGAATGTTAGACCATTTCATGATAGATAGACAGAGCAACTTAAGTTTGTACATATTATGACTCAGAGCTTCCCTTCAGCAACTGGTGAAGGAGATTGAAAGTTGCCGTGACTACATCATCGGCACCGTCCCTGAGCCCAAGCAGCCGTGCACACCCCTCACGCCAGTCCTACCCAGGCACTTCAGGTACTGTGTGAGGGATGCGTTGTGGTGCTGGCCGGGGGTTGTAATTGTGTGCCTCTTTAGAGTCATACTAAAAAGATCAACAAAGACATGAAGCATATTTAGTTACCAGTGTGTAATACAATCTCACAAGGTGCCCACATGATTAGTCTGTGTATGCATATCTGTAGCATGAAAGGTGAGTGAGATCCATATTGATGTGGCTCATTGCATCACTCAGGTCATCATCAACATCATCCGTTGCCCACCATGCGCCAGAGAGGTCACTGTCCACCCAGTCCTCCTCCTCCCAGGGTGACTGCTCTCCTGTCATCAACCCCACTGACAGTCCACTGCTAAGGTGAGGCACTGCCAAGGATGAGGGAGAAGAGAGGCCTAACTATCACTCTTGTTATCATGTTCAGTTTGATGTGAAAGTAACAGATGAGATTCATTTACATTTGCTCTTGCTGTCCAGCTTTCCTATGGACATATGTGGCTGGTTCTGCTATGCTTAACCCTTTCAGTACTGCGATGCATTTCCATATCAATTCTGCTTTATATTTTGCATTTTTATACATTTCTTGAAACTTAGGAGGGGATTAAAACAGTGAAGACTTTGGCTATTAATCTTTTCATCTCCATTGACCCTGTCTAATGTCAATAAAATTGTTTAATCAATATTGAGAACTCAGGTAAAAATGTGTTGTGGTACTGAAGGGATTTATGAATAGAGTGTTAGATGGAAGTGTTTGATGATATGTATTTCAACACATCATGTGAGTTGATCTTACATAGAAGTTAGTGCCAAAGTTAAAGTAGAATTCATTACCAAGAGTGACGACTTAAGGATGTTGTTTATGGGTGATTGCAGGCGACACTTGATGCGCAGGAGCCAACCCAGCGCAGAGAAGCTGGTGGACGTGACAGACTCCCCCAGCCAGTATTCCTCAGGTAAGGCTCCTCCTGCCTCACCTGTCTCTCTGCACCCCCCACCCACCCTTGTAAACCTTCAGGGCCCGTGTTAACAGAGGTTCTTAAGTACGTAACTTTTTCTTAGATTAATTTTTGGTCTTAGAATCCATCTTAATCTCCTGAAATTATTGTACTTTAGCCATTATCTCATCAGCAGTAAATTTGAAGCTGAAGATTAAAAATATGAATGCAAGACCAATTTCAGGAGCTTAAGATGGATGTTAAGACTAGAAATTTGTCTAAAAGAAAGTTACATCCTTAAGAATCTATTATTATGGACCCAGGGCTATTTGATTACACCACTCATTACTAATAGAACAATGAGACACGTACTATAGTGAGCATCTTGTTTGTTTGTCAGCAGTACACATCAAACATCAACTCTAAGTAAACCTAGACAAGCAAACATTACTCGTACAACAACACACTTAGACACATTGATTCTGCATGTGACCGTACCACCACCACCACCACCACCACCACCACCACCAGGCTTGGCAGGACTGAGACTGACTGTAGGTGGATTGGTTATACACACTGGTCTCAGGTAGTGGTGGGAGTGGAGTGTGCTCTGTTTGGCCTTAACACATGCTTACTGAATTCTGCTTACTGTCAGGTTATTTTATCCAACTTTAAAAACATGTGTGGTATTGAAATAGTATAGACTTTGGCAATTATTCTTCTGACGTCCATAGACTCTTCCTAATGTCAATAACATCATCTAATCATACCAAAAACTCGTGGTAAAAAATGTGTTCCAGTATTGAGGGGTTAAAAGACAGTATTTTTTTAATTTTCCTTTATTGCTTATATGAAAATACAAAAAAATTATTCCTTTTCACATGAACTCTGCTATTTTGTAACGATTCTTGATAATGCAACATCCTTCTCTATCTTTTAGTGTTTGATAGTTCTCCAGTCATTCAGAGATCAAGGAATTTATGACTTTTAGTGTGTCAATGTTTACCTATCACGTCCACTCCTCACCTGCTCATCTACCTTCACTAACCACTTATATCCTTCACACTCACTATTCAGTTCTTTATCTCCACTTCTCACCAGCTTTTCTGTCTTCAGGAGTTACAGTACATATAAACTTTACTCTTACCAAAAACTTTTATTCCCCTTCTTTTATAATTGTGCCTCCTAGATTGTTCCTTTTCACTCACCACCATCCACTCTTTTGGTGTACATTTTCACCGGCAACACAGAGATAACATTGACACCTTTACTATTCAGCTTTCATTTTGTCCCTCAGAGAAGCCCATTCAGAGGGTGCGGAGGAAGATCTTCACCATGGACGTCAAGCTGGATGAAAGGATGAGGGACGAGGGAGTGATTGGCCAGGTGTCTAACATTCACCGGGACAAGATACACTTCAAGCCGCGAACGGTCAACTTCTCATGGCAGCGAGGGTTTAAAATTGGTGAGTACATGTGTGTGTGTGTGTGTGTGTGTGTGTGTGTGTGTGTGTGTGTGTGTGTGTGTGTGTGTGTGTGTGTGTGTGTGTTTTCATTTTCCTGCTTGAATTTCTCGGCATAGAGATGAGTTTGTGTGATAAACCTAAGCATTACAATACATAACTTTTACACTACACCATACACACACACACACCAGTACATTTCTCCTGTTGTGTGGCAGCTTTCTGTAAATCTTTAGGTTGCGGACTTTGACTTCTATGGAATGCAAGCTATTTACTCAATGACGACTTACATTATCAGCAAGTGGTAGTCTGTCCGTTGAGTACATTTAGCCAAGCATTACTGCATCCCACACTACCCATTCCAACGTGAGACATAATGCATTGGAATTGATACTGTTGTTCCATACACAGACACTGGAATTATAAATGGCTGAGTTTTGACCAATACTAGACAACAACAATCCATCATAAAGTTGTACGTCACAGTGTCACAGAAGGTAGCAATTATATCCATCCACGTTGTGCCATCAGAGTTACACATACATAACTTTACTATCTTTAATATGAAAAGTTATGGAGGATAATTCCTTAAATGTACTAGCAAAGCTTCACTACAGCTACGGCTTAACAAATAGTACCAAGGGGGTCCCCAACCCAGCGGTGCTTGATGGAAGGTGTTGCGTCGCGTCCCTTAGTCATCGCGGTAGTCGAAGGTCACGTATGGGTCTCTGTTGGGATCAAAGACTCTGGGTGTGACAGCCTCCTCATCTCTGGGCAGAGAGAACCAGGGCCCATATTAACAGAGATTCTTAAGTATGTACCTAACTTTTTCTTTGACAAATTTCTAGTGTTAAAATTTATCTTTTCCTCCCAAAATTGGTGTTGTACTTTATCCATCATCTCATCAGCAGCTTCAAATCTACCTCTGATGAAATAATGGCTAAAGTACAAGATAAAATTTGGGAGGTTAAGATGGATTTTGAGACTAGAAATTTGTCTAAGAAAAATTTACATACTTAAGAATCTGTTAATATGGGTGCAAGCTCCTTCACATTTGAGGTTGTTAGGCAAATGTTAGGTATTGCTGTGTTCTATTTATATACTTAATGGTCTGCAGTGAGAGGAGGAGGTGAGACTTATTAACAGGAATGTTTGTTGCTGAAAGTTGTATTCAGAAACAGTTTGCTCTTTTACCATGACTTTTTAAAGGCCACAAAGGTGATTAACCAATTTCTCAGTGGTGTTTTTTTTGTATTAATAATGTAGAAATCTTGTTAATCTGTCACTAGAAGCATAAAAATATTCTTAGAAACTCTGTCATTTGATCTATAAGCTTCTGAATGTTGTGGAGGTGAGGCATGGGAGTGCTTCAGAATACCGTCCTAGTCAACAAACAGATCAGAATCAATACTTTAAATAAAAACACATAGTCTTACCTCGATGATTCTGTCTGGCTTTGAATCTCAGTGAAGTTTTTGAAGACCGGGTGATCCACTTTCCCTCCGCGACGAATCATCATGCGTGACCGCCACAGGGAGTACTGGGGCCCCCGGAAGTCATACCAGTAGAGGCCGGTGTACTGGTGCTCTGCCGGGATGGGGCCATGCAGGTACCGCCCGTTCAGGTTGCTGTGTGTGTAGAGTTAACCCCTTCAGTACTGGGACACCTTTTCACCTTGAGTTTTTGGTGCGATTAGACACTTTTATTGACATTAGGAAAGGTGTATGATGGTCAGAAGATCAACGGCCAGAGTCTGTACTGTTGTAATGCCCACATGAGTTTCTGAAGTTGTATAAAATCTCCTGATAGTAACCAGAATTTATATGAAAACACGTCACCATACTGAGGAAGTTAAGAAAGTGATTTACCAGTGTGTGTTTGTCAGCATTAAGTGATATTTATGTCATCTTACTGGTCTCCTGTGGCTCTTTCTTTCTGTGCTTGCCTGATCTTGTATCGTCATGTTAGATGGGTATTCCAGCAAGAGAATACTTAGAGATATGCATTTGTTTACACTCAGTCCTGTGTTTGCCATTGTAGAGTCAGGTTGTGTGAGTCTTAGTCTCCAGATAGGAAGAGGGATTCATAGTTTATCATCATCAAGTAATACTCCGCTTATCATAGCCAGGTTACATGGATCTTATTTCACTGTGTGTGTGTGTGTGTGTGTGTGTGTGTGTGCCTCATTTATTTAGGCTGTATGGCTTTTACTTTCCAGAGTGAGAGAATGTCTTAGTGATGTACAGCTTTTAAATTTGAGTTTTTCATTGGATTATTGAATGCCCTGGTGGATAATTTTTTGCCTATGGATGTTTGGCATTGAATAAGAAAGGAACCCCTCCATTGACTGAGAGGACAGAGTGGTTGGAAGAAGAGTGGGAGAAGTCACAATCCCTCTCCCATAACCATATTATAAACAGAAATCCAAAGATGGTACAACTACAACTTACACACTCCTTAAGGCAACTACACCATATAGACTTAGATATTAATACTAAGTCTATCAATATATCATGTGAGGGAAGGTAGACATTGAGTGAGTGGGTGAGGAGGAGGCAGTGTGAGTTTTGGCAGCCTCACCTGGTCTCACACGCTCTGTACCACCAGGCGCCCATGTGGTCCCTGGCACAGCTCCTCTCAGGCCATGCATCGTTGTCCACGTCTATTGTGCTGAAGCGTCGCCCAACGTGGTAACGCAGGGAGTCGCCTGTGTGGTGCGGGGGTGGTCAGAGAGATGGCGCTCAAGGTTCTTACTTACAAAAAAGATTAAGTTTTTTATGTAAGAGGGGGAAACTGGCCAAGGGCAACAAAACAATGTCAATTAGAAATCCCACTAATTTGCCAGGTCAGAAGAATTAGCCAAAAGTCAAGGACAAATGTCTTGAAACCTCCCTCTTAAATAAAGTCAAGTCATAGAAGGTTGGAAATACAGAAGCAGGTTAGGAGTTCCAGAGTTTACCAGAGAAAGATATGCTTTGATATTGAAGTGTCTTGAGTTGCCACTGAATAGTTGTTTTAGAGTAGTATTATCTCTATGAATATTATTGATTTATTGCATTCTTTTTTATTATGAATGTTCCTGACCTGCATCTCCGCTATATTTGCCAAGCATTTTGAGTGAGTAGCCCTCCAGCTCAGACCCAATGGCAAAGGCTGAGTAGAGAGCGTGTCCCACCTCCTGGTCGTAGTCTGCCATGTCCACCCGCAGTGTTGACACCTGCGCCAAGGACCACCATTACTAACACACAACTAGCAGTAGTGACAACATTAGTGGTAGTGACAGGAGTAATCTACCTTCAGCTGCCTCTTATCAGGGTTGCCACTGTGCATTGTTTTTCTCCTCTATAATAATAATAAGAATGTCATTGTTTTTATATATAAATCATATCTGTTGGACAAAGAGAGAAAAACTAAAATACTTTGATATTGATCATATACAACAAAGAAAATGAAAAAAAGATGATTTGGTGATTTATATTTTGAAGCTTCATGATTAGCAATTATTGTTTGGAAGAAAAGCTTGGATTTAGACAAAAATTCAAGCTGACATCTGGCGTGCACAAACACTCCCTAACAAATATGGTCTTTGCATGACACATTAACTCTTGTTCTTTAAGGATTACCGTCTTCTTTAGGTCTTTTATAGCCATTTGGTCGTGATGGACTTAAGAGACTTATATTATTAAATGGATCTGTGCTCTACCTCCACTATTTCAAAAAGGCCTTAATTGAATTTTGCACGTTTTCTGAGGTGTTTTTATGATTCTAGAGGCAGAGTGACATGATTCCTACATTACTAACTGGAAAAAACACTTGAAAACACCCCATAATCATCTCTGTGTCCTTGGAAAATAGTCATGGTTGGAGAGCAGAGCATTTCTCAATACGGACCTCTGTAAAAAAGAGAAATATAAGGCTGACCTGCTGGTTGGTGAGGAGGTGGATCTTCTCATTCCCCAGCCAGTACTCCCCAGCAATGTTGCCAAAGCCGTGTTTGTAGTCAGCCCATTCCCTTAGAAAGTCCACCGAGCCGTCCTCCCGTCGCTGGATCACCTGCAGGAACACAACAGCTGTACGCGATGGTGGTGGTGGTTTTGTGGTGACTGAGGAAGACTTGGTTGATGGGTAACTTTCACTGTGTTGTGTTGCCGGATTGGTGAAGTGGAGATACAGTTTTGTGTTGTTGGGTTGGTGAGGTTGGTGGAAAAAGTTTTGTGTTGGTAGCAAGAGAGTGGTCATTTTGTGGTATCAAGGAAGAGTTGGTTGATGGATAACTTCCGCTGTGTTGTGTTGCCGGATTGGTGAAATGAAGAGAGTTTTGCATTGGTGGAGGGATTGAATTTTGTAGTATTAAGAGAGTGATTGTTTAGTGGTATTTTGGAAGTATTTGTTGATGGGTTGTGTTGTGTTGCCAGATTGGTGAAGTGGAGATACAGTTTTGTGTTGGTGACTGGTGGCAAGAAAGGGATTGGTTGACTGTTGAAGTTGAGAAGAGTTTTGTATTGTCAAGAAAGGCATTAGCTGAAAATTGGTGAAGTTAAAATAGAGAGTTTTGTGTCACAGAACGGATGAAGTTGAGTGTTGTGTTTTGTACTATCAAGTCAGACTCTAATGGATTGATAAACTGGAAATTTTGCCGTCATAAAAGAATTGCTAGATTGGTCAACTTGAAATTCCGTGCCACTCTATCATGTCATTAACTGATTGTGGTCATTAGTAGCTTTGTGGCATCAAGGGAGAGACATTTTATACTCATCCAGCAGTCAAACTTCTGTGGGAGGAGCATCACCACCACTGTGCAAAAGAGAGTAGGTGTTGTAGTAAGAGGGAGGAGGAGTGGTGTGGTGGTGGGTACTCACTGTCCAGCCTCCTCCATCAGTCTCCATGTCGCAGTACACAAAGAAGGGTTTCGGGGAGTAGCGGGGCTGGATGCTGTACACCCCAGACTGCTTCCTTCCTTTCCTCATGAGCTGCCAGCAATCCTCAAGCTCTCCTGCTGGGAAGTAGAGAAAGAGAACCATTGTACTCCACTGACATTAGAAATAACTAATAATTGATTGTGTGAGTTAGGAACAACAGAACACCACTGTCAAAGGAGTAGTCACTTCATGCACCTTGCAGAAATAGCCATGGAATATGATAGGGAACAAGAGGTCCTATTATGTCTACCTCCATGTTTTTTTCCCTATTTCATTGGATGCATCTTGTATTCCATTACCTCTATTCCTCATTATCTTTGTCTCTCTCATTCTTTGGTGTGGATTAATTACCTCAGACACTCCACATGACATTCCTTCAATATTGACCCACCAAAGCTGTTATTTACAAACATTACTTTCATCATGCATTCCTCTCTCACACCACTCATTGCTCAAGTGTATGGATTAAAGACCAGTAATTAATCATCATGTAATTTCAGACAATTCCATAATTTTATAAGTTCTGTGAAGGTGTGCTGTAATAGTGTGTTGTGTGAGTTGAGCAGTGTGTACAGCCTGATGATGCACGGCTATAACAGCAACTCAGCCCTTCAGACAGGTGGTGGTTCATGGCTACACTGTATATATGTACTGGATGCACCATACTGATACATTCTTGGTAACTATTATTGCATATATGGATTGTTTGATGAGATGTTCAGAGTTTGAAGTAATAGTTAAAAGGTTGTGTCAGGAAAGTGGTGTTGTGCAGCCATGAACCATCTGTTTCAGGAGCTCACTTGTTATTGCTGCATTGCATCTATTGCCTGAGTCACACAATACATGCACTATTGAAGCACACCATCACAATAGTACTTGTAAAAATATTTTGTGGAGTTGAATCCCAAAGTTAACATATTTGTATTTGAAATTTATTCATTGCTTCAGGAAATCTGCTTTATTGCTTCATTCTTTTGTTTCACACAGAGGTTCACTTCACTGGTGACCATTTTGTGTGTGTTGTGGTGGTGGTGGTGGTGATGATGATGGTAATGGTGATGGTGATGGTGATAACTGAACTGTGATGGGGAGGAATGAGATCTGAAAGTAGACATATTGAATGTCCCAGTCAGTGTTGTAATGGCTGCTGCTGCTGCTGCTGCTGCTGCTGCTGCTGCTGCTGCTGCTGCTGGGAAGGACTGGCAGAGACATAAACAGCCAGTAAGTACACACTGTGATGACCTCTGCACATCAAAGCAATAAGAGGCACTTCATTTGGTCTCCATTGGAGTTTCCTTGTGGCTGGGAAGGATTAACATAGTGACTTGAATTGTTGGCCCTGGTTTGACATGTACATAGAGAGGCTGAGAGTGAAGAAATTCAGATAAATACTGAGAATTTGTGAGTTAGTTGTTATTTTTCACCACATGCTGGTGGGTGATGGGAGGGGAGAGGGGGGGGGGTGTATGCAGACTTAAACTTAAGCTAATCTAACTCTGTTTTTGGTGCATTGTGTTGGTTTTCAAAAACATCCGTATAAGTCAGTAATAGCCAAGCATGTGAAAAGACTTCAGTGGTGTGAAGTACAATGAATGTACTACCACAGTGTGCAGTTGTGCCATGATCACCAACAAGGACTGATGGGAAACATTTACAGTGCGCTGTATTTTGTTTAAATACCAATAAAACCTTCAAATCTAATATAACTTACTTTTGCACAATAGGTAATGTTTGGTGAGGTAATGTATGAAGTGTTGATAATTATCCCAGAGGTATTATAGTCTGGAAAATCTTCATAATAGGACTGCACGTGATTATAAAGTAACTGATGCTGTAAACAAATGTCCACCACTGCTGATAATGCTTTGTTTTTGATGTAGCTGTTCTGCAAAATGTTAGTGTGTGTGTGTGGTCATTCAAGTGATGCAATGCTTTTGTACCTTTGCGTGAACCTCGCCTGTTGGTGGAGGGCTGTGGCTGCACCATTACTCTGGCCAGCATGGACATGGCTGAGTCTTGGTTCTTCAGCTCAGTCAGGTTTTCCACCAGGTATTGCTTGGTTACCATCTTCTCACTTAAACTTGTCAGGTTACTGCAGAGGAAGAAATATTATTGAAAACTATGCTGCATTCTGTAAATGAAGTCCAGAATCATTTTCAGGTTTCTACAGTTATTACTGCTGAAGTTTGTTTTGTACATTCATTTACCTTGCAATCTTGTTGAGGGATGTCAAGTTGTTATTCAGTTCATTAATGTTTTCCACGACATCATTTGTTGCCGTCTTCAGTCCCTGGAGTGTTCCCATCATGGCCTGCATCTTGAGGCCGTTCACCTCACTGCCTCTGTTGCCTGTGTCAAGTAGTTAGTTACTGGGAGTTGAGAACTGACACTATATGTCTGTTTTTGTGTCAAGTGTGTGAGAGTTACTGATGGTGGTTTGTTGCTATTTCAAATTGATCTAAGTGGAGGAATAGAGAACTAGCCTTGTTGTACAGTAATCCCTCTGAGAGCTGTCTTGATGTCCACATACTGCTGGCCAAGGTTCATGATGCTACTCTTGATTCCCTCCAGCTGAGTGTTGACCTGGTCCAGCTCAGTATCAGTGCGCTCCATGCGGTGACGCACGGCACTGTTCAGGTCGTTGGTAAAACTCTTGCGTTCCTCGGCCTGAAGCTCTAGTTTTGTCAGTCTTGATGTGTTGTTGTCGTTGTTGGTGGTAGTTATGGTAGTGGTGGTATTTAGGGAAAAAAAATAATAATTCTGTGTTACCCACTGGAGAGATTTAGCACTGGAAGACCTTTTAAACCAAAGAACATAAAGGTTGAACCCATTGAAGCATACATCACATTTATCTGCCAGTGACGTTCCAGTGAAGTCTTATAGATAAAACTCGAACGCATTGTTTTTGGCTTTATGCAATTGTTTGTAATTCATTGATATTGTCTTGAGGAGTAAGAATTCACATCCATATGGTGGTACAGTATGCCATGCCATGCCATGCCATGCCATGCCATACTGCATTATACTGTGCTGTGCTGTGTCCCTCACCTGTAGTTGTTTGTAATTCAGTGATATTGTCTTGAGGAGTAAGAATTCACATCCATATGGTGGTACAGTATGCCATGCCATGCCATGCCATGCCATGCCATGCCATGCCATGCCATACTGCATCATACTGTGCTGTGCTGTGTCCCTCACCTGTAGTTGATGGTGCCGATCCTCTCTGTCTGTTGTCGCTGCAGCACCTCAATGCCTGACAGTCTTTCACTGAGGCGCTGCAGCATCAGGATGATGGCATTGGTGTGCTGCTGGGAAACGTCCACTCCAAGGGGCTGGTGGTGGTGGTGCTGGTGGTAGTGCTGGTGCTGGTGGTGCTGCTGGTGGTGGTTGTGTCTTCACTGGTGTTGCTGTTATTGTCACCAGAGAAGTCACTGTCACTGCTGCTGTCACCACCACTGCCTTGTTGTTGCAGTCTTCTTCCTCTGCCAGTCTGCCTTTCACCACCACCCACACCTTGTCTGAGTCCCCTGCCACTCTGCTGTCTCCTTCCATGCCGACGACTTGATCCACCTTGCTGCCTGCTAGTACCACCACCACCACCTCCACCTCCACCTCCACCTCTTCTGCTGGAGGCTGAACCAGTAGGAAGATTGTCACGGTCTTCATGACCCAGAGTGGCTCTGTTTTGGTCCCATTGTTGTTGTTCACCTGGAAGCTGAGAGTGCAGTCAGGAGGCAGCCAGCAGTGGTGAGGGGGGGGAGGGTGTGAGGGGTGTGTGTGTGTGTGGTGAGTGAGGCAGTGCAACGGTGGGAGACACTTACCTGGTCCGGCCGGTAGGTGAGGACGCGTGTTGTGCTGGTATCTGGGCCGGGCTCACCCTCTGCCACACCAAGGCTCTCACTCTGTCTCAAGGTGGACACTTGTAAGCAACCATTGTAATTGTTTTGACCTTATGAAGCAGTGGCACACAAACAGTGAAGAGTGAATAACATTTATTCATATGTCCTAAGTGGAGTTTGCCACTCTACTTAGTACCTATGGTGAGGATCTGGTCACTTACTGCACAACCGGTTTAGAATACTTCCAGCATATTCCCACCACACTATAAAAGATCTCTTAAATGATGCAATGATGAGAATGGAGAATGCTTCTTTACATTTATTTCTGCAATGAGACAAGGTTATTTTATCTCACCTTGCTTTGCCCTCTTTGAATGACATATTAGCCTGGTGTATGAATATAGACAAAAATTAATAATCTGTATTGAAATTGTCCCTGAAAAACAATTTTGCTGTGTGTGGTGTGTGATGCAGCAGTAGTGTGGTGCTCACCTGTTGAGGTTGGACTGAGGAGTGGCTGTGTTGTCTCTCCTGGCCGCTCACCACAGCTGCCACCAGCCACACCACCCACACAGCTGCTCCTGCCACCCACATGTTTAGCTGTGCAGTGTACATAACACATTATCTCATGCTCTACTTGACTTGCTCTAGTAGATTTAAGTGACTGCTCCCCTTACAAAATTGCCTTGGGTGGTTTGTCACTTGAGATAATTCTTATATATTTCTTTTAATCTATTATTGTATTGGATTATATGTTTGTATTAGGGGAGCAATAGGTGTGTGTGTGTGAAGGAAGGTTATTAGACATATTGGTTGTAAGGTGAGTGTGACTGTTGCTACTTGCCTCTCAGTGACACACACCCACTGCTGCCTCCACTGCACCACTCTTCCTCCAACACTCAAGGTCTCTGGGCTGCTGAGTGTGGGAGGCAACAAAGAGGGGAGTGCCCACTGCAAGGAGGGGTGGGGGGTGTCTGGGGAAGTAATCAGCCCACCACTCAGCCAGCCACCCAGCCACCCAGCCACCCTGTCTCTCACACCCACACATCACCCAGTCTGCCCCACCTACACCCCACCCAGCAGCCCTGACCCATCCACCCACCCACCCACCCACATAACACACTCTTTACATGTTCAGAGGAGATGTGTAGAGTAATATAGTTGCACATGATTTACCATATTCATGAACAGATTTTTGATAAAAGATTAAGAATATGCTGGAAATTGTTGAGGTGGTATTGAAAAATGGTAAAATGTAGGCAAAAGATATTAGACAACTATAAGGTTCTATGTGATATGAGCTAAAGATATGTGTGTGTGTGTGTGTGTGTGTGTGTGTGTGTGTGAACCAGTAGTGAACAGCAGCTCCCAATATTTTCCTTAAGAGCACTGCTTCCTTTACTGACAAGTACTGTATACAAATTTTTGATGTGCCTGGTTTCTCTTGGGGTCCAGTCAGCCATATAGTACTCCATCTGTTAAGTACTCCCTAAATTATAATGATGTCTCCAACCACATTTGTTTTCTTGTATATTTCTTGTGTCTACTTATATTACACACTGTACAGAATTATTATTTTTCCACTTCAAGGCAGTTCTTTGTTCCCTTCCACCACTTAACACCTGTTTTTTTTCCACTCAAAAGTCATATACATACATCCTCACAAACCATGTCACCTGTTCTTATTTTTCCCTTCAAAACATACACATCTTCATGAACTTCCCATCACTTTCTTCTTTTCCTTGAAGACATGCGCATCTTCTCAAACAACCTATTTTTTCCCCTCCAAAGCACATCATCACATCTTACCTTGTCTCCTGTTTCCTGCCTGCCCATTCCTTGTTTTTCCCCTTGTTTCTTCCCCCTCATAGTACATCAACCCAAAACCTATCACCTGTTTTACCCCTTCAGTGCATAATCCCCCCTCATCCTCAAGCCACATTACTTCATACCTTGTCTTCTATTTTCCACCCATTGCTTTGTTTTTCCCCCTTGTTTCTTCCCCCTCAAAGTACATCAACTCAAAACCTGTCACCTGTTCACTGTTGCAGGTGCCGGACGCTTCGGCAAGGTGTACACAGCGGTGAACAACAACACTGGGGAGCTGATGGCCATGAAGGTGCTGCCGCTGCAACCCAACGACCACCGCTCCATTCGCCGGGTGGCAGACGAGTTCCACATCTTCGAGGGCATCAGCCACCCACACCTGGTCAAGTGTTATGGCGTGGAGATACACAATGTGAGTGCGTTGTGTGTCGGGTTGTGTTAAAGTGAGATGAAGAGAGTGTTGGGATGGTGATGAGGTGTTTAGAAGTACTGATACATGAAAAAGGAGAGTGTTTTTTACTTGTCACGATAGAGTAGAACAGGGAATGATAGAGGCTTTATCTGAATGGAGATTAGGATTTAGTTTAAGAAGTACTGATACATGAAAAAGGAGTGTGTTTTTTACTTGTTGTGATAGAGTAGAACAGGGAACAATAGAGGCTTTATGTTGATGGAGATTAGGGGTTAAGAAGTACTGGTAGATGAAAGAGGAGCTTGTCTTCTACTTGCCATGATAAAGATTAAAACAGAGAAAGAGAGGGAGCTCTGAGAGAGAGAGAGAGAGAGAGAGAGAGAGAGAGAGAGAGAGAGCCCAGTTCCATCAAGACTCACACCTGGCATACCACACGTGTGCAGGATGAGATGGTGATGTTCATGGAGTACTGTGACGAGGGGACACTGGAGAGCCTGGCCACCAGCACAGAGACAGGGCTGCCGGAGGAGCTGGTGAGGAAGTACACTCGGCAACTACTGGAAGCTGTGCACGCCCTGCATGAGCGCGGCATTGTGCACCGCGACATCAAAGGTCAGGGTTGGCTGTGTGTGTGTGGAGGGGGGGGCTGTTGTCTTCTCCCTTCGTGTCATTGATGCTGATGTTCTCGTCTTTTCATCTTCATTTCTTTAGATTTCTTTTGTTCCTGTGCTTCTTGTTTTCCTTGTTTTGCTCTCTTTTTCTTTCTTTCTTTTTCCTTCTTGTTCTTGTTCCTGTTCTTGTTCTTGTTCTTTTTCTTCCTCTTCTTCTTCTTTGTATTCTTAGTATTCTTCCCCTTTTCTTTTCTCCTTTTTCCATTTGTTCTTTGTTTCCTTTTTCAGTTTCTCTTATTCTTTTCTATAGTAACTAAGTGAGTATATAAGTAATTGTATACGTATCTCATTTGGTAATTCCATATTTTTTAATCATATTTTCCAGTCTTATTAATCAACTTACTCACCTTTATATAATATACATGTAAGTGATTCCATATTAAATGTACTGTACTGTATATGTAACATGCACAACAGTATCAACCCAGAACTTTTTCTTTGTATTGCATGATGGTACTGAGGTGTTTGAATTCCAGTGTTGAATCATGTACCTACATACACCTTCCTTATGCTTGCCTACCCCTCCTTGTGTTGACGACATTATTGTTCCCATGGTGCAGGAGCCAACATCTTCCTGACGGAGGAGGGGAACATGCTCAAGCTGGGGGACTTTGGGTGTGCGGTGCGGCTCCGGGGCCACCAGACGGAGGTGGGGGAGCTGGCTGGCATCGTGGGAACCCATGGTGAGCACATGCAGGTGGAGGAATGTTCACAGGTGGAGGAGGAGAGGCTGGGAGTGATGGTGAAAATGAATGATTGAGCTACAGAAAGAAAATCATACTATTCATTATGGGAAGGAAGCAGCAACATGAAAACATAATCATAATTTTCATATAGAAATGTGATTTAGAAAACAGTGTGCTTTCAGGAAAGAAGATAAATATAAAATACATAAGAAGAGAATGAAGTTTCTTACAAGCTTTATATGATTCTCTTGCAACGATTGTGTTGGTTTGAAGTGTGGAGGTGTGATGTGTGAAGCTGCCAGGCAAGTGATGGATGCAACTGATGACTGTCTCTCCTTTGTGTTGCAGCATACATGGCTCCCGAGATATTCCAGTCCAGTGAAGGCCATGGGAGGGCGGCTGACGTGTGGTCTGTGGGCTGTGTGGTGATAGAGATGGCCACTGGCAAGGTGAGGCTCACTGCACTGCTGTGGGGATGTCAAGCAGTGTGTTTGCTCCTTTTAATCTGCCCTTCACTGGACTTGCTCCCTTCTTACATAAAAAATAAAACAATAAAAAAATAGATGAATAAAAATGCACTTCTCATGACCAGATACAACTGCCCCTCTCTCTCTCTCTCTGTCTCTCTGTCTGTCTGTCTTACATCCTTCATTTAGTTTATCATTCTCATGCATTCTAGAAATTCAAAAAATGAAGAATTAGAAAAAAGAAATTAATAGAAAGTAGATAAATAGATAAAAATAAATGGCTTTCATACTGACCACCGCCATCCTCCTCCTCCTCTCCTTAAGCGTCCGTGGCCCGAGTATGACAGCAGTGTGCAGATCATGTTCCGAGTGGGCATGGGTCAGTCCCCCACCATCCCCAAGCACCTGTCCGAGGAGGGCCATGAGTTCCTAACCGGCTGCTTCATCCACGACCGCAAGAAGCGCGCCACCACTGCACAGCTGCTGGACCACACTTTTGTCAAGGTGATGGGAGGAGGAGATATAGTGACATTCTCTTCTGTAAGGGGACTGGCAAATTAATGGGCTTTATTTTCACTGTTTTTGTTGCCCCTGCCCAGCTTCCCTTCTTATGTATAAAATCAGTGATATTCTTATCTTTCAATCTGTCCTACTGTCTTCCTCTGTTGTTGATTTTATCCTTTTTTGCTTGTGTTTTTGTTTTTCTTTTGTCTATTCTTGTTCTCTCTCTCTCTCTCTCTCTCTCTCTCTCTCTCTCTCTCTCTCTCTCTCTCTCTCTCTCTCTCTCTCTCTCTCTCTCAGCTGTAGATTTTCCATTAAAAGACAGTTAATCTCCAAATCTGTATTTATAAGTGACAAATGGTTATCAGGTCATCAGTTAGTAATGTGTCTGTGTGTATATTTTTTCTCTTTAAGGTGGACACAGGAGAAGACTGCACCTCCCTGCCACTCTTCTCCCACCCGCCGTTCGTGCCTTACATGAAGCTGCTGTCCAACACGTGATGGAGGTGACTGCTGGGTGAAGGGCGGCAGGCTGGGTAGGCTAACAAAGCGACTCGTATTGCAGCGTGCAATTATATTTTTTATAGTGGAAGAATTGGGGTGTGTGTTTGTGTGTGTGTGTGTGTGTGTGTGTTTGGCCCTGCCTACCCTCCTTGATGGAGAGTGTTGGTCCACTACATACAAAGATAATGGAGAGAAAACAAACTTGGTTCAGTGGACAGCTTTCAACTATTTATTATGATTTTTTTTATTATATTTAACCAGATTATTTGGTATATTAACAAGTGTTTGTGTAAATGCTATACATTAGTGCAAAGTGTGGCTGTTGGAGATGGTACAATGGTACTGCAAAGTGCCCCCACTAGCTTGAGGTTGTTTTCTAGGAGAAAGAGAGAGAGAGAGAGAGAGAGAGAGAGAGTGTGTAGATAATTAATTAAGGGAAACCACTTGGTAAATTAATCATAAAAGACATATTTTCTTAAAACTGCAATTACTGTAATCTTTGAGGTGCCTTGTGTTGTTTTGCTGAGCAAGGGAGCTGAGCTTGTAATGACATTCATTGCCTGAAGGCAGAGCAGGATGTGCTGACACTCCACTTGAGGGCTGGCATCAGGATTAAGCTTTGCTCTTGATGAAATCCTAAAGTCAGCCGTTATCTGCTCTTTGCCTTAAGTTCCCAATCTCTTTGTTTCGCATTGTTGTACTGGGAATAATTAGGTAATTTTTTTTGCTGTCCAATACTTTCTTTTCTAAATTTGAATTTAGCACAAGTTGAAGTCAGTAGTTGTGAAGATGAAAGTGTTCATTAATTCATTCTGATGTTCTGATTTGATTGCTACATTTGTTCAGGAGTCACAAAAGCAGCAGTAGTGCAAGTGTCTTAGTCTTAAGGCTTCCCATACCGAGGATGTGTTTGTGTCGTAATGTGTTGGGAAGAGTCGTGTGGGATTTAAGACAACTGTATTCATTGTTCCTGAAGATGAAAGGTGAAAGTGGGAGTTGATCCAAGATGTGAATAAATTGGCATGGCTAGATAGATAAATAGATTGGATTGTGATAGATGCAATTGTGTGTGTGTGTGTGTGTGTGTGTGTTTGTGTGTGTGTGTGCATGCACATTTGCATATGTGTACACATGCATTTATGCTTCCATGCAGTCATGATTGCAATTGTGCTTACTTCAGGACAAATGATAACTCATCCAGCTAGCCAGCCTTGTGTCATCTTTGAGTAGTGTTGGTGTTCACAAAACTGTTAGTTTGTGTCTCAGTGCAAGTTGTCATGACACCGCTGTTCAGATATTCTTTTGTGCCATGACATCAGTTTGGTTGAGGAGTTTACAGTTTATTATTATACTTGTAGTGTAAATTCTACTTCTACACTTTGAATGATGGTGTTGAACAGTCACTACAATTACTCTCTTATAGAACCAGATTAGTTTTGTGGTCCAGTTCACTTACATGTAAAATTGTCTTGTGGTTTCCAGTGCCCAGCAGATTTTGTCCAACCACAGAAATGCTGAACTTGCTGTGCATGTTCTTTATACATTACTCTGAGACTCCATTGTGTGTTGTCATGTTTTTGGGGAGCTTTTCCATTGTTGTCAGGGAACAGACTTGCTCTTCCAGAAGTAGACTGAGAGTTGGCATAATGATGTAGAAAAAGAATCAATAGTGTGTAGCTATTACTGATTCATTACCTTATGAAGCTGTATTTCTGATTAGTTCAATTTTGAAAACCATCATAATAACTTAGTTTTGAGGGACAAATCACTGTCTACAATAGCACGGGGAACACGACAGTCATAAGTAAGGGCTCAAATCATGGTGGTGTCACTTTATGGTAGCTGTCATGTCATGTAGGTGAGTGAGGCAGCTGGTACCAAGCTGATGTCATGCAGGTTCTCAGCGTGTATTTTCCCACTGGCTAGTTAGGCATGTTTCATATTTTGTACCTAAGTGACAAGTGTATGACTGCAGGGATGGTCTGTGTTAGTTTGGAGAAATAATAAAACACATCAGTATTGCTATCTCAAGTCATCAGCAATATTTATCTTTAAAAGGTATGCTCTTCATATTTCTTCATCCATTTATTGATCAACAGCTAATTATGGATGTTGAACTTTGTAGTGAATAAGATATCTGTGACATTTCAATACCTAAGATATTACATTATAAAACTAAAGTGTAAAATGATAAATATAGTAATATGTATTGCTAGTTACAAGTAAGATCAAAGAGAGAGTGCTCAAGTGTGTGTGTGTGTGTGTGTGTGTGTGTATGCTAGAAGCTGATTGGGAAGATTATTATGTAAGAACGATCAGGTGAGCTTTGTGCTACCTGACAAACACATGAAATAGTGATGTGGTGTAGGAATAATTATCATAAGCAACTGTATCTACTTTTTACTCCAGGGAATTTTATATCACATAACCATAAGTATGTAAGAGGCAGGTATGGTAGTATTAGATGGTTGTGCATCCACAGAACCTGAGCAGCTCTGTATGTGTACAGTCAGCAAAGAAATGTTATTCAGTGACTACTCAGCCAGTCACTTATCAGTCAAACTTGCTGAGGGCACGTTTGTTACAAAATCCATCATGGCAAGTGTGTTTGCACCTCAGCCTGTCACAATTCACAACATTTCTTTCCTGACTGTACTCATGATACATATTCCCCTGAGCCGTCCCTCGGAGGAGTGGTGCACCACCACGGTCCATGGCCTCCTTCACTTGTGTGCTCAACCAAAGCAACTCCGCCCGGCTGGTGTTGCCTGGGCTGCTGCTCACTGGTGTTGACAGGATGGCTCATAGCAGGCAATGGAGGCTGGACTCTTATGCCATTAATTTTCTCTAGGAGTAGGTCAATCCAAATATATTTTATTACTTGTTATATTTGACAGTGCAGCTGTTGAAGGAGCTTTCATAGTATGGAAAATTGTAGCACCTGCTGCTCTGGAGGCAGCTTGTGTGATTCCAGGAGTGGCGGTGACAAATGATGCGGTGACAGGATAAGAAGTGCAGGATGTTGTAATCACTTGATTATTCTCAGCTAACCATTTTAAGCGACATTGTTTTAACTTGAGGTGCAATTATTTGTAGTTCACTGTTGTATGATATTGTGCACTTGTTTTCAAGGCTTTCCTTCCTAGAGGGTTGACTCAGACCATAACTAATGTTTGAGAAGTTTGTCTGAGCACATCTTTTAGGCTGAGGTGCCTCAATTATTGCACCTTCAATGACTGACTATAAAGATTTTGTAGCAATAGTTCATTCTTTAATACTTTTATTTCTTATTGTATTTATACTTCCATATCTTTACCAACTTTTAGCATTACTCAAGTTTTATTCATGCACTGATCACATGTCTTACTTCTAGAACTAGGCAAACTTTTGAGTGATCGTATCCAAAGTATAGCATATGATTTGTTGACCTTTCTGTCTCTGATGCCTTGCTTGCTCCAGGCGTGCTCCTCAATGTGATGGCTAAGGCAGGAGAATCCCCATCTCTCCCTATCTAAACATGGTCTCATCATATTTTACTAGTGGTCTTTCTTCTATACTATTACACCAATTTATGGCTTCAGAATATAATATTCTTTGCTGTAGATGCCTTGAACATCATTAAAATTGTGAGTTGGGAAAAGAATGAAAGGTTCAGTCTTGAGACATTCACTTTTACTAGTGTAGTAGTGATGAGGTCTGGCTGAGGTAATCAAGGCTGTGTAGCTGTGGTAGGGTTAGGAAAGACCACTACCTCTCACTCCATCAAAACAGTCGTAAACCAGAATTGAACCGGCCAAACAGTGTAGTGAAGGGAAGACCTCAGGCCAGGCCAGGCCATGGCACTTTGGCTGTGTCCTGATGGGTGGATACGTTTGAAATGCTTGTGCACTGAATTATACGTGTATTTAGTCATTTTAGGTACTAGATAGTCTTACCTTTTAAGTTGTAATATATATTAATGTGATAAAAATGATATAATTTTCATACAGAGTTTTAGAAAGAAATGTGGAGCACCATTACAGATAAAGTGAAAATTCTTCTACCTTTAGAAACATGTTTTTGTTTGTAAATATAAAAGCTTCACAAAATTCACTATTCTGAATATGAGATGTGTTGTAAATGCATCAATGAAGTGAGCAGCCTTACCACTTGGGACAACTGTTGTTATGGAGACCATGCTTGTAATGCAGTCCATTGGTGTTAACTTTTCTAGAAGGGATATGAACAGTTGATTTTCATGAACTTCCAAGTTGACATCATTGGTTTAACAGAGGCAGTGATTGGTGAATTAAGGCTGGTAATTCCTGTGGCTCTATAATCAGCTGCTGAAATGATGTATGAGAAGCGAGTCACAGCATAACCTCCTTTGTTGTACCATCCAACTTTGTCATTCTGTCAAACTTTGTTCATCAGTGTGAGGCGCTGCTCCCCATAGCCCATCAGGTGTCAGGACAAGGCCGTGCTGGTGTTATCCTCGCCCTGTGAAGGTGCTGTATTTCTGTGATGGAAAGTGACATTGTGGAATGTGAGCTTACTGTAGCAGCATAATATTGGCATCAAAATATTATACTATGGAGAAAATATTTATTTTAACCTGTTTGTATTTTACATAAGATATTCTGTACTTTAAGTTTCATCAAGAGAGATTATGTTTTTCTGCAGCAGTGAGGTAGTCAGGTATTTCAGGTCACAGCTATTTGATTCCATGATTGGCCACTTATAATGTGGAGCTTAAGGTTTATGAGGTTGTATGTCATCCTTCAGTGAATCTAACAAAAGGCATATCTTTGTTATTACTGCTTTACTGCTTTAATTTGTAGTTCAGATAGAATGAAGAGGTTTGTCTAAATTGTCATGGAACCAAATGACTGAATTATCAAGGCAGAGAAGAATGATCACTAGCAGTACATAGCTGAGAATCAGAGATTGCTGATGATCTGTTAGAGTACTGTAGTGTAATGAAGGCTACCACAGCCACCTGTAATGTCTCTAAGACTTGACATTAATCTCTTCCTTGTGTGTGTTGACTGATTGTATGCTCACTGTCAAGCAGGAACATCACATGTTCCCACCTTGTTTCAAAATTTGCGGCACTAACATTGTATTCCTGCTAAAGCATTTCTTTATTCATGAGGTACTAAATTATTTGTATTTGTTTCGGCATTGTTCTCCCAGTGGTAGAGGGATGTCCTAGTCACACTTTGTGCCTGGATTGAAGAATACAAAGAATAGTGTGTCACCATAAGGGCAGCCAGAAGAGGCATAACTGGTACACTAGGAATGGACTCTTTCTTCTCTGTATTCTTATTCCAACAGTGTGACAAAGACGAACATTTTCTCTAAGGTGGATTTTTTTCACATATAGACAGGTAGATAGGTAACTTGTGTAATTTTGCAAATACACAAGGCATTTGGTAGGAAAGGAAAACAATCTGCTCTGTTTTTATAAGGGCAAGCAAGAGCAATGGCCAGCAAGCATTTTAACGTGTTCCTTGGAGATGCAGTGTCTGACTAGATTAGATTAAATCACCCATCTCATTGCATTCACATGAAGATAACTCCCAAAAGGGGTTTGCTGTTATATTGTAATACTTATTTAGCTGGAATAAGTAGATGCTGCTTATTTTCAGACATGAGTGAAATGCTTTAGTTAAAAAGCACCTTGTAATAACAAAAGCATTGTGTATGTAGTGACAAGATGGTTCAGCAAGTGTCACACACAGTAGCAACTCCTTCATAGTTCAGCTTTCATTGTTGCTGCAAATTTTCACCCTGCAGTTCAGTGCACCTCAGTGTTGCTGTAGTCTTGTGTCCCACATTGACCACTACCATGTTGTTATGTTCATGACTAATTTTTTGATACATTCATCCACGAGGTGTGATCATACACAGTAAGTATATAACACTAATGCAGGATTTTTATGTAGTGAAAGGTCATCTGACTGACAATTTGAATTCCAGGAATGCAATTGCCTGTGAATTATGATATGCTGATTCTTATAACATTTTCCTGGTTTGTTGCAGGAATCCATAGCACTGAACAAGTAAGAAAGTAATGCTCTTCCTAATTCAGTTATCAAAGCAAGGGGAATTGAAAACTCCTAAAAACTTACTCAGAATTTATTTAAAATATTTTAAAAGTTAACCAATAATTGTGAGTGTGGTGGGTGACAACAAGCCATTACTCAGCCACTGATCTCCCTTGCACTACTGCATCATCCTGTGGTCCTCCTGAGCTGGTGGTGTGTGCCACCTGTCATACTCCACTCTTCTCTTTATTCTTGTCTTTGGCTTTATCGTGACGCACTTTTGCCTTCTCGCGTGCTTTTGCCTTCTCTCGTGCAGTGTGGTAGATTGGCAGCAGCTTCCCTTCCTCGGCTAGAATCTTCATCATGTTAACAATGAGCGGCAAGTAATTATGTTTCCGGCGGATGTTTTCAACTCTCCACCGAGCCCTCTTGTTCTCCTCAGTCTCTAGGGAAGCTCGCAGCTGTGCCAACTCCTCCTCATGACTAGATGTATCCATTCCACTCTCCTGTAAGGCAGGGAAACACAAATAGCAGGGTTGTGTAATGCAGTAGCGAATGATCAGAGTAGTAATGCATGTGCCAAAGGGTTTCTTAAGTAGTCAAAATGCATGCAAATGACAAAAAAAGCTGTCCATCCACCTCGCTTCCTTACCTAGTTTCCTGTGCCTTGCTGACATTCTAACTGAATCCCCTTTCTTTTCCCTCGCTGCCCTTGTATCCTTCCTACGTACTACTAATGTTCTTCAACTGATCTAACCCCACCTTCCTAATCTCTACTTTCCCCACTAGTGTTATATGACCCTTGCTGCCTGACACACACACACACTCCCTCCCACATATTACAATTCATCTGATCTAACCAAATCACCTCACCTTTGTAATCTCAACTTTCCCCAATAGTGTCATATGGCCTTAGATACCTGACACATCTCCTGCCTGCCCTATTGCAATTACTCAATGCTTTGTGGTATAAAATCAAACCATAGGCTGTTAGGAGAATGCTTAACCAATCTTGATTCAAATATTCTTTCTTTGTGAGTAGGGAAAAAACGTTATTGTCAGCAAGGATGGTTGGCAGAAGTAGTGCCATTTCATTCACAGGAACAATACAGGGTGTAACAGGAGTTTCTGCAAATACAGTACTATCACAGCCATGTCTAAGTACAGGTTTTTCCAAGTAGAAATGTTCTTTACACATATGCATTTTGAGGCTGTTTCTTTGTTTAGCTTAGTGGGTGTAACTGAAGTGAGCTGGGAGATGACAATACAACCACTGTGTCAGGAGGCTCTTTTATGTCACACTATGTCAATGTTCTCCATTTAACTGTATATGTGAGTAGTAGTTTTTTTGTCAAAAGCATGTACTACCATCTAAATGCGTTCACCATTACAGTTTTGGTGAGAAACTTGCAAACACCTGATTTGCTATTAGCCTTATTGCTTCCCTCTGCTCACCCTGCATGCTGACATAGCATACAGAGGTTATTAATTATTTGTCATTAATTACAGCCATGCTCACACTAAGTCCTAATCCATATTACTTGTCATTACAGGATACTGTAATAACAAAAAACTAGTATAACTCACAATTTCACTATCAGTCAATCTGTTAAGACATTATCATTTCTACAAGTCTCAGGGTATTACAGCATCCTGTAATGAGATGAGTAGTATTGATGGACAGGTGATTGTTCTCAACAAATTAAATAATACGCTGCTAGTACCAAAAAAGCTTTGTAAGTTTCATGCCAAGACCGAGACATTGAATACACTGGACTGTACTGCATAGTTTTGACAGGAAAAAAAATGTTGAAAATGCTACACACTCACAGTGAAGTGGAGAATATTGACATGTTGCTTCTACAACATAGAAAAGCTGCCTGGAGCAAGTGTTGTATCTGTCACCCTGACACACTTGAATCACATCCCACGCCTCAAGAAAGCCTCAAAATGCATAACTGTATAGCACATTTACTACTTGGAATAACTTGTAATTTCACCTCCAACAGTATTTGCAGAAACTTGTGTTACACCCTGTATACATAAACTAATTTCTCTCTCTCTGAGTGTAAAGATGTTTAGGAAAAACCTGGGCTGGGTCAGGGATACTCTTTACTCTAATGTTTTGACAGAATGTCTTCTTCAGAGAGTGAGTGACAGACATGGAGAGAACAGCTGCTTATATTCACTGGATGTGGATCACCTGTGTGGACGTCTTCCAGGGGAGTGCGCTGATTGGTCCCTTAGCGTGAGTTTGGCTGCTGAACGAGATTGTAGGCTTACAAAGTCCCCTCTATGGTTGGTGACGAGGGAGGCAGCAATGTTGCAATGCAGCCTCCACCAGCTTCCTCTTCCTTTTCTCCATTTTTGTACACAGGTCCGTTGCGTTTTCCTAACGTGGCAAATGCCCTTGCTCCTCCGCATGTAACATGAGGGAATTGGTGGTTCTGTGGTGTCGTAGGTTGATTCTATACTCCTTTAATCTTCTTTCCATCTCCCGTACCGTTTCACCGTAGTACACGGCAGAACAGCCGCCACAAGGGATGGAGCATGGAATCAACCTACGACACCACAGAACCACCAATTCCCTCATGTTACATGCGGAGGAGCAACGGCATTTGCCACGTTAGGAAAACGCAACGGACCTGTGTACAAAAATGGAGAAAAGGAAGAGGAAGCTGGTGGAGGCTGCATTGCAACATTGCTGCCTCCCTCGTCACCAACCATAGAGGGGACTTTGTAAGCCTACAATCTCGTTCAGCAGCCAAACTCACGCTAAGGGACCAATCAGCGCACTCCCCTGGAAGACGTCCACACAGGTGATCCACATCCAGTGAATATAAGCAGCTGTTCTCTCCATGTCTGTCACTCACTCTCTGAAGAAGACATTCTGTCAAAACATTAGAGTAAAGAGTATCCCTGACCCAGCCCAGGTTTTTCCTAAACATCTTTACACTCATTTGTCTCACTACTACTACTACTACTCACTCTCTCCCTCTCGCCCTAAACACTACAGTGTCTAGTAGTAGTCTAGCAAAAAACTTAATATCAAGATATTCTTGCATCTATTCAAGTTAAACTGAATTTTGTACCCATCAGTCTCATCATCCCTTGTCTTTACTCATTCCTCAACACTTCACTCTTCCTTCCCACTACTCAAACTACAAGACTTACTTCCATTTCCTTCTGGAGTTGTCCAATCTTCTTTTCTATGACCATCTTACGATCGCTCACAATGGCCATGAGGTTAAAGTGGATTTCACCCTCACTGTACCTGTAACAACAACATTATGTATGTACGTACTTTCCAAGACATAACTAAAGCTACAACAGAACAATACATGAATAATTACTTATTCCATAAAAAACAAGAGCTGGATGTGCATTGTAGCAAAACTTTTAAATGAGTAACTGTTCACATTGAAACTATGTTTTCTATTTCAAAGACAAAATCCAAAATAACTTACAGAACTAAACACTAATTCTTAAGAACACAAGAAAAAAAAAAGGAAGCCATCAGGCCTACACACGGCAGTCCCTGTATGAAATATACCTCCCTATTTCCACCTATCATTCTAACCACAAATATATCTGACTTTCCCTCTTTTGAAGCTCCCTATTCACAGTGAAGCACTAACAACCCAATAATTGATTCTCTAGAAATTAAATCATTATGCTCTCCTAATTATATAAAGATGTACACAAAATACCTCACTGACACTTGAAACACAATGTCTCTACACCATTACTGAAAAGAAACCCTCCAACACAACATGGGAGTGGCAAACACTACTACTCTTCCCGAGTCACACAAAGCCTTCCAGCAGTGACAGTGCAGAGTGAGGACAAACACCAGTGCTGTAGCAAAGCAAGCCTCTCAATCACACCAACACAACACAAACAGCCTCGTCAATACTTCTGAATCCTGCGCTGGATGACGGGCTGCACCACACTCAGCCAGTCAGTGTTGGGGGAGATGGGCCCCAGGTCGATGGGTCCGTCCTTCAGGCCGTCCAGCTCATAGAGTCGGCCCTCGATGGGGATGTACCCAACAAAGTGGAACACGTCCTCGTCCTCGGAAGGCTGCTGCTTGTCAAACTCAAATAAGGTTTGCCTGTGGAAGATTGTCAATTGAATTCCCATTACTGAATAAAAATCAGACAAAGAGACTTGTTTGCCTCTTTCCAGCTACATCTAGAACGGGTGGGGAATCTCTGGCCGGAGGCCCTACATGGCCCAGTGATCATTGGACCGGACAAAGATTCCCCACCCTGATTTAGAATTTCCAGAGCATAATCATGATTTTTAACAATACAAACAAGGAACAAAATTAAATCAAACATATTAGTACTTGGTTAAGATAAAACATTTAACTGACTGGAATCTCTGGCTATACAAACCAGCTCACTGTGAATATAATAGAGTTCAAGAAATCATCAGTACATATTGAGGAATGAAAGGCCTTCACATAGTTGAACTAGTTCATATCCAACAGTTCTGTGCATTAATGGAGTAAAACATCCATTTAAAGAAACAAACCATGGAAAAAGAAAATCTAAGCTTGTAAAATAGAAAAGTATAAGAGGAATAGTGATGATGACATGAAACAACAACGACGCAAGTTGCAATGAATCCACCTGAGCCTGAGTGCCTCACCTGGCAAAGGAGTTGTGGACATTGCGGATGGTGTCTGAGTTGGACAGAGCGAGTCCCTTCATGTGAGCGTCAAAGGTCTGTGTGAACTCCCTGAACTCACTGAGGGTGCTGCCCAGCTGGATGTCCTGGTGCTTTGTGTTCAGCAGCACTGACAGGATGGCCTGAGTGGCACATGCATTGTTTATCATCTGAAACAAACACATTGGTCACTGTACAAATTTCCAGGCATAAGATTCACAAAACCTTATATTGATATTCACTATATTCCATGACATTACTTTAATCAACATCTTTGCATTAAATAAAAGCATGACATACTTTGAAATGTTATGAATTCTCTTATTCTCTGAAAATCCATGAACAACTATATAGCTCTGTATTCATTTAGGCAGTCACCCTACCTGCTTGGCAAAGAATATTTTGTCAAGCCGGTTGTCCTGAACGACGGAACCAGACGGCTGCTCCTCCTGCTGCCACTTGAACAGGAAGATGAGGCCGTGGACAGGTCTGTGAAACAAGATACAGCCGTCTCATTCCACAAAGCCTCCACGACAGATTACATACACCACGTCTATCACAACAAGATTAGTTATCATACGAGGGTAAGTCTGGTTCAGGATTACAGAATCTGCCTAAAACTGGTGTGGCTTTATATGAAATAGGACTGCATAAGATGATGAGAATAGAACACCTAAACTTGAGTCTTCAGGTGAAAAGAAAAAAACACACTGATAGGAAACAGAAATCACAAGACTGAATGAGAAAGGGCAGCTTATGGAAGTGTCTGCGAGTACAACACGACACAAAGATGAAGGAGCACATTAAAGTGGTGTGATGTGGCTGCCAGCAGACATAAGCACAGTATCCTTAACCCTTATGCCCCGGTAGGCACGATCGTGGCATTTACGTTACGCCCCGTCAGGCACGATCGTGGCGCTTTTCAAATCAGGCGCGTATTTTGTGCCGGGGAGTTTGTTTATGTTTGAGGCTATCCTTCATACATCAAGACCTGTCATTGGCCCATTGTTTTCAAGATGGTGGACGCTTAGCCAATCACGTATCAGCTTTTACAAGGGTTTGTTTGTGTTGTTGTGAAGGCGGCAGACGTGACTGTGGTAAGTACACAAATGTGAGTGTGCTGTATTTCATGATTTTTTATCAATTTCTAAGCGAGATAGAAGATATACATGTATTTCCATTGGTAAGTAAGTACTTCAGAAACATATTATGATGCATGACAATACTGACTGTTGTTATTTTTGTCTTGTTATTGGCTTAGATAAGAGTGCATGGTGCTGGCATGATGGAGTCTGATGAAGAGGGTGTGGTGACACTCAATGTTTCTAACCTCGAGGAAATTGAGTTTGATGACTATGCTGACACCAGTGAGGAGGAAACAAACATAGATGACTTAGCTATCGATGAAGTAATAAGTGAAGACTTTTGTAGTCTTTATAGCATGTAATCCAAAGTATATTTGGATAATTAGTGAATCAAATTAGTAAGGATGAGAAACCTCTTCATGTTCATGCTGTCCTTCAATTCTTCAATTTTTATTATATTACATTATACTTTATTTTTCATAATGAATACAATATATCAAAGGAAAACTTCTTATCTTTCAAATAATATGTAATTCATAAGCTTTGTTGACTTTTTATTGCAAAAATTGAAGCAAATAAAAAAATATCCTTGTAAATTTATTTTTTCCTCAAGTTTTTCACCTTTGTATATTTTTTTTTCATGCATATATAAGTTACATTTGTTCAGTAATTATTATACCACAGCAAAGAGCAACTTCTAAGCTTTCTAATGATATATAACTGTCCCAGTTTTTGTTAAAATAATTTGACTGAACACTAAAAGAATCGAGGAAACTCTTTTTAACATTTGCTACCCGTTTTTTATCTACGCATCTTTAAACCGCCCGCTCATTTTATTCTGGGGCATAAGGGTTAAGGTGATTTTGCCAAGGATCTCTTGTTGGTGTTGAGGAACCTTAATTCCTTTGAAGCTCTGAGGTGAAGGGGGTATAGCACACATTATGATCCACAGCTTGTATGTACATAATGATGGGAATGAACACAACATAGAAACAGATATATTTATACAGAAAAACCAAGGACTAAGAACAATTTGTACCAGTGGATGATTTAACACAAGGGACAAATATATAAATACAACATGGAGAGGGAGGACAAAGGTAATGACATTAATCTACTTGTAAAGCCATAAGGATCCTATTAACTAAATGACTGTGAATACTGAGGCATATATCAGGACATACATGACCATCTCATCCCTGTGGAAGTGACAATACATACCTACTTGTGATTATAAGAATGTACTTACTTCAGGGATGAAAAGGAGTCTTCATCTAAGCTCCATATCTCTTCCACCTGCACACCCTTCACACCTGAAATACAAAGGAAACCTGAGTAAACACCAAAAGTCATACAATACTTATGTGCACATTCACTGCCACCAGCTTTTCTGGCTCCAAACCATAACTCAGTGGAAGCTGATATTTGCATAAAGTCTGTGAGTCCAAAATGCTGTCCTCAGTACCAATTATGTTAAATGATTAGTCCCTACAACCAGCAACAGATCCAGCAAAAAAGTAACTCTGTTGATGCCGGATGTAGACAAGAGCCGTGAGATGCTTTATGGTCCAGTCAGCCGTCCAACAGACTGACTACGAGGAAAAACTGATGACAAAAGTGGAGTTTAATCCTAAGCTAGTTCACTCATACATTGGTCACAAAAAGAATGGAAAAAACAACTGAAGAAGGTTGACGGCAGCCTGACCAATAATTGTAGTGACATGGCAACTCTGTTAGCTGAGATATTTGCCACATTATACTCCAAGATAATGGGATGCGTTGTTTACAAGTAAACAGTCATCTACTTTGAGGATAATGCAGCTATCTCATCACAGTCAATAGGTGTTATGGTTCCTCTCCTATACTGGATATGGTCTTTCCTAAGTGACAGACACCTCAGAGAAAGTGTTGCTGGAACGTATAGTGACTCATATACGTATATATATACAGTAACCAGTGGAGTGCCCCGGGGGTCAGTTTTGGGGCTACTGTTGTTTCTACTGTATGTGAATCATGTCACCTCTGATGTGTCTTGTAAAAATAAACTTTTTGCTGATGGCCTGAAACTGTGTCCAAATAAATCACTCCACAGCAAGTGAGGCTCTCAGGGGTCTTGCAGAAAGCCAAAGAGATAATGATGAGACTGTGTCAACTGCTGAATCCTGGGGACTGAAAATGAATGTAAACTAATGTAGTGTTAAAAATTCAGAGAGGATCATCAGATTAGAACCTTATGGGTTCATACTCTAATATTTAAATGAGATGCCAATTAGTTTTGTAATTACTTTCTCTGACCAAGGAATAACAGTTGACGCCTCACTATTATCTCATCACTCTATAAAACCAATATCAGACCCCTTTGGTAATTTTCCTCATGCCTGTTTGTGGTTCACCTTGTATAAAGGTAAAATTGCTGGAGTTTTCATGGAGGAGGTGGACCAAACACATCCAAGGCCTGACGAGCAGACAGAAGTTATCCAGATAAACTAACTCAACTTAACCTTTTTTTCTGTGAAGGGAAGACTTCTTCCTGCAGACCTTATAAGTTTTGGAAAATCCTCCACAGACAATTAACTATCCAGCCGGAAATACTGTTTGTTCTTGCCCCATTGGTGGGCACTCAAGAATACTCTTACTAACTCTTCCAACGCACCACAACCTGGAATCAAGACAGATTTTTCTCCCAGCGGAGCATCCTTCTCTGGAATTGTTTGCTGGCTCAAACTGACTCACTTGCTTAATAGTGCTTTGGGAAACCTATTGTTGGAGTATGATGAATAATTATATTTTGTCCTAATTCAAATGCAGTATATGGTGTATCATCCAGTCATTACTTATTGAAGTCTATTGCAAATCATTGACATCTTGGTCTGTCACACCACCAGCAGCAGCTCGGGGCTCCCCATAGTTCAACCGACTTTTGCTTTATTTTGTGCTACACTTTTACTGAGCGAAGGAGCCAACCAATAAGTCAACCTTCAGCCTGCCCCGCCCTCAGCAGCACCGCCACTCACCACACCACTGCAGAGGGGCGGCCACCACTGCACCACCAACATAACACGAGGAGACACCGGTGGACAAAATTTAAATGGCATTCACAACAATCCACCACCAACACCCCAAGCTTTCCCCGGAACACACACACACACACACACAGCCACCTCTCCCCCAGTACTTCCTCGCCACCCACGCCTCTAACACTCACCAAACTTCTGTATAAGGTCTGTGAACACGCCCGGGTCACTCTCGATGAGGCACCAGTTCCCCGCGTCCGACACCACCATGATGACGGGCTGCTGCTGTGGCTGTGGCTGTGACGAGTGGCGAGTGTTGCTGTGTTGCCGCCACGCAGACCCAACCCAACTAAGGGACGGTCACCTCGCCACGCCAATACCTGTTTTACTCATTTCCATCTATAGACTCCATAAAGCTTGTGATTTTGTATGAGTGTATTTTTGGGATGTGAATTTTTATCTTATACTTGTGTTTTCTTGGGTAATTGGGGAAGTAAGTGTGTTCATATCTCGTCACGACAATCCTTATTTTCTTTGTCATTTCCTGTAAACTCTATATTACGTAGGATTTTGAGAGGGTTAATTTTTGTGACATGAACTGTTTCTTCGTGTTGGCTTGTCATTGGGCTATGGTCAAAAAACATATTTATTGCTTCGTGAAACACATTTGTCCCTTGTTCAATGACGAAATGATGCTTAAACAAATCAGTGTTAGTTTGAATAGTGTACAAAACTAGAGCTACACTGTATATACAATTTTAAAACTGACACGTGACGACAACTCAAAATGCCTGTCATATTTACAAGTGAAGTCAATGAGCTTCGAAAAAGAGCCTGATTATGGACGATCTTTACTTAGGAACTCAACAGCTTAATCCTCGTCATGACTCACCATGGCTATCATCAAGGATTCTTATAATATCCTTGGTTATTATCAACAAACACCACCACACTCCTCTATGGCTACAATGTGGTATTCTCCTAAACCTCCAGTGTTGATCCCTTTGCAACATGTAATAGCGACTTCTGCAACATTTTTCCTTTGAAACTTCTAATATGACCAATAAAGGTTCATTACGTCAACTTCAGCACAGTACCTATAGCTTGAACACAGATAGTATAGGTGCAAGCAATGCTCTGTTCTATATATTGTATCTTTTTCTAGAACTTGTAGGGATTACTTTGTCATCTAACCAATGCTAAAATAAAGAATAATTTACCTAAAACATGCACAAGGTTATAAATGTACAGTTTATTAACTACCGAAAATAGCTATTTGGCCAGCAACTAGTCTTGGATACCTCAGCTGTAGTTAATTATGCATTAATGCAATAAAAGTGGGTATTTTTCATATTCCTTGGGACACTACGATGGTGCAGATGTCACTTGACACAACCTTGCCCAAGGATTCTTATTTATAATATCCTTGACCTTTCCCGACAAGGTTACCTCAGCAAGGAGTAGAGTCTGCATACCAGTACGTCACCGCCGACACACACACACACACACACACTGGCATGCTGGCCCGACCCACATCACCAGCGATTGCACTGTCTTCATTCCTTTAGTGGTGAAGTGCATTACCTTTGTCAGCGAGTGTTTGTGGCAGAGTGAGCCATGCCTACTGACCCCCACTGTACCCCCCCCCCCCCCCACACTGACAATACACCATCACCTGTCACCAGCCTCGCAGACCAACACTTGCCATGGAGGTGTCGTCACGCGGTCCTTTCGTCTCAGAACAGCCTGCGGTCACTCTCTCTAATGGACACGATGCCTGTGTCCTCCTTTGGGTTGTCCTGCAGGGCCTGCCGCGGCTGTGTCTCCCCGTAGTGCTGCGCCACGTGTGCTGCTACGTGACACCCAGACTCCACCAGCACAAAGTCGTGAGCCAGCACCGCCCCGGGATAGGGCGGCGCCACCAGCAGGCTGACGGGGAGGTATTGCTGCTGACACTCTCCGTACACCACCTGCGCCTGACGGTTCCTGACGGAGGGGAAGACAAGGCATTGGACTTATCAACAAGAGTTCCTTATCAATCTCTCTAGTGAAATACAAATAATAATAATAATAATAATCTCTCTCTCTCTCTCTCTCTCTCTCTCTCTCTCTCTCTCTCTCTCTCTCTCTCTCTCTCTCTCTCTCTCTCTCTCTCTCTCACCTGCAGCGCCTGAAGAACACGGGTTGCACCAGGTCGGGGAAAGCCTGGAGCACGGTGACAGTGGCATTGGTGAGGGCTGAGCGACCTACCATGGGGAACACCAGGTCCTCCACGGTCTCACACACCGCCACGCCTCCGCCTTTGTCACACCTGCCGCAGCGCACAGGTAGTCATGGTACGGAAGAACGAGACCAAATATATTGAAGAAAAAAACTATACTATATTCCTCTATTTTTGCCGAAGATAAACAGAGGCTGTGGGGATGTTTGGGGCTGCGAGAAAGAGGGAAAAGACATATAGTTCAAGGGAAAGATGAAGGAAAAAACGATAAGATGTATATTCTACAGTTAAAGTGATCTAATTCTTTATTTTTTCTCACTTTCTACTTAATGGAAGAGAAACTGGGAAAGGAAACAGTAGATGATACAAGAGAAGTGTACAAAGAAAAGAAAAGAAAACAATGGGGAACTTTTAAATGTTTCTTTGTATAATAGAGAATATGATATACGTACGTACAACAAATCCATTCATGTTTTGAGTAACACGTCAAATAGAAAGATCTGGAAAGCTAATTGAAAGATATTATTGACTGTAGATTTATCAGTCAACGAAGAAAAGAAAAGAATAAAGAAGAAGAAGAAGGAGAACAACAACAACAACAACAACAACAACAACAACAACAACAACAACAACAACAACAGACAGACAAACCAGGAAAAAGGGCAGAGAGAGAGAGAGAGAGAGAGAGAGAGAGAGAGAGAGAGAGAGAGAGAGAGAGAGAGAGAGAGAGAGAGAGAACGACTCACCCGCCGTAGTCGCAGGGTGAGTGTGAGGACGGTGCGTAGTCGGAGGAAGATGGATGAAGGATACCAATGCGAGGATCCTGCGAACAGAGGGAGACGAGGACCATGACACACACACACACACACACACACACACACAGTTATTTAATCATCCACATACTCAATAATTATTCAATGTTATAAGTACACTACGTTAGATGCGTGATATTTTACCATAAAATTCGAAACCCCAAAGATATGTGGCAGTAATAATCATTGTACACGTTAGATTATTAAGAAAAAAATAATTGATTCTAAACTCGAACTATTTAAATGACACAAGTTTTCACACACACACACACACACACACACAGGACAAACCGAGTGAGCTGCGGTAGGGGAGTCTCGTCCAGTGAGCATCTGGTAAAGACTCCTCATGTTGGTTCTTAGAGTCTTCATCACGGTCTGCCCCGCCTCCAGGATGCTACGCCCTCTGTAGCTGCTGGAGGGAGAGAAGAGTACCACAAACTGAAAATACTTGAGATGACATGGTAAACAATTCATCAGAGAAGCCAGTCAAGAAAAAACCTCAACTCCCTTCCACTGTGTTTTCCTTTCACCTCCTCCTCCTCACATAATCTGTCTAAATGTCCATAGAGCTAATAATTTTTTTGTTTGTTTCTCTTGTGTTAATCTCTTCGTTCATTTCTCCATACCTTTATCGCTTTTCTGTATTCTCTCTTCCTCTCCTCTATTTCCTTCTAAAAAGAAATGTGTTTTGTTTTTCTTTATGAGAATCTGTTTCTTTCGTTTGTTCTTCCTACCTCTACTCTCTTCTGTTGTTGTTGTTGTTGTGGCTGCAAAGATCTTGTCGTTCTTAAAAGTCTTCTACTCACTTCTCTTTCTTTTCTATTCCATCATAATGAAGAAATGCGTGTGTATCCCCATATTCTCTCTCTCTCTCTCTCTCTCTCTCTCTCTCTCTCTCTCTCTCTCTCTCTCTCTCTCTCTCTCTCTCTCTCTCTCTCTCTCTCTCTTCTACCGTTTTTCTTGTTCTCTCTCTTCGTCTCCTCTCTGTTCTCTCATAAAAAAGAAGTGTTTATTTTATGTGTGTAGGACCAGCCAGAAAAGATGCCCCTACCTAACACTAAATAGACACAAAAGAAACACTCACCTTGACTCCCCGAGCAGCTGACAGAGGCGCGGCAGCTTGGCACACACAGTTGGCCCCTCAGAACCTCCCCGATGCGTGCTCCTGAAGGGATACAGCTTAGCCCCGTCAGGAGCCACGCAGGGCCCCGCAGACTGGAAGTAGTCCACATACAGGTTCTTGAGGAGCTGTTCCTTCTTGGCGGTGCAGTAGTGGAGGTGGTGAGGGGCGGGCGGTGAGCTGCTGGCCCCTAAGTTGATGCCCACCTGAAGAAGAGTAGTACAATAAGAAGAAAAGATCTGGAACCGAGTAACCTCTTCAGTACTGGAAGGCATTTTTCATATTTATTCTCCTTATTATTTGTCGGTTTTCTACGGCTTCAGAAACTTATGTTGGGATTAGAATAGTACTAACTGTGGCCATTAATCCTCTGACCCTTTTTAATGGCAATAAAATCGTCTTATCATACCAAAAACTCGTCGTAAAAACGAGTCCCAGTACTGAAGGGATTAAAAGACCTTGGTGAAGAAAAGAAAAATATTTGATGAGAGAGGATCGAGAGGAAGAGATGAATGAAATTACTTACTTACAAACAAACACACACACAGACACACACACACACACACACACACACACAGACACACACACCTTGATGCCGGTCTTGAAGAGGGCGGCTCCAGGCAGGGCGATATACACCTGAGGGAGAAGAGCAAAGGTAAAGTAAAGGTCTAATTAGGTGTTTCTGAGTTACGAAAGCATACTATACTGTACATCAATGCTATACTAAATGAATAAGTCAATAAATAGATAAAACAAAACAGAATATATAAAGTTAGCCCTTTTTTCAGTATGTAATCTCTCAAGTCCACTTCAAATTCACTTTCTCGATTGGATTTGGCTTAGTGTTGTCTTCTGGAGAAATTGACACATACATTAAAAAGTGTGTGTGTGTGTGTGTGTGTGTGTGTGTGTGTGTGTGTGTGTGTGTGTGTGTGTGTGTGTGTGTGTGTGTGTGTGTGTGTGTGTTTACTTACGAGGAGAAGGACAGAGAGGAGGGGAATGCGTGCCATCACAGAGGAAGGATGTGTTAGGGAGAGAGAGGAGTTGACACACCCTGCCTGGCTACCTTGCCTTACCCTAGCTTGTCCCTCTCCCCCTTCTCCCTCACCACCACCACCTCCACACTCCACATACACGCTTCTACCCTTGTATATGTTATTCGGATGCCTTTTTTCTACTTCATCTATACTAATAGGGTATTCAATCTTTCTCAAATGTTACTTTCTCTCTATAATGGCAAGTAATCCTAAACAAAGCACCACACACTCACGCACACATTCTTTATCTTAGTCTTACTGTGTTAATACTGTCAATGTTTATAAGAAAATCTCTCTCTCTCTCTCTCTCTCTCTCTCTCTCTCTCTCTCTCTCTAAACGCTTCCTACGAGAGCTAAAGACAATCTAACCCCATCTGGTCCCATCACACCTTAATATACCTTTTCCACCTTCCTCCATCCCTCCATAACCTTTACCCCCCCTCTCTCTCCCTCCATCCCCTCCCTCCTCCCCAGCAGCAGTACGGAACAAATGAGTGGTTACCTCCCTCAGACAATTCCACGCAGGCGCAGTCTCGTTCAGTGTCGCGAGAAAGTGCCGCCCCCTCTCTGCCTGGCTGAGTGAGATGTCTGAATGAGCGAGTGATCGAAATTTCTCCTAAGTGAGGGTCATGTGGGGAGGGAAAGGCGCTGTGAGGGGAACCAGGGAGAGGAGGAAAGGATGGATGTAAAGTTAGGGAATTATTAAAGACGGGAAAGGGAGAGGGGGGATGTAAAAGAAGTGCAAATGGGGTACAGGAATGATAAGGAAATAAGACGAGGGAAGGAAATAAAGAAGGGAGGAAGGAAAGAAGAAAGGAAGGAAAGGAGAGGGGTAGTGTATGTAAAAGAAGAGGGAAGACAAGGGAAAAGGAATTGGGATGGAAAGGTATAAGAGAATGGAAAGGAAATAAGGCGAAGGAAGGAAGGAAGGAGGGAAAAGAAGAGGAAATACTGAGTATGAATGGAAGGAAGGAAGGAAGGAAGGAAGGAAGGAAGGAGGGAAAAGAAGAGGAGTACTGTGTGTGTGTGAATGAAAAAAAGAAAAAAAAAGAAAGGGAATAGAAATCGGGATGAAAAATGGAAATAAAGGACGATAAATAGGTTGTTAGGTGGAACGAAAATGCAGAGAAAGGAAAAATGAAATATATGAATAGATAAAAAGCGGGTTTGAGGAGTAATGATCAACTCTCTTCACTTTCTCTCTCCTTCCTCCTCCTCCTCCTCCTCCTGTTCCTCTTCCTCCTTCCCACTTGGTCACGACGAGGGGGAAAGTTTAGCAGTTTCCGGAAGAACTGAGGCGAATTAATGTTATGAGCCGTGTGTGTGTGTGTGTGTGTGTGTGTGTGTGTGTGTGTGTGTGTGTGTGTGTGTGTGTGACTAACAGCCTTATCGTTTCACACATCATTACAAGCACGGTAACTTATGATTATTGAAGATTGCACAGGGTGAGTTATAGTGAATATGTGACTCTCTCTCTCTCTCTCTCTCTCTCTCTCTCTCTCTCTCTCTCTCTCTCTCTCTCTCTCTCTCTCAGCTACAAAACAAGTTCCTCACCCTTGAACCTCCCTAGGCACACGTGTTGAAGGTAAAGGTTGTGTTCCCTACCAGTTCTCCGCTATAGACAATCAGACAGCAGGTGCAGCGAGAGCCGGGATTCATTCAAGCAGTCATTCAGTCAGTCTGTCTGGCCACGCGCGCCCGCCAACCTTCACCGAGTCTACGTGTTTCGCGCCCTTTGTGTCAATCTCCCGCCTTTCTTTGGCTCCGTTTTCTCCCCGTGTCAAAAAACTGGGTGTTTTGTCTATCTGCTGATGAATTTTGACGATCTCTCTGCTTTTTCTTGGTTGTATCTTTCCCACGTGCACAGTTCAAGCTTACTATCTGTCTGTATGACTGGTTGTCTGTCTCTCAGTTAATTTATTTGTCTGTGCATTTAATTGTCTTGTCTGTCTATGCATCTATCTGTCTGTCTTCGATTCTGTATCTATCAGTCTATCTGTTTACATACGTATATGCCAGCTTATCTATCTATTTGTCCTTCAGTCTATTCATCTATCTGTCAACATGCCCGCCCACTAGCGCACAGTCAGTTTGAAAGCGCTTTAGTAGTAGTAGTAGTAGTAGTAGTAGTAGTAGTAGTAGTAGTAGTAGTAGTAGTAGTAGTAGTAACAGACGTGGATATACGTAGTACTGACTCAGAGGTTGACGGAAAAATCTTTGGAGCCACAATGAAAAAAAAAAAAAGAAGATACATAAATAAATAGATGTGGCTTATCACCTTGAGGGATTCCGTTCAGTTAACCTTCAGCTGCTGGCATGTGACATAGAGTAGAGAGTACTGGGACGCATTTTTATATTCATTCTGCTTATCATTTGTCGATTTCATACAGACTGGTCATTAATCAAAACTCTACATATAGACCTTCCTAATCACACCCCAAACTCGTGGTAAGAATGTGTTCCAGTACTGAAGGGGTTAACTACGTCTTATTGACACTGACGGATGGATACATTACGAGACAGCAGAACATATATAGAGTAAAAGAGGGTAAACTTTCAATATCTTCTTCACTTTACCTACGAATTCTCCATTTCTCCCCCCCTTCCTCGTACATGAGCTATAATGAATTACAGTGCTAGAAATATGTATGGAAAAATGGGGATATATATAATGAAAACAAGCAAACCAAGAATAATAGTAACAAGAAAATCCAGTCAAAATGCATATTATGAAAAGTTAATGGAAGAATATTTTGAGAGAGAGAGAGAGAGAGAGAGAGAGAGAGAGAGAGAGAGAGAGAGAGAGAGAGAGAGAGAGAGAGAATGAACCCGGATTATAGGAACTGAAGTCATGTAGAAAAAGAAAAAGAGAAAAGAGAAAGAGGGTAGAGTAGAATTTAGATAACAAAGGGGAACAAAGAGAAATGAAGACCAGCCGAGAAAGTTAGCCACGTATAATGAATAAAATAAAGATAGAAGAGGAATTGAGGATGCTGTGAAGCGGTAAATTAAAGTTCAGAGAGGGAGGCGAACTGTGTCTATCCCTCCCTCTCCTCTCCCTCCTCCTTCCCCCTTGACAGACGAGTCCAACCCAGCTTCCCCCCTCCCCATCTCTCTCTCTCTCTCTCTCTCTCTCTCTCTCTCTCTCTCTCTCTCTCTCTCTCGTGCCTGCAGTGAAAACATAACGGGCAGGACAAACCGCAAATCAGTAACGCCACGCGTGTTAACTAAAAATAAACACAAATATTAGTTTTTTTCCCCTTTTTTGAGTTGTGTTTGCATGCGTGGGAGAAAGTGTGTATGTTATGACTACTGCTACTACTACCACCACCGCTGCTGCTGCTGCTACTACTACTACTACTACTACTGTCTATTTTTACATTATATACCATGTGTTTCTAAACCCTTGCCGGCAATGGATGCAGGAAGAGAAGGAGGATGAGGATGAGGAGGAGTTGTCAAGTGTGAAGCTATTATAGTATTAGCTATTAGTTTGTTCTTCAGTCTTGTACATTTATATAAATTCTTCTCTCTCTCTGTTAACTACTGTATCTTCCCTCACTGCTATTTACAAGGTGCAATATCATACACTCACTAACATCATTTCCCCCTCATACCTACAATACTTTCTCTGCACCTTTTTGCGCTTTTTTCCGCTGACGCTTCTCCACTTTCCTAACGATAATCCTCCCCTGTTCTCGGTTTCTCTCAGTGCCTCATTTTTTCCCCTCCTCGGAGTCAAACTTAATTCTTCCCCGCTGCTGAGGAAGGAAATTGGGCGTGGAATGGGCGTTGTCTGCACGGACGGCGCTGACTGACTGACTGCCCCCCTCCCTTCCTCTCCCTGTTATGACAACACTATTACGGCCTCTATAATTCCTTGATCACAACCCTCAACTCCTAAACACAGCTTCCCTGACATACTACATCCGCTCCCTGTCATTCCTTGGTGTGTGGGCGGAGAGGGAAAGTGTATGTGGGGGGAGAGTGACATGGAAAGAAATTTAACCCCTTCAGTACAGGGACATTTTTATCACGAGTTTTAAGAATGATTACACCATTTTATTGACATTAGAAAGGATCTATGAAGGTTAGAAGATTAATAGACAGTCTGTACTATCTTAATCCCCCACACAAGTTTCTGAAGCTTTATAAAATTAACAAATAATAAGCCGATCAAAATGAAAATACGTCCCAGTACTGAAGGGGTTAAAGATACAATGATACAATATGATCGGGAGTGCAAAACACTTTCTTTCCTATCAAATGCTCTCAAGGTTGTTTTTCCACGTGATGACATAAAATTCTAGTCAAACTATTGCCTCTGAAAGCTCGTACATTTTCAATTAAAGCTTTGAGTGTGATCTGTGCTCATCACCACAGCCCGACGGAGCACAACCACAGCTTATCATTCCTTTATTGTAGGCAGGAGAGGGAAAGCGTGTTGGGGGAGGATGAGGTAATGTAAGGAGGTAATGGCACAGGAGGAACACGGATGAAGTAACAGTTAAGTGGTGGTCAGAAGTCTTAACTTGTCATTACTTGTACTGCGTTGTGTTTTCTCTCATTCTAAGGACAATATTTTGGAACACGTCTGTGCTACAGCTCCACACATACAAAGGCTCTAGTTGAATTTACTAGAAGTTTTTTTAATCTCTTCAATGTGGACTTTTAACGGGAATTTATGGGCTAAAGGTGACTACCCAATGGAGATCCATTTGGGAACCGTTATCCGGAATGGATGCCCAATTTCCCCTCAGACTGGGGCCAGGATTTGAACCCGTGTGCTCGGCTCCCAGAGCACACTGTACCACATATGTCTTGATGCGTATAGTGAAAGATTAACAAGATTCTAATATCATTAACAGGTGAAACACTCCTGAGACATAATCTTTGTGTCTTTTGAGAATAATCATGGTAAAATAAGTGTTTTAGAATGTTGGCAAAGTCCTATTAATGAGACAATGTCCTCACTTTCACCGTGTTGTGCTTTTCCCTCAGCTTTCATTTGTTTCACATGGTGAGGTGTCCTTATGAAACATGAATGCAGTGCTGATGTATTCTTTAGGAGGTCAAAGGGCTTCAGATGAAAGAAAAAGCTCAGCACAATAAAAGTGTGGTGAAGGCCTACTGCTTACTTACAGACCAGTATATTATGTACATACTAAAACTTTGCTTTCATTAACAGTACAATAGCAGCATTTTTAAGGCAAAAACAAAGACCACCAGTTAATAAATGATGTACATAATTTTAATATAATCTGGAATGACAGGAGGAGGCTGCTCACAGGGTCCCCTCATACATATTTCAATAATTACTCAAAAATAGGTTTAGAAAATTATGCAATACTTATATAAACCATCTTCCAATATGTATAGTTATTCTATCTAACTTCCTTAAGAAATATCAAATCAAATATAAATATAATTTGCTTCCCACGGACTGAATCACACCCCATGTGGCCCCAAGACACGGCATGGTTGGGAGTGTCTGTCTCAGTGTTAAAATTATAATACAATTTGCCTAAGTGACTAGAATAATTTCTTTCACACAAGCATTCAAATCAATGAGTCGCTGACTCCAAGATGTGCACTTCAGGTCTTGTCTGCACACTCATCCCGAACTCCCCCACTGGGAGTCAAGATTCTTGCTCCTCCGTGTTCAGTTGAGACATTTCTGTATCTTTTATTTATACAGTATATGTACATATTTCTGTTTCCACTGGAGAGGGAAACTACTTGAAATCAAGTAGAATTCTTTGAAAGCATCTGCACTTTTAATGCACATAACATGAGTTCATCTTGTAGTAAGCAAATTCACAAAATGCTTTGTGCCTCAGTCTCGGCATCACTGGCATGGACGTGTGTGAGCACACATCACTACACTGCTTCAAAACAATACTGACCATTCTCAGATCTCAGTGCATGTTTTGTAGAGACTTTGTCTGGAAATGCACTGCCGTCTCAAGCATCAGTATTGCACTGGCTGTGAGGAGCAGGCATGCGTGCCACAGGCCAGCACAGCAGCACAGCGGCAACATCACCACAGTACCCGCTCACAGACTGCCGACGCACTTACATATGATATGCACAAATGACACAATACTAGTTGGCCCTGATGCTGCATCTGCCATGCATGGGAGAGGAGTTAATGCAGTGAAGACAGAAGCTGGTGTAGGTGTCCGGCCAAGAGACTTACAATTACTTCTAGAGTGACTTGGAGTAGGATTACTACAATAGTTGCCAGTAAGAACTTAAATGGGTGTTAGAATCATAGAAAGACAAAATCACAAAAAAATACTGAGTGTCTCTGGGAAGTCTGCAATTGACAGTTCACAGATATCACAGACAAAACAATCTGGAATAATATAAACTCTTTGGTACACGAGTATGACAAACACAAGTGTAAACATAATCAGCGTTGTTCATTTAGTCTGACAGTGGATCCATGGGAGGAGGAGGAGGAGGAGAAGTAGGAGGAGGAGGAGCCATGGGTGCAGTGAGGATGAGTCTCACCAGAATGACTAGCATTAGGGGGAACAGTGCCCGATGGGGAGGCAATTTACAAACACTACAACAGTTTGCTCTCAACAATTCATCATCTATGCAGGAAGGAGAAGAGGTCTACTTTCTATCAACAGACTATTTGCAACTAAACAAACTACGTAATACATCAACAGGAATTCACGGGAGATGAAGTGGTAGTTACCTGAGTAATGCTCCAATCTTATTTGAGCTTTAATTGACCCAAAACTATAACATATAATGCATTTAGTCTACAAATTGAGATTCCATAGAATTTCACTGAATCATCATTAATCTCTTAAGAAACATGAAAGAACCTTCATCAAAGACAACACCTAACCTGCTGGAATATTCAAATCAACATGACAAGCTCTGCATGAAAGGGAGACAAAATGAACAAAGAGCAACTTTCACCTTGTCTAAATGTGATACAGATAAAAAAAACAATACTGCTGTCTGAGAGTGGCTGGAGAAGGATCAAGATACACACACATGAAGGCAAAACAACCTTCCATGGATCCCAATGACGCAACTCTTGGACTACACACCGATGGCACACTTACAGCCGGGACACACTCATCACCGGCCTTTATACGCGTAATGTTTACCCTGTTCACTAGTGCTAAACATGATAGAAATTTTCTACACACAGAAGAACTGGGATGCTTGATTAGTAAAGAGGTGCATGGCAACACCCCAACACACCCTCATTCCCTGTGAGTGGACCAGCGCAATGTGACATTGAGGATGATCTGTCCAGTGTGAACCAGTGCACTGTCCACTGTGGTGAGTCCTGGCAAGACTATGGAGCAGTGCCAGCCTCTCCTCTTCTTGTTAGGTTTGCATAGACTTTGACTTCATTGAGATGGCTCGTAAGCTCTTCCCCTTCATGTCTTTTGTATGCAGGTGTATGGTGTGTGTGTGTGTGTGTGTGTGTGTGTGTGTGTGTGTGTGTGTGTGTGTGTGTGTGTGTGTGTGTGTGTGCATGTGCGTAAATATCAAATAAAGTCAGACTACTAACTAAGGAGGGTGACAAGCACAAAACACAACACAATGATGGCCACAGAGACACAGCTGCTGGGTGTTCACTTACTCAGACTGATTATCATCTACCACCATTACAATCTGAAAATCAAATTGAGCAACCAAATTAAACACCTGTCCTCAACTCACACCCAACACCACATGAGGAGCACTGATTACCACAACACCACTATCACCACCACATCCACCACCACCACCACCACAACCACCACATCCTGAGGGACTCCACCCACTGGCCTTGAATCTATAAGAGAGTACATGGATACCAAGCTACCAATGCACCACACTTCCATTTTCAGGGACACACATGCATGGCTGTGTTGTGGTGGTGGTTAGTCAATCAATCCATCATCCTGAGTGGCTTCATTCCATCTCCTCTGGTGTTTCTCTGAAGGTTTGGCTTGGTTCTATGTGGTTTTTTGCCATGAGTTCATGAAAGTCCTCCATTCCATCAAGATTGTATAGAGGAGAAAATTTCATATAATCTAAAAATCTATCCTTTCATGATAAGAAAAGGAATATATATGTATATGTATACTATCACATGAAATGCAACAGTTAACCCCATTAGCACCATCACCACTTTTTGATGAGACAAGCTGTGTTATTACTACCGGAACCTCTGCCAATCATTACAACCACAACCCTCAACTTGTACCTGCTGCAGTGCCCACTTCATGTCACTTTACGACAAGTGCTATGCTACACAACAACCTTTTGGAGCACCTTCATTATTTAGAATTATGATTATCTGCTATCATTAAGGACTTTTCTAGTTAAAAAGTCACTAGTTAGAAGTGCATAACATAAACGAATCCAATTTCCCGAGGTGGTAATATCTTCGAGTGTCCTGGTCGTCACTTCACTTCACCCAAAACCTTACTTACATTTACTATGGACTGGAGTGTGAAAAAGTGCAAAAATAGTGAGGAATGTGAAACAGCTGATGCTAGGCAGAGACAGCCCAACACTACACAGGGGTTGTACATTCACCAGGAATACATACATGAGGGAAATCAGTCACATGTGCAGTGGAGGGAGAGGAAAAGGGAGAGGAGGAGGGAGAGGAGGGGAGAGTCTGGGAAGAATGACGCAGTGTTACCAGGGTTACGAAGACTGTGCGGTTGTGTGTGTGTGCTGAGTTTAAGGGTCCACTCAGCTGCTGGAGAGGAATGGGGACAGCTCTGGGGTGACGGCCAGCTCGGGGAACAGCTCGTCCAGCACGCCGTCCAGCAGCACATAGGACAGCTGTAATGTGAGGTGTGCTGTGTTACTGCTTCATCAGCCTCTCTTAGTAATACAGATAGAATTGTGGTCTATGGTGGCAGAAAAGGAGTTATTCTTGCATGTTTGGCTTCCTGTGTCTTTTCATGCATGCTTGTTTGTCAATGGCAGTTTGATGTAATAAAGTCTTATTATACAAAAAAGAATAGGAAAACAAACTAAAACAAGACTTTTAGTACTGGAATGCATTTTCATGTTCATTCTGATTATTTGTTGATTTTATACAGCTTAAGAAATTCACATAAGGATTAAAATAGTAAAGACTCTGACCATTAATCTTCTGATCTCCATAGACCATTCCTATTGTCAATAAAATCACCTAATCACACCAAAATCTCATGATAAAAATGTGTCCCAGTACTGAAGGGGGTTAAAAAAGATGAAATAAATAAAGTAAAAAAGATCCATCTATCCTAATCCAGCAAATCAATCCATACATCAACACATTCACACTGACATCACCACCACCACCACCACCACCACCACCCAGCAGGGCCACAGCACCTGGTTTGGTCACCTCACCTGCTTGTTTAGGACTGGGTGTTGGAAGAGGGTGACCAGCGTGTTGGCGCCCTCGTTGTAAAGGTCCTGAGTGAAGAGTGTCCGCTGCAGCCACGGTGACAGCAGCCCCACCACCTCCCGCCGCAGCTCTCTCTCTCGACTCCTGTGTTCCCTCTCGCCGCGCTCCTCCGGGGGGTCGATGAACAGCGCGTCTGAGGGCATTAGGGATAAGTTTGAGTGGTTTAGTTTGTTGTCTTAGCTTCCTCTTGGTAATCCACGTTTTGGCTCTTATTTTTCAGGTAGACAACAATTATTTTTTCAATGGAAGACGGACACTAGGAAAGGAAAAAAATGCTGATGCTGAGTTGGTATTCCCTCAAGAAAGATTAACAGGATCGTCCAAAAATTGACAGATAAATAAAAGTCCCCAAACTTGCCTCTGAGCTTGAAAATGTTAGGGTCATATGAAGGAAAATAAATGTATAGAGGAAGTTCCAGCACTTACCAGAAAAATAAAATACTCTTGAACTTGACTGAAAATATTTTAGCAAGATTTACACTCTGATTGGGTTAATGAAGCGCACACACACACACACACACACACACTTGCCTCGGATTAAGTGTATGAGTGTGACGATGCGTGGCGGTGCGAGGGCCTGAGCCAGCTTGCGGCGGAGGAACCAGCTGACGGCGGCATCCAGAGTGCTTTTGGCCATCGCCCGCACACACATCAGCCACCGCAGTCCGTTCCTGGAGAGGCCATACACTCGCACCACTGAGGAGGAGGAGGAGGAGGAGGAGGGATTAGCAGAGAACTCACTAAAAAGACCCAACCAGATCAAGTTTATGCATCAACAGTCAAGGCATCACACAGACTAGATGACTTGAAAAATGCTGGCAAAATATATGTTGTTGTTCTGACACTTAACACATCAATAATTTTGCTTTAGTGTATCTCTAATAATCCTGAATGCTACTGAACTTGCCAAAAACAATTATTTCTATTTTTAATGAATTTCCTGCAGGTCTCCATTCAGGTGAAAACAGATAAACAGTGATGAAAGAATAAGTAAATGGATTATTGAAGCAAAGTAAATAAAAATATGTTGAGCTGCAGAATATCTCAATGAAGCTCACTCATCTAAAGACAAAGCACAATAATCAACAAACAACCACCAATACACAAAACATGACACAATAAGTAAAGTAATAAAGGTTATGGCCATATTCAGAAACACTGCTCTCTCACCAACACTCTTTTCCAAAGCCATAGAGATGATTAGTGGGGTTTTCAAGAGTGTCTCTGTAGAAATCAAGTCACTCTGGCTCTTGAACCATAAATACACCTTAAAAACCTGTGTTAATTCAAATAAAGCCTTTTGGAATAGTGGAGGTGAAGCACAGAAATATCAAATAATATGAACTTCGGTCTCCATCCACACAAGGAACAGAAGAACACTGCCACAAATAACACAGACAAGCTGGTAAGGCATCAGGTCTCACCCAAGTAGAGGACTGTATCAAAGACCCCCACCACATTCATCATGGCAGGGGGTGGTGGGGCGGCTTCCTGTGAGGGGATATCCAGGCTCTGTGCGTTGTCCCCAAACAGTGTAGTGAGTAGCTGGTTGGGCTTCTCCTCCTCCTGCTCCTTGTTCATAAATGGCTCATCCCACTCAACTCTGCAAGGAAAGGTGCACTGAAGAACACAAGAAAATAAAGGAAGAAGTGACTGGTCTGTGAAGGGACTGGAGAAGAAGTGGTGCTGGGAAGTGACTGGTGAAGGAGCTTATCTTTATTTTTGTTTGTATTTCACATGATGTTCCTTTTTAGTCTTCATGTTATTGTTTATTAAGTGAAAAATACTTGTATGAGTCAAAACGAGAACAGTAATTCCTTTTTTTCCCTGTTTCAGAATAGTACGGCCCTACATCATGTACTTGAGAGCATGTAGTTTGGGACATTAATACACAAAGAATTAATCTACGTGTTTCTTCTCACTTTGACTTTGACTTGACCAGCGTGGGTGTGGTGGTGGTGGCGGTGGAGGAGAGGAACACGTGGATGAAGGCGTCGAGGTACTGGCCGCGTTCCTTCATCAGCTTCCGAGGGACGTCCCGGATGAGGCGGCCCAGGGAGACGTCCGGCAGGTAGGTGTTGGTGAACTCGTCCTTCGTCTTGAGGAACAGGAACAGCAGCTGGGACCCCTTCAGTGCTGGCTTCTGCAGGAGCTTCTGAAGGAACTCCTCAAATATCTGGGGAAAATGGTGTCTTGGTATTTTTTCCAATTTTTATTCTTATGTAAGAAGAGAAAGCTGAACAAGCAAACAGTCAACGAAACAGCCCACTGAGATGCTAGTCCCCAGACAGGGTTATCATCACCATTACTGCCAATCTTACTTTTCGTTGCTCTTCTCAAGTACACATCTGAAGAGGAAACATGTCTGAGGGTGTGTTTTAGGTACTGTCAATATCCCTACCACAACCATTACAATCAATACACTTATCCCATATTCACTTACTCTGGGCAGCTTTCCTACCCTCAATGCATAACACCTGTAATATACAACCCTGTACAGTCACCACCAACATTCCTCACCACTAGTGCTCCTTCACCCCCAGCATTCCCTCACCCCCCCCACCCACCCCCCGCCCACCCATTACACCCACCAGTCGCCGTGTTTGCATGAAGCCGATGTCCTTGGAGGTGAAGAGTGCCCGCTTGGGAGGCAGCTGGTTGTCCTGAAACTCTCCGTGGAACTCAGTCAACTTGTTCTCCAGGATGTAGAATTCGTTGTACCGCCTCTCCACCTCCCAGTGAAGCTCGTCGGGGTGCTCCACTGAAACACACACACACACACACTCACTTAGCAGGGTCACTATAGGAGGTTTTGTTTGATGTATTTATTTATTTGTTTATGTAAGAAGGGAGTCCAGCCAAGGGAAAAATAAAAGGGGGTTAGAATAAAACAGAAACAAAAAAAGAGGTTCATTAAGGTACCAGTTCCCCCAAAAAAATTTATAGAAGAAGGGAGTCTGGCTAAGGGAAAAATAAAAGGTGGTTAAAATAAAAAGAATCCCCAAAAGATTCTCATTAAGGTGCTGGTTTCCCCCAAAAGTTTATATTAGATTAAAGTGTCCCAGTACTGAAGGGGCTAATCTGGCCACATCAAGAACAATGACTATGAAGATCAATGAAAATATATCCCGAGTCCACTACAATGCACAGATGAGCACCAAAGACACAATGAATGAGGGTGACCTCTTGACATCCTCCTTTCTTGATGTTCTAAAAATAAGATGCAGGATCCACTGGTGTACTAACCTCCGGACACGTCAATCCTGGTGACGTCGACGATGAAGGCATAGTATGGCTTGTTGGCAGCGTCGACGCGCTGCTCCACCCTCGGTATGCACACCCGCCAGGCACTCAGGTCTCGAAAGCTGGACGTCAGCCCCTCCAGCCCACTCACCCCCTGCCCCATGGCCCCGCTGCCGTCGTCACTCTGCACCGCCACCACCACCATCACCACCACCACAGGGAACACATGTGAGGGTCTGGTCTGGTGTGACTGTGCTGGGTCATCAGGTGGTCTACTCTCTAGCTAGCCATCAATGGTGACTTGGTGTGATGTCTTACTCTGTCTATCTATCTAACTAGCTGGCTGGCTGTAAACTGTACATTCTATGGTTTATTGTGGTGCAAGGGAATGATTTTACTTTAATTTGAGTTGTATTAATGTCTGACGAAGGCAAGTCTAATGTAAAGCTACAATATGAATAAACAATCATAAGAAAAAACAACATTTTAATACAGGTAGCGTCAGCCAAGGCAATTATAGAGAGAGAGAAGCGTTAAGTAAAAAAAAAAAAAAAGGAAAAAAATAAAAACCAGAAGCAGACACACACTGGATGAGCAAGACAAGACAAGGCCACTTTCACAAGCACCAAGACCAACTCTGACTGGCCAACACACACACACACACACACACACACACACACACACACTCCACCTGTTGGGGAGGGACAGTGATGGGGCTGCAGAGTGCCACTAACCATGAGCAAGGAGATGTCATCGGCCTCATCAATGTCGTAGAGGGAGTGGTCGTCCTCCCCCCCGGTGACCACTGATGGCTTCAGCACCATCTGTTTGCCAATTTGCCTGAGGCCACTACCCACCTTCTTCACCACTACCTTACTTACAGCCTTCTTGTGCAGGGGGTCCGCCTCCCTGGGGTGGTGCAAGGAAGGGAGGGACGGGTTTACTACTTCACATAACACTCAAGCACAAATGAAACTTGGTAGAGCCTTGGTGTTTTATGAATGTTTTCTTTGAAGGATAACTAAAAGCATGTGTTGAATATGATATGTTTCACAGCACAGCTTTCAGTGTAAATGGAAATGATCCTATGTGATAAAAGTTCACATTACAAACTCCTGTGAGGATTAATGTTAGAGATCAGAAGCTTGGACTTCAATGATAAGGAAGTGAGAATTGGAAACTGGTGGGAACACTGATCTCAGTTTTGGAACACACCAAGGCTCTGGCCCTACAGAGAAATAAAAACACTAGGTCATATCTGTGGGAGGAAACAATAAGCTACAGGGCTGAAGCACACTGATGTAAAACTGAAAAGAAATGCAAATAATGGTGTAAGGTGAAGCAGTGTGCTACTGACCACTACGGCACAGAGGAGGAGAACTACCACGGCTGGAACAAGATAAGCAAACCTCTTGGCATCTCTACAAACAAAACATAACAACTTCAACTACAAAGGAAAGACAAAACACTAAGTAAAGTACAGATCAATCAGGATTTACAAGGGAGTTGTGTTCTTCAAAATTCACAAACAAATCAAATACCCAAAAATTCCTGAATATATATTTTTTGATATTTTTTTAATTGTATATGCTAATTCTGTATTCATATGCAAAATAATTTCATTTGTACATCAATTTCTTTATAAGATTAATGTTTTTTTAAGATAAGAGAACAATCTTCAGCACATCAAGTCCTTGTTTTGACTTCCTTTCTTGGACTCTTCTTTATCAAACTCAACCAAAAATTTGAGATACCAAAAAACAATTTGTCTGAACCTGAACACTGAAGAGAGAGAGACAGCAACAACTCAAGTTACACAACACATTCCTCAACTCAATGCCAATGTAAGAAAAGGTACAACAATAAATCAAGCAACAAAGTATAAACAAAAGGACAAGAAACATAAGTGAAGCAACACACTACTGGACCTGAAGTGTGCTGAACAACAACAACAATAACAGTAACCAAACACAGAGGGAGGTCGGAGGAGTGCAATGCCGCACCACACGGGGACACAGACCAGCCACACTCCGGCGCCGCCAGGACTGACCCTCACTCACCACTGACCTGCTGCTTGGCCTGCCTCACACAATCACTCACTCCCTCACACCCACCCACACACACACACACACAGACACCAAAGTAAAAAAAATACATAATAAAAAAATAGTAGAAGCACAAGACCAAAAGAACAGCCCAACCTCTAAATTCATGCAGATAATGTAGAGAGTTTACTGGTATTCAAGATTGAAGGAGACAAAAAAGCTTATATGAGAGGAGTGGCCATGAGAACAGAGAGGATTATCCCCGTGTTATTGTGTTACTTGAGGCACCTGCTACAGACCACAAGTGTCGCCAGGCAGTGCACTACAGCATCACATACACCACTACAGCAGTAAGGTTGGTCAGTTAGGTGAGTAACTTTGTTATACGTCGGCAGCGCTGAGGTCGGTATTCAGAAACGCTTTGCTCTCTCACCATGACTATTTTTTAAGACCACAGAGTTGATAAGTGGGGTTTTTAAGAGTGTTTATATAGTTGATAATGTAGAAATCCTGTCAGTCTGTCTCTATGACCATGAAAACATCTTAAAAATTTGTGTAACTGTAAATAAAAGCTTTTCAAATAGAGGAGATGAAGCAGAGAAGTGTTTAAGAATACAAGCCTGAGCTTTTATTACGGAGCGAGTTATTTAATTTGGTTACCCATCAGTATGTTCTCAGTGGAATGAGGTGAAGGTTTGTCATTTGGTAATACTGTAAATGGCTAAGCTTTGTAGCAATCTATGGGAGTGAATCATAATCAAAACGGTGGTGAAAAAAGCTTAGAAAAAAGTAGTCCAATAACTGGTATTAATCACTACTTCAAAATATTACCTTTTTTTTTTGCCTTCTACAATCCAAATGAAAAGTTAGAAGAGTGTAAGACACAACAGAACTCTTGAACTAAGCTAACGACAATTTTGCTTTAATTTTCTACCTCTACTAAGCATTTTATAACTAGTACATACACCATAACTTCTAAAAGGATTATGTGCAATACGACAAGCAGTTCGAGGGAGAGAGGGAAGGAGAATAAGGTGTGAGTGTGTATGTGTTGACTTGCTGAGACTACACAAATGTATGAGAAGTCTAAAGATATACCATACACTACAATAAAGCAGAGTCATGCAAAGGTGTGTCTGTGTCTGTCTGTGTGTGTGTGTGTGTGTGAGAGAGATAACAGATGAAAATAGGACTGAGAGGAGACAAATCAGCACCACAAACCCCAAACAAAGCTGACAGGACAGACACACTCTCGGGAAACAACACTTGGCACTTTCCCCTAAAAAAACAATACAACTTTCCAACAAATAAATTGATGACTGACAAATTTTAACCAGTACAAAAAAAATGACAATCAAATCCCTGACCAAAACACAAGTCTGAGCTTTAAATTTAATTTGCTGTTGATTAAATGCAAAACTGAGATTAACTGAGCATCATCATTTAGGCTACAAAGAGAGAGAGCGAGAGAGAGAGAGAGTGCCAGCGTTCCTTCCGCAAGAGTGCCGTCCCTTTTTCTACATGAGTTGCAGTGACCATCCTCCCTCAAAGACGAGCCCAAGAGATTCCTCCCTCAGACATCAGCCAGGCACCTGTGTTTTGTTAATGCGACTCTTGAAAGGTGAAAATGTGGCAGAGGAGCTGGAATCTGTTCTGCGGTGTCTGTTGGGATGAAGCACACGTTGGTGAAAGGGAGACACAACCACCGTATTTCATTCTCCGTTCCTAACAACAATAAATATTACACACTCTAATTCTACACAGATTAGTTATTCATTTGTTTTTTCACTGGTTATGTGGTGTTATTCTGGTTCAGGATGCAAGTTTGTTATGGTAACAGTACTGTGTTGGCAAAGCTTCCCTGTCACTGTGAGTTGTGGTGTGTGTGTGTGTGTGTGTGTGTGTGCAAGGCTACAACATCAGTACGTTTGAGTAGCTACACAAATTTTCATGACTAGCTTGGCTACCTCAATTACTGACCTCATCAAAACCTACTCTGGTGTTCCCAATGAAGTACCCATAAACTCTTCTCGTGTACAAGTTAAGATTACTAATGTGCACTTACACACATCATAAACCTTTGTGAAAACAATAAAAATAGTCTCTCTTACTACTATTGGTCTCCTGAAATATATAAAATACTGGTACATTCTCTTTCTCTCTTTTGAAATACTGGTACATTCTCTCTTAGTACAACATCCTATTCCTCTCCTGAAATACTGGTAGTGCCTCCAATAAGCCTGACAGGTCCTTCTTCCACTTAGCATCAATATTATATCAAACTGTATTCTCACATCTAAACATTCTTTCCTGACTCCCCACTACTGATGATCATAACACACCAAAACACTGCTGAGAGTCGCACTTTTCTGGCACATAAAAGACATTCCACTTGTGTACACTTTAAGATGTAACTTTTTTTTCCTGCTATCAAACACTGCTAAAAGTCACACCTTCCCATCACACATCCACACTCCATGCAGGTTCCTGGAGGACACCTGTGCTTTGGTTTTGTTGCCTTGAGTGTGTTGTGGTGTGCTGTTAGTCCCTATACCTATACCTGGCAGTACACACATTGCATCCACACAATAGACTGAGACTTGGCATTCCTCACTTTCCATACCATATACATGTAATATTTAATAAAAAAGTAAACTGTTCTCACTCATAGATGTTGTATATCCCTATGACATTTAAGCTCAAAGTAAACATTGATTATACCTGATGATGAGAGAAAACAAAAACATTACATGTCTAATATCTACGGCGTACAGTGTGCTCTCAATATAAGAAAAAGCAGAGTAATCAAACAGCAACAATTAAGAGTCAACTTCCATTAAAGTAGAGAGACTTACATTTGTAAGAAAGACTGGCACTCTGTACTGTAAATCAGAAAGAATGATATGTAACCCACAAACCACATCATTCATGCAAGATTGGGTTTGTAACAAGCTGAGTAATAAGAAAATCTTTAACATGTTACAGAAGAAAATGTTATGGGCATTCAATCCTAATAAAAAATGTGAAGAGTAAAAGAAGAGACCATCACCACCACACAATGCTGCCGCCGCCGCCACACTCCGGCACCGTTACACCCGTCAAGTGTCGCCACCAAAACAAACCACTAAGGAAAAATGTAATTTGCCCAAAACACTCCTGCAAATTAAATGATATTTTTTGCAATCTCATTAGCTAACTACCAAGCTCTTCACTCAGTCACTCAACACAAACATGACCAAACAAACAACCAAATAAGCAAACAAAATAGCAAGCCAACAAATTGTCAACCAATGAAACAAAAACTGTTGCACCATAACACTCCAAATTCTGTTGGTGAGAGTTGGAACACACAGAAGTGAGGCCAGAGTTGTCAGGTGGAGCAGCACTCAAATGTGACCTGAAAGTTAGGACTACTGGTGTAAGGAGCAATGCTGCTGCTGCTGCTGCTGCTGCTGCTACACTCTACTACTCTAGCCAGGAGAGAGGGAGGGAGGAGAGGGGGGGAGGGGCAGTGTTGTGGGTGGCACTGTAGTAGCAGGGTGGACGGTGGGAGTTGTGCACACCAACACACGTTGTGGCAAACCATACAAACAGTGAGGACAAACACATCTCCTGCCGTGCCCACTCAGCTCATGAGACAGACACTAGAGAAAAGCTGCAGAAAATGTTATGGATTCTGGCATGTAAGTTTACCTTCACTATTCATTTAAGACTAAGACTTAAATCAATGTATAACAAGAAAGTTTATCTCCTAACTTGGCACATGATACAACATTCCTTCTGAAGACCATCACCTTTGTCATGACTCAAGCTTCTTAAAGCACTGACAACACTTAAGATGTCCAGCTTATTAATTGCTGCATGTATCATAATCATTGTTTGTGAAAGGCACAATATGTACCTGCACAGATAAGTCTTTGTTGCCTCACACCAGCTTAACAATCAACACTGTTAGTACAAGCACCTTCAGTGTCAAGAACTTTGCTATCAACATCCTTCCTTAGGATCTCATTCCATCCTCCACAGTCTACAGGTCTACACCTCGGCTTCCATTCAATAAATGTATCAGACTTCATCAGATATTTTATAATTGTTCTTTGTAAAGCCAAACCAACACACAGATCTTCAACACCACCAAGCATTATCACACACACTGCATGCTGCTTTACTCATACACCTCCACACCAGTTTCCCTGTGTGGCAGAGCCCAGCCCCTCAACACCATCACACTGCCAGCAATCATCAACAGTTACTCAGGAGGATGGAATAACTTATCATATCAGAGGTTGCCAACACTTTCAATTTCACAAGTTCCACAATCATCAACACTGCACCGAGATCAGCCGATATAAGCCAATCACGACGAGGGCAGACTGATAACGCTGCAAAGCTTGATGGCAAAACTCATCGCCGGGCAACGTACCTCATCACAAAAGACCACAGAGAGCGTCCACTTTTCCTGTAACTCAGACGCAGGTTTTGCATTAATATCCTTGACGTCATCCTCTCCCCAACCAAGACATGAATGATATGCAACAAAGAAGGTACTGGAGTGAAGGAGGAGGAGGAGGAGGAGGAGAACCAAGTGATGGCATTAGTTTATGTTTGATGTACTGAGGGGAAGTGTCTTGATTACCTTGCCTTCCTTACCCCATACAATACTGAGTCTTTGCCAAGTTAAACTCCATATTTGCCTTATAAGAAACCCTTAACTAAGAGAGAGAGAGAGAGAGAGAGAGAGAGAGAGAGAGAGAGAGAGAGAGAGAGAGAGAGAGAGAGAGAGAGAGAGAGAGAGAGAGAGAAACCTTATATGCCAGAATTTAGAGTACCTACATATGCCAATGATGTCTGGAAGATGTGATAAAAATTAGAATTTTGCTGAGGCAAGTTTCTGATATCCTGATGCATTACTGTAACTGAACAACTCCACCACACCACACCACACCACACCACACACCATGCAATCCCTCCCTCACTACAGCACTACTACAAAAAGAGAGAAAAATGCTCACAACAAGACTCAATGCCACACCAGCAAGCCACACACTCACGCCACCACCACCACCACCACCACCACCACTGCCATGCCCACACCACAGCTACCATGCCTATACCAGTGCCAAGTGCCTTCACATAACAGTGCCATCCCACCATGCCCTCACTGCCCCGGGACACCTCAGCCAAGCCACCCAACACATTGAGGTGCCACTGAATTGTGTGAGCGTGAGTCAACACTCTTTTCCACAAGAGGGTAATGTACCTTGTTAGTCCTGGAGAGCTGCCAATTGGAGAGAACACTGTAGTATTAATTTTGTAGCGGCACAGTTCAGTTCTATGACAATTTTGTTTCTGCTGCTATCAAAATGCACAGAAAAGAATAGAGAGAGAGAAAAAAATACGTACAAGGCAGGCATTACAGGAAAATAATAATAAGCAATTCTTTTGGTCAAAGAATACTTGGTACTTTAAATGAATAAAACTATGTATACTGATTACTTAGCTGCCAGAAACTGAAATCATCCATACACAGTGGTGCTAAAGTATAGTATTCAAGCCATGACATGTACTGAACTAATGAGTACAATAAGAAGCAGCCTTCAAATTACATTTCCCATCTACCACCACCACCACCACTCACTGCCTCTTTCCTGCACACCACAAGAAAGAACTAACACTTCCCTGAAAAGACAACACTCAACCTTGGGGTCTTGAGGCCTCAGGGTTGCCTCACCACTGTATCAGATGTGTGGGATGTCATTACACCAGGAGTCGGGGTAAGGACCAACACACACACACACACACACACACACACACACACACACAGGAGAAGTGTGCACAAATTCAAAGAAAGATTAGATGAGAATAGAAACAGAGATGGGACCACACGAGATTAACTGTAAATCCTGACTAGGTAAACCAGGTGAATACACACACACACACACGCAGCCCTCATAAAACAATTCAGGACTGGACCAGCCACAACCATCAGAAAAAACAACTTGAAGGCCAAAACATGAATACACAACATCCCAGTGAGCCCACACTAGTCACCAGGAAGCAGAGTCACACCTTCTACTCACTACTGCCCCCCCTCCCACCTCCCTCCTAGTGCAGCTGGTTCACTATCATAGAGACAAACCCCACACCAGTGCACCCTCACACCAAAACACAGTGGGTGAAGTGGAAAGACACTGTTTAACCATTGACTACAACACCAGGTACAGCTGCTAAACAAAGAGAGCTGTCTAGAGAAGGAACTTTAACCATGACAACACCACACATATATATATACTAAAAACGTCAGCTGTCAGGGGAAAGACGGATGAAGGTAAGTGAATGTAAAAGTGAATATCACTGAACATTGAAATAGTGGATCTGGGGAACAGAGGACACATAAATACAGAGAAGGAAGGAAACAAAGAGGTGATGGTCCGAGTAGTGATGATTAGTAAGGAACACCTGCCAGGGAGACACACACACTCACCTGGTGGCGTTCTTCTGGTATGCCTGAGAGCTCCTCGTCCCACACAGATGAGCAAAGTACTGTGGAAAGGACAGGAAAATAAACTTCTTCTCTCATTAATGCCAAGAGAAAGGAAGATGGAAAGATATATAAAAAAACTTGGCAACATTCTCTCTCATTTTGACACCTGTGAAATTAGATACATATTGCAGTATATTACTAACAGGGAACAGAGAAACTATAGTTCTCATTAACTGAAACAAAGCCAAGGTGACAGAGAAGGACAACACAAGGAGGCTGACCGTGTAGCTGTGCATGAAGAGTGGCAGGTACTCCCTCTCCAGCAGGTTGTAGGCGTGTTCATAGGCCTGGAAGAGTGGCCTGGTGGTGCGGAGCTTGACTATGTCCTTCACATCAGCGTGCACGACTGAAACAAACACACACACACACACATACATACACAATAATAACAGCAACAAGTGTGCACAAATTCATAGAAAGATTAGATGAGTATAGATTGGACCACACTCGACTAATTCATGCCCTGTCAATCTCAACTAGGTAAAATGAAATGACATAATACTAAATGGTGTAATTATATATACATCAAGTTTCCAGACATTTGTTCCAGGAATTTTGGCTAACTCTTTTGATCTTTGTGGGGACTGGCGAATCAGTGGGATTTTTTTATTTTCATTATTATTGTTGCCCTTGATAAGTTTCCAAATTCTATACAAAAGAAAAACAGATATAAACTGGAAAAGAAGACAAAAGCAAAACAAAAACAAAGCAAAGAAGACAAAAAGATAAAAAAAGAAAACAGAAAAGAAGAAAAAAAATAGGAAAGTAGACAAGAAACACCCCCCAAAAAAACAGAAAAGAAGATAAGAAAGTGTTGGATTCGCTTCTCACTTTCTCTGATGTGGGCGACAATGTGAGTGGGGAACTTGATGTGGTCGAGGGCTGAGGCGACCATGTAGGTGTGGTAGAGCTCCAGGGCGTCGTGGTGAAGGTGCTCCAGCTGCTCTGTGGTGAGGTCCGGGTCCAGGATGTGTCGGTTGAAGTCCTCTGTGGGGTGCGGAAAGTGGACTGAGGTTAGAGATACAGAAAGATTGACAAAAATTAAAAGGTGTCTTGTTTTAACTCTTTAAGTATTAGGACACATTTTATTGTGAGTTTTAGGGGTGATTAGATTATATTGACATTAGGAGGACAAAATATTAATGGCCAGGGTCTATACTTTTTAATCCTCAAAATGCATCCCAGTACTGAAGAGGTTAAATAGTGAAGAAGAGAGTGTGGATTGAAATGAAAGACACAGACAGAAGGATAGCAATAGAAAGTTACCATGCTGTTAACTATCATGCAAAGAGAGTGGATTGAGGTTAAAGATACACACAAGAGAATGAAAGAAGAGAAATCCATCTTAACCTCATGAAATTGTTCTTGTACTTTAGGAGGTTCAGATGGATTCTAAGACTACAAATTTCTCTATAAAAAAGTTACACACTTGTTAACGTAGAGCTGTGAATATATTGCAAATGTGACTGACCAACAGCAAGGCAGAACTGCAGGACATTGATGGCTCCCTCCTCCTTCAGGAAGGTGTGGAACAGGTAAAGTAGACTCTGGTCCTTCAGTACAGAGGAAAGGTTGCTCCTCAATACCTGGGAAGAGAGGAAAGGCAGAAAAATAAAAATGCTGAGGATGGATACGAAGAAACACATTATACACACACACAGTTTCTTCATATTTATCTAAACTACAGAAAATAAAGTTACACGAGGCTTTAAATATGCTACAAAAACAAAGCACACACACAGACACAATCTTTTAAATTTAGACATATGGAAGACACAAGGGGACACAGCATGAAATTCAAGAAAGAAAACCAAAGAAGAGATACATATTAAGAAGCATAGTTTTCCTCATAGAATTGTGAACAAATGAACAAGCTTAGTGAGGAAACTGTAAATGGCAAAACTGTCAATGCTTTTAAGAAGACACCAGATAATGGAAACAGAGACGAGCTACTATGACATTACTCCCCTCCTGTAAACCATAACTAAGTAAACACACACACACACACACACTCACACACACACACACAAACACACACACACATACACAACACACACACACACACACACACAAACACACACACACACACGCACACACACAAACACACACACACACCGAGTTGCGTGGGTGACTGTTGACAGAGGCGAAGTTCTTGAGCAGCAGCACCTCTGGCTCTGGCCTGTGTGGGGGCCAGGGCGAGGGGTCACGGCTCAGCAGGAGTAGGAAGAGCAGGTTTACTGTGTCGGGGTTGGCCAGCAAGTCCATGGCCTGGATGAGCAACACTCGCCCCAGCAGCTCCTCCAGGAAGGTGCGGCCCAGCCTGAGTGAGGGAAATGTGAGGTGTGAGTGGACAGCTGGCAGGACACAGGAGCATGATAGAAGAAAGATAAAAAGATGGAAATTGATAAAAAATACACTAATGAGAGGGAAATAAGTGTTAGAAGATGATAGCCAGTGAGTGGACAGCTGGCAGACACTAAGAATAGGTTCTGTGGTGAAGACATAAGTACTTGTAGTTATAGACCCGTGTCTCTCTTATATCAATAAAAGAAGAAACACGGGCACCACTATAGTTAGCTACAACACCACAGCCTCTCACCACCACCACCACTGCCACTCACCTGCTGGACTGGTACTTCTCTGGCAGCAGGAAGGGCATGATGGTCCCCAACACTCCCCTCAGGTACGCTGCCTCATCCTCCCTGGACCGCACCGCCCGATGCAGGCCGCCACCCGCCTTCAGGTACTGCACCACCGCTGCCTCCAGGGACACGTTGCCCCGCACTCGCCGGCTGCCCTCCACGTAGGCATCCAGGTGGTTGATGAGTGCCGGCAGCAGGCGGTCTGTGATCACCACTGTGAGGTCCACCTGAGGGTGTGTGTGCAACAGTCTTGTTACTTTCTCCAGATACACCCTTCCTATGTAACAGTTGTCACCATACATTCAAACCTCCTAGTGGCATTCCAACCTTCTAATCTACTCCCTCTGTGGACAAACTCGTTGATCAAACCTGTGGTGTCATTCACTCCATCCTGATAACCTGCCAGTCAAGGGTGTGTGAGCATGGTGTGGTATTCACTAGTAGGTCAGGTTGTTGTCCACTGACTGGCACATGTATCCCTGTCATGTTTTGAAATATGGTGTAGAACATAACCATTTCTATCAAAACACTCTTGATTATTTGTACGATACTGGAAGGTTAGTGTTAATCTGCTATTAGAAGTCTTTTAGGCTCCGTTAAAGACACTACACAAGTACAAAAAAGGTTACAAAGCAGCATGGAGTGTCCACCAGACCTTGGACAGCTTGGTGGCCAGCGCTGCCACGGCATATCTGATGATGTAGCGGATCTCGTCCACCAGCTGGTCGTGGATGGAGATCTCTCGGTACCAGGTAAACACATAGTGGTCCAGTACCATCGTCAGCAGCTGCAGGGAAACACCACACACTGCTATGTCAACAACATGAACTGACATATGAAAAACAGATACTACATGAACAAAACAAACTGCTATATGAACACAAGCACAATTCCTGTAATAGTATCTCTCACAATAGAATCAAACATATTCTATCTACTCTCATTCTTCACACTAAAAATGATGGTGTTTGAATTGAGAAAATAAAAGGATAAGTGCTGTACTGCTTCGAGAACATTTTGTCAGAGCCACAACTTGTCAACTCCCAGACAGCACAGTGCCACCTCACCTCCTCCAGGGCCTCATCCACACTCTGCGGCACAGTGCAGGTGACGTGGGCATGGATGGACAGCGGGATGGCAGTGCTGGGGTGCTGCCGCTGACACCGCTCCCCCCCGCACACCGAGCAGGAGCGAGGCATCTCCCCCTGGACGATGTGGCTGTCTGACCCAGTGAACAGCGCCAGGAGGTTGGGAATCTGTTTGCCATCACTGCACAACACAACAATCTCTCAGGATTCATGACGGCACTCAAGGGAGAACTACTGTGGGGTGTGAGTCTGTGTTTCTTGTGTGAAATATGCAAATCTATTCACTCTTTTATGATTAATTAATGATATTGCAATGATGAAATGTCTCTCAGTAACAATTCTACATTACTTTCTTTATAGCAGTGTTCCATTACAGTTGTGTGAGGACATTTGAGGTCTCAGTGTACAAAATAAACAATTTATTGGAAACTTTCTCATCTTTTCAATATTTTGTGTAAATCTTGATGGCTTTGGACTTACCCGAATATAACATATGGCAACAAGAGTCCTGTGCAGAGTGATGTAATGAGCAGTGCACCAACCAGCAAACTGCAATGGAATATCTCATAAATATCAGTGAACTGTCATTCTATCAAATCACATTACCACTGATCAGGTCCATGTTGAGCGTCACAGCATCACGGAACCACTGAGGGTTTGTCTCAAGGCAGGATGAAGTGGTTAGGTCAAGGTGGCAAGATGATCACAGCAAAGACAACTCTGACACACTACCAATCACACAACAGCTGAGTTTAATTGACTTTTATTGTGTCAACGGTTCTAATTTGTCTTCTGAGTCAATATCAGTAATGAAAATTAAAGAATGTTATTTAAGAAACTAAGACAGAATTAAGGCAAGCTGTCTGATCATGACCAATCACGCTTATCACAACTGCTGCTACTTATTAATAACACACACACACACACACATACACTCTGTCTCTATCAAAGCCACAACAGCAAACCACTTCCACCCTATCCCAAACCATGCCAAGCTGCAACACTACCCATCTTAACTTTTACCAACTCACCCTAACACGGACACAACCCACCACTACACCACACCCACACACACCACTACACTACACCACACCCACACTGACACCCTCACCACACCACAAGCTACACTCACACCAATGTATCACTCCCACCAAACCCACCACCCAATCTGCCACACATGAAGCGAACCATTACCCCGCACTGACACACACCACACGCCCACCACCACACTCGCCCCTGCCCTCCGTCACCGCCTCCTTCAGTACACCCCAACACCACCACCCCACCACACGCCCTCATTCCACGTGTCCCAGGCCGCCCACACCCACCCCAGCTCACCTGACGAGGACTGAGACGATGGTGCTAAAGATGATCACGACCACCAGGAGGATAAGGGCGTATTTGTCCCGTAAAAGGCCCGATAACTTGATATTCTCGGCCTCCATCCTCAGACATTGTTTACACCGCCTTGGTCCGTCTTGCCTCCGGGACTTAATGAAACACTTGTGCCTTATTAACCCTCATTTTCTCCCCTCCCTCTTATTCTTTAGCCACAATGCGTCTTATATCTGAAATGTGACGGCTACTTACTTAAATGGTCTTTCAATATAGCTGTCTCTTTCCTGTATGCACTGCGGTGGGGTTAACTGTAACACTTGTGCCTTATTAAACCTCCTTTTCTCTCCCCCCCCCCCTTTTTTCTTATTCTTTCGCTATGATTCGCTTTGTATCTGAAATGTGACGCCTACTTACTTAAATGGTCTTTCAGTATAGCTGTCTCTTTCCTGTATACACTGCGGTGGGGTGAACTGTAATGTGTTGTGTCCCAAGGCAGTGTTACGAAGAAGAGTCAAGGTTAATGTATGTTAATGCATTCACCTCGTTGCCTTTATCTATCTATCTATTTTAATACTTGGTTTTGAGAGAGAGAGAGAGAGAGAGAGAGAGAGAGAGAGAGAGAGAGAGAGAGAGAGAGAGAGAGAGAGAGAGAGAGAATTATTTTCATTAATATAGAGAATATGATAAACCCAGAAGACAAAAGTTGGTAGTTAATTAAGTCTAATACACGACAGACCATTAAATGTATAAATAGTAAAGGAGAATATAATGTTTTGGTACCATGCAAATCAAAGGCCACACGCCAACAGGCTACGCACATCATTACACATCACCATGACAAGTGTGTTGTTCACAGACGTATCATAAGTGTTGGCTAGTCTTGCAACTGTTACCGGTGGAGGAGACCTTGACAGCATCACATGACCACGGGAGCTGCTTGTGAAGAATTAACTAACTTAACGTTCCTAATTCTTACCTCAGCTTCCTTTGAGCCAAAACGGTCATCACAAACTGTCTCTCTTCACTTGTAATATTCCAACGCTAGCAGTAGTAGTGGTAGTTATAGTTGTAGCAGAAGTGGTAGTAGTAGTAGTAGTAGTGGTGGTGGTTGTAGGAGGCAGCAATCGTGTCACAGCGTAGTCTTGGCATATAACTGGGTCTTCATCACTGGAAAATAGTTATAGTTGTAGTAGTAGTGATAGATGTAGTAGTAGTAGTAGTAGTAGT
>CM035184.1:1902725-1919682 GCA_020233015.1 Callinectes sapidus
CTCTCTCTCTCTCTCTCTCTCTCTACAGAAGCACGCTCGCCCAATGTTTTATATCAACTGTGGCTACCGGGACCTGTGTTACTGCTACAGCAAGATTACTCGACACCACTACTGCTGTTCCTGTGACGTGGGCGCCTGCTTCCCCGCCCACGCCCGCGCCGCCACGCCCGCAGGCACCTCCACCCCCATGCACCACCTCAGGACCGGAGACCAGGTGTTGGCAGGTGAGGTGATTGGGATGGTTGATAGTATAGTGGATGGGTAGATAGAAAAATGGATGGGTTGGTGTATAGAAGGGTGGTGATGGATAGATAGATAGATAGATAGATATGTAGATATGTAGATGGGTAGATAGATTGATTGATTGATTGATTGATTGATTGATTGATTGATTGATTGATTGATTGATTGATTGATTAATAGATAAATGGACTGATAGAAAGATAGATATGTATATAGATAGATTGGTTGCTGGATAAGTAAATAGATAGACAGATAGATAGAAAGATTGATTAATTGATTGATTGATTGATTGATTGATTGATAGGTAGATAGATAGATAGATAGATAGATGAATAAAGAAATGAATAAATAAATAAATAAGTAGATAGATAGATAGATGGACCAAATAGAAATTAACTGATTGACTAATTGACTAACTGAATGATTGACTTGCCATCTGACTAACTGATTGACTGACAGAACCACTCTCTCACTCACTCACTCAATCCCTCCCTCACTCACTCACTCACTCACTCACTAGACAAGGAACAAGTACGAGTAAAAACTTATGGAAGGAGAACGGAAAGAAAAAAAAAAGGGAATAATGATTATGAAAATAGGAAATGAAGAAGAACAAATAAAACAGAAGGAATCAGATAAAAGACAAAACGAAACAAGAGGTGCATAGATAAAACAGGACTTGAGTAAAAGTGGAAGTGGAAGAAGTGGAGGCAAGGTGGTGGTGGTGGTGGTGGTGGAAGGGGGGAAGAAAGTGGATGCCAGCAAGGTCAGCTAAATTGTATAACGTTATTTATTAAGGAGACGATGGGAAGAAACGAGGCAATAAGTAGACGACGAGAGAAGGGGGACATTCAGTTATTTATCTTCCCTATCTCCTTGTCTCCAATGAGTAAGGCGAACGCTAAAGTATGTACTCATTAAAGGTACACATACACACACACACACACACACACACACACACTCAGGTAAGTAGGTAAATAGATAGATAGATCGGTTGTAATAGATAGATAGATAGTTAGATAGTTTATTCACCACGGTGCATTTATAAGGTGTGGGAATTGCAATAGGGAAACTAGATGTAAAAATAGATCAATAAATAATCAGACTATAATATATTAATACGTATTGTGCTATACAAAATATTGATACTGTAGCTTGTCTTATCCATGCAACACACACACACACACACACACACACACACACACACACACACACACACACACACACACACACATTGAACAATAGTCTCAAATACTTCGTTGTTTTATATATGTCTTTTCTTTCTAACAAGCTGTAGTGAAAGTTATAATTGGTATCTTACAAGTTGTTGTTGTTGTTGTTGTTTTTTCCCTCCAATGATTCTAGTGATGCTTTAACAATGATTCTATGTGGGAAGTTGTAGTTCATTGGGTTTTGAAGGAGTTTTTTTTTTTTTTTGTGATAATATTGTTTTTTAGAGATAGTCTTAGCAGAATGTGATGAAAGTTATTACAAGAACAGTACTTTATTTATACAAAGTCTCTCTCTCTCTCTCTCTCTCTCTCTCTCTCTCTCTCTCTCTCTCTCTCTCTCTCTCTCTCTCTCTCTCTCTCTGGTGACCTATTTTCCAAGCGACACACTCAGCTAAGCCTATTTTTCTCTCTCAAAACTCTCTCATAACGACATATCATCATATGGAAATCTATAGCTCTCTCTCTCTCTCTCTCTCTCTCTCTCTCTCTCTCTCTCTCTCTCTCTCTCTCTCTCTCTCCGGTTGATACTATTCCGATCACTGTTTACGCTTCACACTTTTCCATTTTCTTTTTCATGATAACGAGGAAGAAAACGAGAGATGGGCGTCAACTTTTCACTCGTAAATCTCTCTCTCTCTCTCTCTCTCTCTCTCTCTCTCTCTCTCTCTCTCTCTCTCTCTCTCTCTGCAGTTCGGTTTGAGTTTGTTTTGTCCCTTTTTTTTCTCTTTTTTAACATGATTAGTTGATTGCAATGTTGTGTGTGATTGAAAGTCGTTGAGAAGTTACATAGTTATGGTCTAATTATTAAAAAAGATTATATTGACTACTTCATTACATACATGCTAGTGATTATCATTGGGTTTTTTTGTGTGTGTGATTATTTTATTTGTTTATTTATTTATTTGTTTATTCGTTGTTTTGTAGTTATTTTTTCGTGATTCGTTCTGGGTTTTCTCTCTCTCTCTCTCTCTCTCTCTCTCTCTCTCTCTCTCTCTCTCTCTCTCTCTCTCTCTCTCACTTTTCACCTTCATATTTTCTCCCTCCGCGAACAAGAGAGAAGAAAACGAAAGACTCACACACTTTTTTTCCTTCTTTTTTCCTTCCCTTCTCTCTCTCTTTCATTCTTTCATTTTTTTCTTTCTCTCTTTCTTTCTTTCTTTCTTTCTTCTTCCCCCTATCTCTCTCTCTCTCTCTCTCTCTCTCTCTCTCTCTCTCTCTCTCTCTCTCTCTCTCTCTCTCTATCTCTCTCTCTATCTCTCTATCTCTCTCTCTCTCTCTCTCTCTCTCTCTCTCTCTCTCTCTCTCTCTCTCTCTCTCTCTCTCTCTCTCTCTCTCTCTCTCTCTCTCTCGGAACATATTCGCTCTATTTCCAAGCGATTTCCTTCACTTTCCTCCTGAGTGGGTGAATGTGTGTGTGTGTGGGTGGACCTCATTGCACCCCCGCTCCCCCCCACACCCCAAACCGCCCCTCCTGCACGCCCACCCCCGCCCACCCTCGCCCACCCTACATTACTCAGAATGGAGAGGAGGGGGTAGCTGAATGGGTGGGATCAAGGAAGGGGGGGGTGGTTTGATAGGTTACTTGTATTGTGTCCTTGTTCATGATGATGTCACTGTCTGTCTGTCTGTCTGTCTGTCTGTCTGTCTGTTTGTGTGTCTGTCTATTCATGTATCTGTTTATCTATCTGTCTCTTCATGTATCTCGCTGTCTGCTTATCTATTTGTTTGTGTATCTGTTTGTTTGGTCTGTCCGTCTGTGTGTCTGTCTATTTGTAAGTTTATCTGTCTCTGTCGGTTTATTTCTGCGTTTCTCCCTCCCTCTCTCTTTTTTTTCAACGTTATGTTATTGTCCTTTCTATATATTCTTTTTTATATTTTTTTATATTATTATCTTATTTACGGTAGGATTTTATAGTAGAAGTAGTAGTAGTATTAGTAGTAGTAGTAGTAGTTGTAGTAGTAATCAGTAGACAAGCAACACACTCACATCAACAGCAAACAACACACACACACACACACACACACCAACTCACTCACTTACTCACACCCTCACCAACTCACTCACTCACTCACTCACTCATTCACCAAACCAAAGCACCAATAACCACCACCACGACCCTCTTACAGTGGACAGCGCGGGGGCAGTGGTTGCAAGCCGAGTGTTGGGGTTCCTGGACAGGCGGCCGCGGGAGACAGCTCTGTACCTGACGCTGCGTACTGCCAGGGGCCACAACCTCACCCTGTCCCCTAACCACGTGCTCTTCCGCGCCGCCCCCAACGCCTCCCAGCCCGTCAGTGTGTTCGGCGGGGACATCAGCGTTGGGGCTGTGATTTTCTCGGCCAACCAGACCAGTACTGAACCTACGGAAGTCATCGCTATTGAACACGAGGTTATGCAAGGTGAGGCAGCGAAGAAAGGAAAGCGAAGGTTGAGCAGTGGTCGTACATTGGATAGATAGATAGATAGTAGATAGGTAATGTGTTGAGTTTATGGGGTTGGTGATAGGTTGTACTATGTAATGGATAGTATGTGATGTAGATATGTGGTGAATGAGTGAATGAGTAAGAGATGTACTGGATGAAAGATAATTAACCCCTTCAGTACTGGGACACATTTTTACCATGAGTTTTGTGTATGATTGGACGATTTTATTGATATCAGGAAGGGTCTATAGAGGTCCAAAGGTCAGTGTCCAGAGTCTGTACTATCTTAATCCTTTTATACGTTTCTGAAGCTGTATGAAATCGACAAACAATAAGCAGAATAAATATGAAAGTGCGTTCCAGTACTGAAGGGGTTAACAGCAGCTAATGTATTGAATAGTTTTGAATGTTTGTGATGACTTGCACTACATGACTGACTGGAAGAGATATAGGACAGTTCAGTGGACTAGTGAATGAGTGAAATCAAATAGAATAAGTTTAAAATTGCCGATAATTATACACTGACCTGGCACAAATATATAAGGGAAATGGGAGATGGGTGGATGGATGGATGGAGATGTAGAGCAAATCATAAATAACATTACATACAAGAAATCAAATAATATCAGCTTGAAATCCACGATAATGATGCACCGACTTATCACAAATATATAAGGGAAAGTAGAGAGATAGGTGGATGGGTGAATGGATGGATAGAGATGTAGAGCAAATCATAAACAACATTACATACAAGAAGTCAAATGATATCACCTTGCAATCCACGATAATGATGCACCGACCTGTCTACCGACCTGACTCTCGAACCACCAACTCGTGAAGCCTCAAACCTAACGAACCACTTCACTGATTTCATACTTCCAAAATTTTTCTCTCGTCGCTCCTCTCTTTTTTTCCCGATTAGTCCCATAAGTGAACTCGACCAAGAAGTAAAAGTCACTGCCCTGGTTTAATGTATCACTCATATCTCCGTCACTGGCAACACTTTTAACACATACACACACATGCGCGCCCACAATCTATTACCATGACACATTTCTGGGGGTCCTCTTGAGAAACGCTTTGCTATCTCACCATGACTGTTTTCAAAAGCCACAGTTATGAATAGACTGGTTCTCTAGTGGTTTTTTTTTTTTTTTTTTCTGCTGATAGTATAAAAATCTTGTCAATTTGTCACTGAAAAGGTAAAAACACCATTAAAAACACGTGGACCCTTCTGAGTGCCTTGGGTGTGCAGTATAAAAGTGTTTCAGAACAAGATCTTTGGTCCCACAATGCAACGCGCTACGTGGAACTCTGGCAGTGGATAATTGGCCAGATACACGTAATTGGGACAATTGAGCAAAGTAATAAAACTCATTCCAATTGATTATTTCTCTTACATATAGTTCTTCCTATGTTTTATCTTGAGGAACGTAATGGAGATTTATAGTTTTACGAGTATTTCACGGCTTCTATTAACTTTTCCTTTCTATTGTCTTCTTCCTATATCACATCTTGAGGGACGTGATGGAAGTTTGTATCATTATTTCACGACCCCTGTTAGCTTTTCTCTATACTGTTTTCTTGGTATATCACTTGAGGAACGTGGCGGTGGTGGAGGTAGCCTAGAGGTGACCAGCCAAGCTTTCACGATTATCAGGAGGATCGAAGCACTTAAAGAATCTGGCGAACTTTATAAATTGGCTGTGACCCGCAAAGGTTGTCCTCATTTAGAAATTCTGTGAACCGCACGGGCAACGTATATAAGTTTACATATATACGAGTCTTTTGCCGGGAAACGATCATTACTTCTTAAACCCAAACAGGCACGCACCAAAACGTAGCCTATAACTTCCGCTTTAGTCTTCATTCCTCCCCACCCCACCACCGTCCTCTACGCTTCATGCAAAGACTGTTGATGTATCTTTGTCTTTTTCGTTCTTCGTCTTAGTTGTCGCAGCAAAAAGTATTACTTCTATTTCAGTCTTTATTTTTATTTATTTATTTTTTTAATTTATTTTTTTTTTTTTTTCATGTCTCTTTGATTTTGTACGTCTAATAGAAAATTTGTTTGAATCAATGGTATAGTAAATTGTTAAGTCTTCCCTGTTTCTACAAGAGACTGGACTTTTAGATTGTGTTGCCTCCCTCTCATTATTGGATAGCTAATGAAATGGAGTAGTAGTAGTAGTAGTAGTAGTAGTAGTAGTAGTAGTAGTAGTAGTAGTAGTAGTAGCAGCAGCAGCAGCAGCAGCAGCAACAGCAGCAGCAGCAGCAGCAGCAGCAGCAGCGTAATTTGGACCATCAATAGTGTCATATAATAAGACTCACTCACGCCCTCTAACTCCTGTACCTTCTTCCCCTACAGGAGCTTACGTGCCCCTGACCAAAGAGGGAACGCTTGTGGTGGACGGCACCTTCGTTTCCTGCTACGCCTCCTACAGACACTCCCTCGCCCACAAGTTCCTGGCGCCTGCTCGAGCACTCCCGTCTTTACTGCGCCTTCGCCCAGGTTACCTGACGCGGATTGTGACATCAGCTCAGCAGGTGGTATGGAAGGTCTTGCAGGACATCTTGGGACATGAGGGAGACTTGGCAGGACAGGATGTGTTGCTGGAGAAGGAAGAAGAGGAGGGGGAGGGGGAGGAGGAGGAAGGGGAAGGAGAGGCTCTCCTGGTGAGTGTCGTGAAGCAGATTGGCCGCCTCTGGTACTCTTCTGAGCAAGCCACGCCCTTCGTGATGCAGGTCAGGTCTTCAGCGCCTCAGGATGGCCTCCTCCAGATGCTATGGCTGCCGGTGCCCCTCCCCCGCGTGGCCTCCTCCGTCATGGGGCTCCTCACGCGGACATGGTAACGCCCTCGCTAGCTCCCTGGCCCCCATTCACCCCTACCCTGCCCCTCCACACCCCAGGCTCACCCTTGAGGGGCAAAATGCCGTGATTGTTACCTCGGCGTCACGAAGAGATGCTCACGCCCGAAAAAGAGGCACTACTGAGGGAACTCGTAATGATGCGCTCAGGCTACATAGCACAGGCCTCGCCCTTAGCGCCCTCTGCACGAGTCCTTGATGTGAAAAGTCAAGAGACACATCAACTCATACATAACGTGTCAGTACATTACATATTCAACTAATGCATCAATTCACATACGAACAGTCAGTCAGTTAGTCGATCACATACGCAAACACAAAGATGTATTCTGTCACACACGCTCCCCACACCTTACCTCCTTCCCGGACAGAAGCACACCCTGACAAGGAGGGATTTCGCCAGCTTGCAGGATCCCGCTAGCGAAGTGATTGGTCAAAACGAACCCTACCCCCCCCCCCCCCCTATTATGTAAACCACGTAATTGCCACAGATAACTTCAGAAAGATGCCCTCTATACGCTTATCGTGTCTCCCACCTCCCCACAACACTTGTATACCTCCTAGTTATTAATTAAAGATAAACTTCAAGTGCATACTACTTCCTCTGTGTTTACTTGAATCCTTGTAAAGAGAGAGAGAGAGAGAGAGAGAGAGAGAGAGAGAGAGAGAGAGAGAGAGAGAGAGAGAGAGAGAGAGAGAGAGAGAGAGAGAGAGAGAGACTATCATTCTGTATACGGGGAAAATAAGATGGTCATGAGGAAGAGGAAGAACAGGAAGAGGAAAAAGAGAAGGAGGAGGAAGAAAAGAAGAAGGAAAGTAGGCGGAGAAGGAAGATGAGGTGGGGGAGGAGGAGGAGAAGGAGGAGGAGGAGGAGGAGGAGGAGGTGTATTAAATCTTCCCCTATAATCACTCATTCTTGTTATTTACCGCTATTTTCCTTGCACTGAACGAGGTAACTGGTTTGTAAAATAAGTTTATTTGTGTTTTCCATTAAAGAACTTTGTTTTCCTTTATATACAAACCTAGGAAATAAGTATACCTTAAGAGGATCCAAAGGTATTATAAAGAATCGAATATTTTTGTATGTTTATAGAGACCTAAGAATAGGATTAAGTGGCCTATAATGTAAGTTGTATCGTTTATAACAACTGGCGTCCTGACCAACAACATACATCAGCTGAGGCCATCAATGTGTACTCTTCAATGAACCTTAGTTGGCTCATCTTTAGTGTCTCCATCACCCCTCCAGAAGCAACGAGAATGGGATGTAAGCAGAAGGCACATGGTTACAACATAATAACGCATTGCAGGTACGTGTGTAAGCTGTAAATGAATGATAAATGCTTACTATCAAACACAACAGTAACACTTTTACACACACACACATACTATAATGCTCTGTTTATTAAGATTTATAATCACCAATGTTCAAAAAGTGTTGTATTTCACCCATTATCTCATCACCAGTACATTTGAAGCTGCTGGTGAGATAATGACCAAAGTACATCACCAATATCAGGAGGTTAAGATGGATTGTAACACTACAAATTCGTCTAAAAGAAAGATACAGACTTGAGAATCTATGTTAATACTTGTCCTGGGAATGTGTGTGAGTCGTGTGTGCTGGAGACGGTAAAGAGGGATGGTGGGTGTGTTAAGACAGAATATTGTAAATACTAAGAATCCTGGAGCGATCCCTAGCCACCTGTTGCATCAAGATCAAGTTAAGACAAGTTGAGGTGGGTTGTAGGGCTGGGCAAGATCCGAAAATATAAATAATCGCGGATCCGATTACTTGGCCAGCAGGCGGATCCGTGGGATTCAGGTCCAGACCCGATTACTATAGTCGTTGCCACCGGTGAAGAACATTTAGGCTCAGGCTGAGTGCGGAATTTTCCCGTGAACTGCTTTGTCTAGTCTCCACAGGACCAGTTATCCTCTTAACACGGGTGAATAGGTCTCTCTCTCTCTCTCTCTCTCTCTCTCTCTCTCTCTCTCTCTCTCTCTCTCTCTCTCTCTCTCTCTCTGTATATATATATATATATATATATATATATATATATATATATATATATATATATATATATATACACACACCACACAAAAAAAAAAAAAAAAAAAAAAAAAAAGGTTTGAAACTGGGAAGTGGGGATAGAAGGAAGAATAGAGAATAGGTGGGTGAGGAAAGGAATCATAGATAGAAGAGAGAGAGAAACGAAAAAAAAATTAGAGCTATCTTTAACAATACTTCTCTCTCATTATCTCTCCAGCCACCACCACCACCATCACCACCACCGCCACCACCACCACCACCTCCCCTGCAATGGGCCGCATATTTCTTGAACACCTGGGCGGGATGCGGCTGTTTTCCTGCGCCACTTGCTACAAAATACTGACCAACAGAACTGAGCTCCTTTCCACCTGGTGAGATGAAAATTTGACCTTTATTGTACCAAAGAATGATTACTTTTTTTCGTGGTTTTAATGTGATTAGGGATCAGCAGGGGTGCAGGAAGGGTGTTTAGGGGAGGTGTATGGGTGTATAAATTATCTGTAAGTGTTGTATGGGTGGTTAACTATCCTTATATCTGGAGAAATATTGAAAAAAGTGTCATTTCTTAAGTTTTCATTAGTTCCAAGAGAGAGAAATATCATTAATTTTTCGGTTTTCTGAAGTTAGTATACATTTCTCTAGGTTGAGGTGTATAGGGGAGGTGTATGGGTGTATGAATTATATATGGGTGTTGTATGGGTGGTTAGTTACCATTATATAAGGATAAATATTGAAAAACCGTAATATTTTGTTTGTTTTGGTGCCGAGAGACAGAAAACATCATTAATTTTGCGGTTTTCTTAATTTAGTGGTAATTTCTATGGGTTGAGGTGTATGGCTGTATATATTTTCTATTGGTGTTGTATGGGTGGTTAACTACCTTTATGTATGGAGAAATATTGAAAAACGTGTCATTTTTAAAGTTTTCGTTAGTTCCGAGAGAGAGAAATATCATTAATTTTGGGGGTTTTCTGAGTTTTTCAATATTTCTCCATTTTTCAATATTTCTCCATATATAATGGTAATTAACCAGCCATACAACACCCATAGATAATTTATACACCCATACACCTACCCTATATATCTCAAATGTACATTAACTCAGAAAAACCCAAAATTTAATGATATTTCTCTCTATCGAAACTAATGAAAATGACACGTTTTCAATATTTTTCCATATATAATGGTAAATAACCACCCATACAACACCCATAGATCATTTATGTACCCATACACCTCCCCTATACACCTTAAACTATAGAAATGTATACTAACTTAAGAAAACCCAAAAATCAATTATATTTCTCTCTCTCGGAACTAATGAAAACTTTAAAAAATGACACCTTTTTCAATATTTCTCCATATATAATGGTAATTGACCACCCATACAACACCCATAGATAATTTATACACCCATACACCTCCTCTATACATCTCAAACTATAGAAATGTATACTAACTCAAGAAAACCCAAAAATTAATGATATTTCTCTCTCTCTCGGAACTAACAAAAACTTTAAAAATGACTCGTTTTTCAATATTTCTCCATATATAAGGGTAATTAACCACCCATACAATACCTTTACATAATTCATGACCCCATACACCTCCTCTATACATCTCAACCCATAGAAATGTACACTAACTTAAGAAAACTCCCAAATTAATTATATTTCTCTCTCTCTCGGAACTATTGAAAATTTTAAAAATAGACGTTTTTCAATATTTCTCCATATATAATGGTAATTAACTACCCATACAACACCCATAGATAATTTATACACCCATACACCTACCCTATACACCTCAACCCATAGAAATGTACACTAACTCAGAAAACCCCCAAAATTAATGATATTTCTCTATCGGAACTAACGAAAATGACATGTTTTTCAATATTTTTCCATATATAATGGTACTTAACCACCCGTACAACACCCATAGATAATTTATACACCCATACACCTCCCCTATACACTTCAACCCATAAAAATGTATACTAACTTAAGAAAACCCAAAAATCAATGATATTTCTCTCTCTCAGAACTAATGAAAACTTTAAAAATGACACTTTTTTCAATATTTCTCCATATATAATGGTAATTAACCACCCATACAACACTCAAATACACAAAGAGCAAATATAATAAAATCTAGAAGGAAGAAAAAGAGATAGAAATCAATACAAGAAAATATAAAACGTTACATAAAATAGACAATATTAATAAGAAAAAATAGTAAGAAAATAAAACAAAAAAAGCACAAGCAAAGAAGTAAGATTAAAAACATACTCAAAAACTAGAAGAAAGGGAAAAAGATTTGAAGGAACAAGACACTATGCAACCCACAGAACCCTCCAATACATCGTTGAGGTGTGGCGAATACTGTAATGCCTACTGGTCAGCATTTTAAAGTTGTGCAAAACGAAAGTCTTTTTTGTCATCTCCATTCACTACTCGTCAACATCAAAGATTACTTTTCTCAATAAATACAAATGTTCTTTACTTCTCTTATTAAACTAACTTGATTTTCCATTGTGACTTATTGCTTTCCAATAAAATAGATGATTTTCGACTTACAACCTCAATTATTCTCTTCACTTGTGACTTATTGTTTACCGATTAAACAGATGATTTTTTACTTATAACCTTAATTATTCTTTTCTGCCTTACACAACATAATATCACCTTTCTATATAAATAAAGTTTCTTTGTAATCTTACTAAATTAACTTGATTCTTCACTTGTGACATTGCTTTCTGATTAAACAGATGATTTTTTATTCTTAACCTCAATTCTTCTTTTTTTTTGACTAACGCAACATAATATCGAGCCATATTTCTTAATAAACACAAATGTTCTTTTAATTCTCACTAAACTAACTTGATTCTCCATTTGTGACATTGTTTTCTGATTAAACAGATAATTTTCAAATTATAACCTCAATTATTCTCATTTTCTGATTAACGTACATAATATCATGCTATTTTTCTGAATAAACACAAATGTTATTTTCATTCTTACTAAACTAACTTGATTCTCCACTTGTGACCTGTTATTCTTTTCCGACTAAACAGATGATTCTCAATTCATAACCTAAAATAATTCTCGTTTCCTGACTAAATAATCAAATATTCCTTTTTCTCAATAAACACAAATGTTCTTTTTTTCTTACTAAATTAACTTGTTTTCTACTTGTGACCTGTTATTGTTTTCTGACTAAAACTAATATTCTCGACTCATAACCTCAATTTTTATTCTCGTTTCATGACTAACATGAAATATAACATAGTGCTATACTCAGTACCCAACCATAGGTGAAGGGATGGTAACATCACTCTTAACTCCTTCAGTACTACTACTGGGACACACTTTGACCACAAGAAATTCATCTAAGGAAAAATTACACACTTAGAAATCTCTTAATCCAGTCAAAATGCATCCCAGTACTGAAGGAGTTAAATACAGTATATAAGGTTCTCTCTCTCTCTCTCTCTCTCTCTCTCTCTCTCTCTCTCTCTCTCTCTCTCTCTCTCTCTCTCTCTCTCTCTCTCTCTCTCTCTCTCTCTCTCTCTCTCTCTCTCTCCAGCAATAAACAAAACAATATACCACTGTATTAATTAGTTATAATACAAACACAATGCTTTATACTCATCCACACTTCAGAATCTTATAGATTCGCTCAGAAAGGCTGGAAATTGAATGAAAGCCAGTAAATGTGTGAGAGAAAGTGTTATTTGGGTAACTTGCTGTGCAGAAAATAGAGTTTGTGAGGTGTAATGTTGGGTTAGTGGTGCCTGGATGCTACCTGTGTGTGTGTGTGTTAGGCACTAAAACATGCCTAACACACAAAGTGTTAGCTTTATTTCCCCCTTGTCTTCTTCGGTTGTTTGTTTATTGCTTTGATGTTTTGCGAGTGTTTGATAACTTTTTATTGGTTTAGTTTCTTGTACTTAGCATTCCATACTGATTTTGTTGTATTTCTTGATTTTCTGGTTGCGTTTCAAGTGTCAAGTTATCTCTCTGCCTTGCTTGTCCTTGTGTCGCGTATTTATGTGTTATTTCGTTCATTAGATTTCCTTTGACGTTTATGGTGTTTTATATTTATTGTTCCATTGTTCATCTGTATTGGTTGCATCACCTACTTGATTTCTTAGCGCATATACTGTGTGAATAGCAAATTAGCAAGATAGGACTACTGGTCGTTCCAGGCCGTGACGTCTGCGTTCCTGCCACACGTCAGCAAGTGAGGGTGGGAGAGCCAGCTGTCTGTCTGTTCTGGCGAGTCCTTGGCTCAGTGAGGGTGTGAGCGGGTGGAAAGGTCTTATTATCCTATTGAAAAGCCTCTATTTGAACAAACATAGGTTCTTGAAATGTTTGACCATTGTAGTGACATATTATGAAGACGATTTTTACCTTCCCAATCCTCGGGGAGGAAGTGGCTAGCGGATTGAACGATATAAGGACAGAATAAGGAGACGTGATGGTTGTTGTTCAGTGTTCAAGTCATCTTAATACTGGATTAAAGCCGCAAGATGGAATCACAGGGGCTGCTGGACTACGTTATCAAGGTGACTGCAAGCGCTGTGGCACTATGGCACGGTGTCAGTGTTTATTTAAGGGAGTCGTCCCCAATATAGGAGGGGAGGGGGGGATATCCAACAACAAAACCCCGGCGCTCTTATTTCATCGGTCATTTTTATCCTTATTACTCATTATTATAAGCTCATCTTGCCACATTATGCAGCCATTGTACTAAGCTTGCATATTAGCCATTCAGACATAGCTTTCATGGTCAAGTTTAAGTTTAGTGAAAGTTTAAGTGAGATAGGGGGGGTTCGGGAGCCAACCCCGGGCCCCCACCGCCGCCCGCGGCCGCCCGCTAGCCGGCTCCTATTTAAGGATATTTTCATTTATGCCTGGACTATTTATTTAGGCTCAATAGGGAAATGTAATGCTTTCTATGAGTATTGTGGGGTATTTTGAATGTCCGCCATGCGTGTGGGGGATGGAGATAGCTGTGATTGGCGTTATTATGATCGTAAATACGGGCGGCTTTTGGCGCCAAAATTATTGGAACGCCTAAGACCATTCTTTATTTGAGGCAGTATCGAGTTCTTATTAATTGCCAATGATAGTCCATATCAATCCATGTTTTGTGCGAAAAGCTCAGTGTAATCAGTGGAGGGTAAAAGTTTTTGCTAGCGGTGTTTAAAGTTGCATTAAATATTTATTGATCAGCCTGTAAGTGAATTATTTCTGCCTCTAGATCACTTTCAAGTGTTAAGAATAATTAGAAAGAACTACTCAAGTACTTTGAAGTGGTTTTTGGTTCCTTTGAAGTGGTAGTAAGTGAATATTTAATGAGTTTTAAAAAGGGTCATATTTTTATAAAATACTTCTTTCTAGTGGAAATTCTTTGCAATTAATGTTGTTTGGAGTTTATTTATGCTTTGGGAATTAGTTAGAGTATTTATCGAACCGGAATATGTCCAGTTTTTTGTTCTGAAAGCGTTTTTTCGAAAGGTCATTTTCAAAATGGTCTCCCCTAAAATACGTACGTAAATATAGAGTACCAGGCCAGGCTGTGACGTCATCAGCCGTGACGTCACAATGGCGGGCGCCTCTCTGCCCCCTTCTCTTCCTGACTTATATGCCATACATAGCATGAGTTACTGCATGTTTACCGTGTTTGCGTGTGTGTGCGTGCGTGCGTGTGTGTGTGTGTGTGTGTGTGTGTGTGTGTGTGTGTGTGTGTGTGTGTGTGTGTGTGATACTGTTATAGTTGCTCTTGTCATAATATCTAGCATTGTGAAGTGATTTTTTCCGGGTATATTGATGTATTTTGTGGTATATACGTCATGTGTGTGTGCATGGACTTGCAGGATGTGTACACTTTCATGTCTTAGCCCCCCACAACATGTGTAGTTGTACTATTTACAGAGGGGTGTCAGTTATACGAGTATGTGAGATGATGTGCTTCTTGGGGCACATCATCTCGCATTTAATGATGTGTTTATGGGGATGTGGTGTTGTGGGTGTTCTACGGTATGAATGTGTTGTTGTGTGGGGTTATATATATACACTTTTTACAAATTTTTTTAGGTTAGTGTGTGTTTTGGGGTGTTATTCAAGCATTTATGTAAGAAAGAACTCATTTTTTCTGACGTTTTTACTTTTTTGCAGATTTACTGGAGTAACAGGGAGAGCTTTTCTCTTCAAACGGGTTGTGAATTTGACGTACAGGTGAGAGAGAGAGAGAGAGAGAGAGAGAGAGAGAGAGAGAGAGAGAGAGAGAGAGAAATTACATAAAAAATCACCCACCCCCCCAAAAAAAAACAAAAAAAACATTAAAAATACCATAAAACATTAAAAATCTCTAAAAAAAACATTAGAATTCACCCCAAAAAAACATTATAAGTTCCATAAAACATTAAAATACCCCAAAGACATTAAAAATCTCCAAAAAACATTAGAATTCACCCCAAAAACATTAAAAAATTCCCCAAAACATGATCTAGTCTTTAAAAAGAATAAGGAAATATACCACCACCACCACCACTACCATTACTACTACTATCACCATTACTATTACTACTTTTACTATTGTTATTATTTTTTTTCCAGTGAAGTGCAAGACAGAGTAATGCTAACGGGCCGTCATATGATGAGAGACGTCTCCTGCAAGAACTGCAGAGCTAAACTCGGCTGGATTTACGAGTTTGTGACAGAGGAGAACCAGCGGTGAGTTTGATAAGTGTTGTGTGTGTTTTTTGGGGTGATTTTGGTATGGTTGGATAGAGTGTTTTTTCTATGTATGGGATGTTTATTTTTTTAGGGTGCTTAAGGTTGTTTCTTAAGGCTTTCATGTTTTTTTCATAATTTTTCACGTTTTTGTATTTTTCCTTCATATTTTCATCATTTTGTAAGTATTTTTCCTTATTTTTCACAATTGATCACTCATTTTTCCACAATTTATCACTCATTCTCCCCCATTTCCCACAATTCTTCACCTTTTTCCCACAATTTCTCTCTCATTTATTAATTTATTTTATTTTTCAGTGTGGCTTCATTGTAACAACAAAATCCCAAGTGTTTGATGGCCAGGCAGGCTACACCACCACTTCCACTGGCTCACCCCTGCTTGTCCCCACTCAGGTTAAAGAAGTGCATTTTTTAGGTGTTTTAGCAAAGTTATTATGAATTTCTTTATATGGTTAGATAGAAAATTTATTTGCGGTTCTAATGGTAAATTTTGTTTTATTTTTGTGTTTTATTGATGATTTTATTAGCAAAAATGCGAAGTTATGTAACAATTTTTTTGTGTGTGGTTCACTGTGGTAGGGTGTCACTGTTTTGCTTTTATTTTTTTTTATTATTTTTTTTTTTTTAGCAAAGTTATCTTGAATTTCTTTATATGGTTAGATAGAGAATTTATTTGCTGTTTTAATGGTATATTTTTAAAAACTATGAAGAAAATATTAAAAACTCCAGAAAAAATTAAAGCTATCTCTAACTCTAATCTCTATCTCTAATTGCAGTACAAGACAGAGAGAGAGACTGCATTCTAGAGACCCGAGTGGAGCAGAAAATTACCATCCAATCGGAGGGAGGTGATGACCCCATAGACCATGCAGAAATGACTTCAAAACAAGAGACACTAATGTTATTGCTATTATTTCAGATTCGAGAAGGAAGATGATTATTATTATTATTGTTTAAGGTAATAAACAAATTATTATTATTAGAACATATAATTATCCTACACTCTCACTCTCTCTCTCTTTCTCTCTCTCTCTCTTTCTCTTTAAAATACACTTAAAACACTTAATTATTACGTCTACTCTAGATTTTACACAATAAATCTATACACATTGGTAGTGTGGTAGACAGCCCATAGAGATGCAACATGCCCATTATATTATTATATTTCTCGATCTTTTTTCTATATCATTGTTTATCTCAGTCATGTCTATATCAGTCTTCACTTAACCCTAGAACGGTACCGTGACTCCATAAGGAGTCATGAGGTTCGTGATTTTGAAAAAATGTGCCATATTTCACGAGCGCCTCTTTCCTTCGCCTGCGGGTGTCTGTCTAGCGTCAGTCAGTCATCAGATCTAGAGGGGGACGGACGC
>CM035184.1:1919702-1950290 GCA_020233015.1 Callinectes sapidus
TAAATAGTTCTAGAAGTATATTGAAGGGGAATATATTTTGATAATGTATTGCGGAAAATCACTCTACAGGAATTAGTAATTTTCATCTTCACAGCACCACAATTGGGATTCAGAGTGCACAATTTAACATTATTGTCTAGTAAATGGCTTCAGTTATTATGAGAAGTGATTTTGTGGAAATTTATGTATGTATATTTATTTGCATATTTATTTACTAAAAATCCAATACATAAGAATTGGTCAATTTCATTTATTCCAAGGAACTCAATTACGATGCAGATGAGAAGTTATACACCATTTTTTAGAAAGAGCAACCATTTTAGTTAAAGAATATAACATTTTCAAGCTTTTCTTTTGTAAAGATTCATGTTCATACCATTATATGGTGCAGTCTATCTATTTATCAATATTTTTTTTGTAAAAATTTATAATTATTTTTTAAATATTATAAATTCATAGGTTTTTAATTTCAATGTACTAGAAGATGTTTTCTCTTCCAAATCCCATCCAGTGTAACTAAAAAAAGAGGATCCATATATTTTTTTTTAAATATTTGTGGCGTGACTCCAAATGGAGTCACGGTACCGGGACCGTCGGTGATTTTGAACGGTACCGTTCTAGGGTTAAGTCATAATTAATTAACATTTACCTAAGAAGTCATTGCATTTCACCAGTGCTTACTGAAGTCATTGTATTTCATCAGTGTTTCCCTGAGTCATATTTCATCATTGTTTATCTCAGTCATGTCTATATCAGTCTTTACCTAAGTCATATTTCATTAACATTTACCTAAGTCTTATTTCATTAACATTTACCTAAGAAGTCATTGTATTTCACCAGTGTTTCCCTAAGAAGTCATTGTATTTCACCAATGTTTCTCTGAGTCATGTCAACATCAACACCATCACATGGAGTATATTTTCATTGTCCTTTGTGGAAATCTGAACTTTGAAAAGTCTCAGATCTTAACTATTCTTAATTTCCTTTGAGTTTCCTCTTGTTCATATACAATCTCTCTCTCTCTCTCTCTCTCTCTCTCTCTCTCTATATATATATATATATATATATATATATATATATATATATATATATATATATATATATATATATATAGTTCATTAATTTGTACATAGTTAATAAATATTAACTCCTATGTAGTGGAGGTAGTCTGTGGCGGTAACTAACTGTCTGAGAGACTGCGTGGGTCTGGGGGCTGGCTGGACTCAGGAGCGTTGGGTTGAGAGTCGTCCTGCTGCTTATCAGTGGCGGCGGCAGCAGCAGTTTTTATCATGGATGCAGTCATGCTGAGACCATCACCAAAGTTACTCATCCGCCACTTAGCGCAGTGTCTCTTCTCCCTTGCAGAGTAATGTACCTCAAAATGCATCATTCATCCTTTTCTCCTCTCCCTCGCGTTCTCTTCTCTGTCGCTTAATTAATTAAAGAATGGCTATCCAACTCCCGCTGACTGATGAGGATGCGGCTGAGAGAGAGAGAGAGAGGGGGGGCCTGGGGTGAGTCTTTCTGTCTGTATCTTTGTCTGGCTCTCTGTCTGTCTGTCTGTCTGGTTTTGCATGTGGTTGTCTGTCTGTCTGTCCATGAGTATTTTGTCTACTCTCTCTCTCTCTCTCTCTCTCTCTCTCTCTCTCTCTCTCTCTCTCTCATTCCTGCCATATCACTCCATATCTCTCCCTCCTACCTTCCCCCCCCCTCTCTCCCTCCTGTTTCTACCTTCATCTTCCCGCCATTTCGTACGGCTCTTCGCCCCCCCCCCACCCGTCTCCCTCCCTCCCCCTCCTTCCTTCCGCCACTCATTCCCTCCCTCCTACCTCTCTCTCCCCCTCCTTCCTTGCTGTTGCGGCGCCTACTTGAATCTCTATTTTATAGCATGGGAGTGACCGAGGAGTGGCCTCTCTGACCAGAGTGACCTGACCATACCGAGAAACACCTACCACGCTAGGCTACTCCTCTACCTGAATGTCAACGCCGTAAAGTTTTGTTGTCAAATGTTTTATATACATAGAACCCAGACTTTTATTACCTTTAAACCCGTGCCATATGTAAAGCTGCATAGCTTGGTAGGATAAATCATCCATACCTAATACCTTAATTTCAATAAAACAAAAACAAGGACCTGACATGTTCTAGACAAACTGTGTGCTGTGGCAGCGTAGCTAACTGCACTTGGGCAGCGCCAAGGGTGTTCTCCACCCGTGAAAAAGACTATAAAACTACTACACGAACACTATAGATAGAACCAGGACCAACAGATGTGTGTGTTGGTCCTGGATAGATCCGCGAGGAACCCAGAGACGAATACTGATTACTGGCAGCGCGGGATTCGCCTGTTGGCTGGCTGGCTGCTGGCTGTGCTGTCAGTAGAAACTCCCGAGTAGTCGTTTGGCGGATCCGGATCCGATTACTTGCTGTAAGTAATGGGATCCATCTGGCCTTGGCGGATCCGTGAGATTTGGGTCCAGTAATCGGGTCCCGCCCACCACAAGTGGGTTGGTAGAGTCCATGGTTGCTGTGGTGTTTCAGCCAGTTTTTTAGGGCCCGATGGAAAGTAAGAAGGTAGCAGCAAGGGTTGATTGAGAATGATTAGGGTATGCAGTAAGGCGGTAAGAGAGGATGACATTGGATCATAATTATAACAAGACGTCGTAGAAACAGTTACAGGTTGGTGGTGAAAAGGCCAAGATTATCACCAAGTTCTGTCGAGATATAAGCAGCAGTTGTGGCTATGCAGGAAACTTAGGACTGAGTTAAAGAATATAGTGTATCAGGCGAAGAGTATTGAGAAGCAAACCACAGAGGTGAGGCGGGAGATTGAACTAGGAAAGACACTGTACCTTCACTCAACCAACCAGTGATGTGTGTGTGTGTGTTCTGTCAGTGTAGTGAATGAATTGGTGGTATGCAGCATTTCCGTGGCTAATGTATATTTCTCGAGTTACGATTTTTTTTTCAACTCTAACTAACACCTACCAACGATTTTGGAGAAGTGGAACATAGGAAGGTGGACGAAAATAAATCCACCGTGTTTTACATATTCTAACTTAACCTGACCTAAGCTTCCCTTCCATGCTTTACATAATCTAACTTAAACTTTAACATAAACCTGCAAAGTAATTTGATCTGACTGAGAAGGGTAGAGCTTAGCCGTGTGAAGCTGGATTAGGTTAGAAGATGTAGGTAATGTATGGTAGTCACTTATATTACATGGTGTAAAGTGTTCCTCATGTTAATAATGCAGAAATCTTCATAATCTGTAACTGAAGCCATAAAAACCCTTAGAAATACTCTATTTTCTCACCAAGACTTTTCTGAGGCCACAGAGATGACTAGCAAGGTTTCCAAGAGTTTTCATGTATATAATAAATGGAAATCTTGTTATTCAGTGTATAGAAGTATAGAACACTTTTATAAAGATGTGCTTTCTCACCAAAACTGTTTTCCAAGGCTACAGAGATGACTAGCCTAGCTTTCGAGATAAATAATCTAGAATTGTCGTTAATCTGTTGCTAGAAACAAAAAAGCACCCTTAAAAACCCACACCCTTCAACTAAAACTTTTTGAAAACCATTGAAGATATGCCTTTATAAAAACTGGAGAACACTTAGTAACAATCATAACTTTTCACCAGAGCACCACAACAGTATGAAGTGGCAGCCAGACTCACCTCTACTACCATTACTACCACTACTAGCGTCACCCGTAACAGCTGCCGGCCTCTCCCAGCACCACTACGACCTGGGGGACTGGACGGCTATAGTGGTGCTGACGGGCCTGGCTGCCTTGGGGTTCCTGGCGTGTGTGGGCGTATGTGTCAGGCGACGGAGACAGGCGATACTGCAGTACTGAAGTGAGAGAGAGAGAGGGGTGGGGGAAGGTTTTGTTATATCATTTCTTTTGTTATTATGATTAGAGAGAGGGAGGGGAAGGTTTTGTTACATTATTTCTATTGTTATTATTATGGTTAGAGAGAGAGGGGTTGTATTATGTTATTTGGATTATTATTGTGGTTAGAAAGAGAGAGAGCACAATGACAGTAATTATTATTATTAGGACAATTAGAGAAGAGAGGAGGAGGAGAAGGAAGAAGATGAGAGGAGGAGGAGGATATTTAAGGAAGAGAGGAGGAAGAGGAGAAACAGAAACAATTAAGGAAGAGGTAAGATAGATTGAGAGAGAGAGAGAGAGAAATACAAACCCCATGATACTTATTCCATCATTTTACCATTTACTGCAACTCCACGCACTCCACTTCCACACACAGAATGTTTGGCAGTCGTTACACAGTGGTGGATGGCGGGCTGGCTTCCACACTGCAAGCTGCTGGATATGAAGTGGATGGAGACCCGCTGTGGAGTGCACGGCTGCTGGCAACACACCCACATGCCATTAAGAAGGTGTGTTAGGTTAGGTATTATGTTGATTATTTGAGTTTCTATGGTTCTGTTGGTATTGTGAAGTTTGGTGGTATTTGTCATCTTATTTTTGTCTAAGTAATTGTGGGTGTGGGTGTGTGTTGGCCTTTTATTAACTCTAATTATACTATTTACTCATCCATGTTTGTATATAATGTCTATACTACATCTTTATCTTTCTCATAGTTATGTATCTCTATGACTTCACTGTACTGTTGAACATTTTACCTGTTACTGGTGGGTGGCTCATCAGTTTTCATGTGCCATGTTTTTTTATAATGCTAATGGAGATTGTATAGCATATTACACTTGCAATACTTAGAAAGTGTAACAACCTTAATAAACTTTGAGGAGTAATAAGTATTTTTTTGTTATTTTCATTTATAAAAATTCATTAGAAATACTTACTTCTTTCCTAAACTTTGCATAATGCATGTAGAAAAGAAATATTATTATCTTCCATTTTTCTCTTCAAAAAGAACACAGGTGACAAGTGATTCAAAATAGTTTCACAATTGGAATTTATTGGCTGGTTCTTTTTTTTTTCTATTGTTGCCATGATTATTAAAAAAGATAGAAGAATCAATGTAAATGTTGGACAAACGATAATGACACAAAAAAAGAACTGAAGAATAGACCAGTACATGCTTACATTTTACATTGAATGTTTACTTACTACACAACTACCAGTGAGTACCTTCATTGCAACTTCTCATGTTGCTTTCAGTTTTCCTTTAAACAGGAGTAATGCAATGACATTTGATATAAGAGATCAACTCCTTTGCCTTGTTGTGACCAGGTATACATTGAGGTTTCTTTACTCGTCTCTCCACACCTTAAAATCATACCTGTTGCGATGAATTGTCATCTTTCTCAGGAATTGTTGATAGTGTGAATATATTCCTTTTATCTCTCCAATTAAAGACTTTGATGTCTTCATCATTTTCAAGAGTAACTGCTTTGCCTGTCTTGGTTCTCACTTTGGCAACTTTCTCTAGAGGGAAGCCCTGTGTGGAAGGCATAGATTGTTTACTGATGTCAGTGCTGGAGATGCTATCACACTGCCAGATACATGGGGAAGCTGTTATATCCACCTATTACCATCACACACATGAAACATATAACCCTCTTGCTCTCTTCCTCCACAGGTGCACACAGCATTCCTGGAGGCAGGGGCTGAGGTGTTGGTGTGTGGCAGTTACCAGGCCAGTGTGGCAGGGTTCCAGCAGCACCTCAGCACCACAAGAGAGGAGGCCCTGGAACTCATTGAACGGTCTGCTACACTGGCACTCAACGCTGTACAGGAGTTTGAGGGGAAAGGAGAGAGTGGAGGTGAGCAGGAGGAAAGATAGAATGGAGAGAAAAGTGAGGAAAGAGGTAGGGAAGGAGAAGAAAGAGCAAGATGATGAGGAGGGATAAAGGGATAAGACAAGGGAAAGAGGGGAGGAAAAGTAGGAGAGAGGTGGGATGGAAAAAGATGAGAGATGGATAAGAAAAAGAGAGGAAGAGATCTGAATGACTGACACACTCACACACACACACACGTTTCCATGTCCATACCTAACCTAACCCAATGTCACTCAGGTCACCCCAGGATTGTTGCTGGGTCAGTGGGCCCCTATGGAGCTTGCCAGGCAGATGGGTCAGAGTACACAGGGTCATACATCCCCTCTATGACCCAAAGTGACCTCGTGACCTGGCACCGACCCCGATTGGAGACACTGGCAGGGGCCGGGATAAGGGTCGTGGCACTGGAGACCCTGCCAGCACTGTCTGAGGCCCTGGCACTCCTGGAGCTTTTACGAGAGTTTCCAGACCTGAAGGCTTGGGTCACCTTCTCTTGTAAGGTTGGTGGTGTTGGCAGCTTTGTCTGTATGCTTGTAGTAGTAATAGTAATAGTAGTAGTAGTAGCTTTGGTTGTTATAATGTTTATTTTATAAACAAGTTTTTAGTAGTAGTTGTAATTATTGTAATAACAGTTGTGGTAGTAGTGATAGTATTTATTTATATATTACTTTACACTAGTGATTAGCCGTTATAGTAGTAGCAGCAGCACCAATAGTGATTATAGTTTTAGTAGAAAATTGGAAAAATATACTGTATATATTTCTCTCTCTCTCTCTCTCTCTTAGGATGCAAAACACACAAGTTATGGAGACAAGTTTGGCGAGGCAGTGAAAGCTTGTTATGAGCGAGGCAGAGACCAGTTGATAGCCGTGGGTGTCAACTGCTCTCCCCCACACCTCATCACCCCACTGCTTCAGGATGCTAGCCAGCTCCTCCCCTCCCCTGATGTACTCCCCAGGGTGGTGTATCCAAACTCAGGGGAGGAGTGGGTGGCTGGGAAAGGGTGAGTCTGGAGTGTGTGGGTGTCTGGTGGAGGTCTTCAAGCAGTTCAGGGGAGATAAGGGTGGCTAAGAGGTGGTCTGCTGGAAGCTTGGAAATGTCCTAAGAGATGTAACAAGAGTACTCTAAATGAAATCCTCAGTGTTGGTAATCAGAGCAAGACAAGAAGTAACAGGTTCAAGCTTGATAAGTCAGATTTTGAGAAGAGACAGGAAGGAATTAGTTTTAAGACAGAGTGGTGGATGACTGGAACACACTCAGTAACATGACTGTTAGTGGTTAATCAACGGGGAACTGTGGAAGACTGGGCAAGTGTGTAAATGGGCTTGACAGGTGGAAAGAGGCAGGTGTATTTTGTACAGGACTTGCCATGTTTCTACACCAACTTACCCTGTTCTGTCAAACTCAAATACAACAGTTAACCAGTACTCTTAATCATTCTTACCTTTCTCAGATAAATTCTTCAACTGCCTACCTGCTTATGTATTTTCAACTTTCTATGACTTGAGGAAGATTTCAAGACATTTATCCTTGTCTTTTGGCTAATTCTTTCATACCTTCTAGGGAACTGGCAAATTAGTGGGCTTTTTTATTGCCCTATGTTGCCCTTGGCCAGCTTACCCTCTCTTACATAAAAAACCTTTCATTCTTACCAATCCATAACAGTTATGTAACTCATATTAAAGCAGATTCCTGAAGCAAGCCTGTACAAAAAAACCTTTCCTGTAACTCTCAATAACTATTAACTTTATCCCTCTCAGGTGGAAGGCAAGAGGAGGTGAGGCACCATGGCCCTTCCTTGAGGATGTGGAGGTGTGGGCGGGACTGGGAGCACGGCTGGTGGGGGGCTGCTGTCGGCTGGGTCCTGGTGACATTGCTAACATTGCTGGTGTGCTGAAGAAACTGCCTGATCCTTGAGTCACCAGAGACAACACACTATGTGACACCTGTATTGTAAGGTACTTGAACTCTTTACTGATTGCTAGAGAGAGGGCAGAAAGGAGAAGGCCTTAGTTTTGGTGAAGTGTCTGGCTGATAGTACTTGTTTTTTATAGCTAATTTTATGCATGTTCTTGATCTCACTTTGATTAGAGAAATAAAACTTCATTGTCAATTGATTGATATTTTGTTCAAATCTTGGAATTTCAGATAAATAGGGGAAAGAAACTTTGGATTGCTGTTTTATGAGTGGTAGGCCAGTGTCCCCATTTTGGTTTTTACACAACAAAACCACAAGTACATGTTTAGTTTCTCCAAGCTGGTGTGTGTGTGTGTGTGTGTGTGTGTGTGTGTGTGTGTGTGTGTGTGTGCTGCTTTGTCTTGTGTGTTTGTCTGTTTACTTTTCTTCAATCTTCATATAATTTCATCTACATAATCAACAATATCTATTATTTTTGTGAGTAATTATTCAGTATCGTTTTATAGTGAAGGAATATACGTGACGCATATATGTGCAAAACTTATGAATATAAGTGAATTGTTATTAAGTTGGCATATATTCCTGTTGGTTATGACATGCTTCCCCTTAAGAGGTCAGGGCCTAAACCTAGAAGTTGCTCTCAATGTCTACAATAGATCATTGTCAAACCACCTCCTGACTCATGAAATAACTTTAAAGAAGCGATTTGGGAACGCTGAAGATGAAGGCTCTCTCTCTCTCTCTCTCTCTCTCTCTCTCTCTCTCTCTCTCTCTCTCTCTCTCTCTCTCTCTCTCTCTTTAGATTTCCTGGTAGTATGGCTTAAAAATCCTTAATTCACAAAAAAACTATATGGTTCTGGGACTTATGTGATTTTTTTTGTATTGACAGGAACATCCATAGAGGGTGAAGTGGTTAGCAGTACCTATAGGGAGTCTGAAACCAGCCAAGACATCTGTACTTTAGATGTGGCATTGACACCCGATTTCCTAAGTTGTGAGTGCCTTAATTATGAAGAAATATGTTATGTAGGAAATAAATCTCCCAGAAATTGAATATGCAATAAATGTTTTATTCTTGTGTTGCCCTAAATTATCCATTCCTTTAATCTTATTTTTAGATTTAGAAAGTAAAGATGAGTACGATTTTATTTTATTTATTTTTCTTTTTTCTGGCGGGTGACGAGCAAGAGTCCTCTGATAAGTCGTCCAAATGGATATGAAGAAAGCACACCGTAAAGATAAGCTGCTAGGTGAACCAGGTCGAGTGAGAGCTGAATGCACACAGTAGTTCGAAGCTTTGAGAGATGATATGGAATGGCACATAATTAAAGAAAAACTTACAAAACCGGCATATAATTAAGGTGCAAGAATTTGTCTTCAAAGAATAAATGATGCAAAGATAATGGGAAAGGTGTGTAATAAAAGTAGAATAAAATAGAGCAGTGTTTCTCAAAGTGGGCGGTACCGCCCCCTTGGGGGCGGTGAAACGATCTTGGGGGGCGGTGAGGCGAAAGGGGGCGGTAGGGTGGCATCAGAAGCAGCTAATATTTAAGTTTGTTTTTACAAAACCTAAATGACATAATGCATGTCCTGACAGGTTGTTTTCGTTTATCCTTCTCCACGGACTACCACTTTTCTCAGCGATAAAAGCAGAAAACGATCCTGTGTGCAACACCACACACTCACACCACCAGCTATTTTGTTACGGAGGTCGAAGTCCAATGTATCTGCCTGTGTTTTCAATTTGAAAAAAATAGAGAATATATATATATATATATATATATATATATATATATATATATATATATATATATTATAAAGTTTTTGTTCCCCTGTGTGTGTGAGGGGGGCGCTAGGAATCCACCTGTTAGCCAAGGGGGCGTTAGCCTGTAAAAGTTTGAGAACCACTGAAACAGAGGGAAGCATGAGAATGATTGACAGAAGTGTGTGAGATAAGAACGGCTGGGAGGAATCAAAATGAGGGTGAAAGGATCGTGACATGAGGAGACTGAATGAGATGAGAAACTGGACGGTGACAGATAGTGAAGTGTGTGGGACTAAATAATGAAAGAATTAGATCAAGCGAAAAAAAAAAAGAAAAAGAAAAAAAAGTACTCTGGAGTGTGAAGGTATAATAGAGACATGAGGGAAATAATGGAAATGGATGGGAAATAATGGGAATGGATAGTGTTGCTGCCGGGAGTAGGATGAAAGGATAATTGAGGCAGTGAAGGGGTGTCTTGGAAGGATTGTAGAGTGCAAGGACAATTCGCATACAAGATATTTTGTTATCTTTTTGTCTTGTATTGCGTTCTCTACAGGAGTTGTCGATCCAAGCCCAGGAGGGATCGAGTCACCAGGATTCCCACCCCTGACTCACTGCGGGGCTGGGTTGGCGCGGGGTGGGGCTGGGGACAGGGGAGGGGGGGCGGGAGCGCCGGGGACACCTACCTCATTGGTCAAATGGGTTGATGTGGTACAGCTTCTTGACCGCGAAAACTCCTGTGAATAAGAAATAAAGCATGTGTTATTACTGAATTTGTATGGGATTTATATATTAAAAAAAGAATCATCCTTATCGTCAATTTATAGATAGAACGCATTGCCGTCACTCTTTGATACTTTTTTATCTGTGATCTCAGAAGTAATGGCAGTTATCAATAAGATTCAAACAGCGGATAGATGTAAGTACCACTTGAAGATACTGCTTTCGAAATGAAAGTGACATATTCATAAGAGTCAATTACAACTGAATACTAAAAATTGTTATGAAAGGATTTATCCCGGAACCTGTTGTCTCCGAGTACCTTTAGGCTCTGTGGCATCTCGGCCCAGCCCTTTCATCATAATAACCTTACTTAGCACCAAAACCAAAAATTCTATTCATCTGATTAAGTACATTCAATGATTATAAAGAGTCTGCACGCACTTAGCCGACAGTAAACTTTGAATGTGGCGTCGAAGTAGGAAGACCAGCGAACTTACAACATTCGGCCGAGGAGGCTGTGAGGAGGTGCTGCGTACATCACCAATTTCTCCCATTTACCGCCGTCTTCGAGAAGCAGCGGCCCCGAGACTTGGTAGGATGCAAGACTTACGTCCCTGCTGGCTTCCCAAGTGACTGGAGAACGACATGCCCAGGAGAGTGGCTGTGTACAACGGAGATAACAATGCACTAGAGGAGGTGGTGGTCGCGGCGAGGAGGGGGAAGGAGGGGGCCGGAGGAGGACGTGTAGGGAGGGGCCTGTCTCCTATGACGACTTCGGAATCGAGTGAAAATAAGTTGGCAATGGCCGTGGAACTCGACCACATGTACATAGGATGCTCTGATTCAAAGGCGTCCATTGAAAAGGACATCGAAGTGCAGCACCTCAAGAACATCATCTTGCTGCACCTGGACCTCATACAGCAGCAGGCAGATGAACTCTTGGCCAAGGAGAAGCAGATTAAGAACTTACGGGACGAAAATGATAACGTGAGTATCCCTTTTTACATGTAATCGGTGTATTTTTAAGTGTATCCTAGCATCTTCCCGGCTCGTGGCGCCTCATTTCCTCTTATTTAGACTCGTCATGTGGCTTGCTCATCTCTCATTAGGGTTGTGGGTGGCGTCCGACTCGTGCCTGGCAGTGGGAATGGCCTTGGGTGGTGTCGTGAAGGTGACAGGCGATAAATAGCAAGATTGTTTTGGTTCAGTCCATCATGGCGTAGTACTTATAGTAGTAATTGTAGTAGTCAAATGAGCGTCTGACCTCGCATAAAACACTACGCCATAATTATAGGTGCGGCTTTGTCACCTCCCACGACGCAAATTAGGGACATTTGAAAGGGTTTAGGGTGAGAGGAGTGCCTGTCAAGGGTGGGATGTGGCGAGAAGTGAGAGCGAGGCGGGGGATGAATGGCGGGAAGGGTTCGGTCAGCTGATTGCCCACTCCGCTCCCCGCTCTTATGCTCTAACCTTATTTATAACCGCCCACCCTCACCCACGCCCCCACCCATGCATTCCAAACCATAACCTGATTTTAGATACACTGCCAGCTGGGATTGTCATCTCGCCCAGTGCTTAGTAGGGGGAGATAACGTAATGGTAGCGTAACATGATGCAAGGCCGTGGCGGTGGTGGTGGTGGTGGTTACTCGCTCCAGCCAGCCGCGCTCTGACGTTCCTTGACGTTTTGACCCGGCATAAGATATATTTGTCAGACAAGTCCTTATAATGCACGAGAGTTCTTCATTAGCATGTTATTTAAGCGCGTATCTCTTACATAAATGCATGATAAGTGTAGGCGTTCATGTAGTCAAACCTAATTTGCCCGGTAGCTTGCATGGCTTGCCCACAAGTGAGCTGTAAAGGTAGATTTTTATGTTGTCTCACCTATACCTTCACATTGTTTACTTGTTAATGTTGTAAGAGAACCACGTGATGGTATGGATACATTGTGGTTAGAGTGCAACAAACCTAACCATGTTCCCTTCACCTAGTGCTCTAAGAGAATGTGTACTTTGATTTGGCATTTCATAAGTAATATTAATTAACGTTTATTTTTCATTGACCAAGATTGACACTACAGTAATCATTATTTTCATCCCACCTACGAACTTTATTTATGTTTAATTCGCTAAGCTCTTGGCTGGGAGTGGCAAGCTTAGGTTGTGTCTCCAGTGTTTCTAGAGATTAATTGTCAAGTGTAAAGACTTTGCAGATTCATTGAAGATTAAGAGTTGTGAAGTGCAGGATGATTGTTGATGCAATCTGAAATCAATACTTCAAATTCATAGCAAGCATGGAAGTTCATCCAAAAAGAGCATGACCCCAATAGAATCATCAGTAATGCAGTCGTGGTTTGGTGATGTTTGTATATTTATAGACTATGCTTTATCTGAAGTAAAGTGTATTCCCTTGATTCACTTCACTGAGATGGAAACCATTGCTCTTGTAGTAAAGTGATGGTTAACATTGTTTTAATTGCTTGTTGAGGCTCAATAGAATGGACATCTGCTGTGTTGTATTGTCATTGTGTTGTTTGTGTTTCAGTTACGGGCCAAGTTGGAGCGTCTTGACCGGCGTCTGTCCCTCAGCCTGCAGAAGAAGGCGAGTGAGGCATATACCAACACTGAGAGTCAAGTGGAAGTGTTGGTCTCCCCAAAGCCAGACAATGATGTAGAGGTCGTTCCCTTCGAGGATGGGGAACTCTCCAGCACACCTGGCTCTCCCCATGGCCGAGCTCCTGTCACACCCCCCACAAATAAAACTGTCTCCCAGGCAGCCATCACATGCTCCCCACCAGGTAAACCAGTGTCTCCAAGCACTAATTCTCTCTCACCCTCCCTCAAGGTTCCCTCCCCTGCTAGTACTAAGTCATTGTCACCGGCAAGCAAGAGTGTCTCACCCGGCGGGAAAACTCGCTCCCCTGTGAGCAAGTCAGGGTCGCCGGCCAGTAAGCCTGGCTCTCCCTCCAGCCACAATGAGCTACCAGGCAGAATTGGAGAGGCAGCCAACAAATGTACATTGCCAAACAGCCTCTTGGAGCCTTTGGAAATAAAAGCAGATTCTTGCTTCCTTGGCAAACCAGGGTCACCTTCACATAGAATCTTGTCTCCCAAGCAGTTGTCACCTACAAGTAAGGCAGTTTCTCCAGCCAATAGGGGGAGTTATCTGTCAAATAGGGTCAGCTCACCACCGAGTAAGCCAGGTTCCCCTGCCAACAGGCCTCCTGGAGAGCCTGCATCCCCCCCACACAAAGTAATCTCCCCAGTTAGCAGGTTAACGCCTGGACAGAACAAAATGGGCAATATCACCTCGCCTGGAAGACTAGAGTCACTACGGAGAACCTCACCAAAGATCACGTCACCCAAAACTTCTCCAAGAGAGCGATACCCGCGAGGGGAGGCCAACGAGTGCAGCTTGACAGACAGCGAGGGCCTCGGCGAGACGCTGCCAGATCCACTGAGGAAGGAGTCGCCCCGAGGCAGCGAGAGACGGTACGGTCCCAAGCGGCGGCTGGAGAGTGAGGGCGAGGGAGAAACAGTTGCCAAGAGGACTCGAAGCGATGACTCCGTGGACTCCACCAACCACAACCTGCGCTCCAGGGACCGGCCCAAGGAGAGACCAAAAGAGCCAACGAGCCAGAGTTCCCCGGTCTCGGCTCTGGAGCGCCCGTGTACCCCCACCTCCCGTGCAGCGGCCCTGGAGGCCAAAAAGCTGCGCCAGAAGTTGCTCCTCAAAGGTGAGTGTCTTGTGTTCCTGCCATGAGCTGCCTGCCCCTCTTGGGGAGGCACAGGAGAGGAAGTGGGAGGCAGTGGAGGGTTGCCAGATATGTCAGGTGTGTGTGAGTGGAAAGATACTAACCCATTAGTACTCTATGGATATTTATGCTTTTCTTTTAGTTGGTGACTTACTTATCTGCATGAACAGATCTGCTTCAGCTTTTATCTTCCTGATTATTGTTAGTAATTAGAGTACAACCCTTAAAGAGCATAACTGTAGCTGGAACTTGTAAATACTAAACTGCGGCTAAATCTTGATTTCCTCTTGGGCAATATAGGTGTTATGAATTGAGGCAGTTCTTCAACTTTTTGCATGGCTGAGTGTAATGGCAAGATTTCAGTTCATGACAGCAAGAGATCATCGTGGCTTGCCAGTCTGCCATGCTTATGTATGTCACATGCTAACATGGCTACTAATGCACCACTCTTCACTCCTGTGGTGAGCAGGAGACACCATTGGATTCCATGCCATGCCTGGGTGTGGCACTGCTGCTTTCCAGGTGTGCTGTGCTGCTGAGAGGGGGTGTGTGCAGGCACTGTACTTTACAGGATTACACTGCTTGCCAGCTTACAAGTCACCATGAACACTTGAGTGTTATCAACACTAACAGAGGAATAAAGAATATAGTGAGATAGACCTCCTGTATGCCACACATATCTACCAGTTGTACATAACCTGGGAGACTCAAACACAGCTCCCAGCCACTGCTATGTTATTTTTGTGAAAATGTGTAGTCTTTCTGTCCTACTGACTCAACAACTACAAGCCTCAGTAAAATGCTGAAGTATTCATCAACTGTCAGTGATGCAAATCACTAGTGTTTTACGGTATTAAGTCTGGAGGTGAAGACAATGATGTATGGTTTGTGTGTGCCGTGAGTCAGTGTTGGTGTGGCTGCAGCTGCAGGTATGAGTGGCCGTGTGCCTGACGTATCCCACGTCCCTTGCTAACACCACCACCACCACCACCTTTGTATGTGTGGCTTGGTGACTGACTGACTGACCTGCAGGATTGGCTTGCATGGGTGGAGGAGGAAAGGTAACAATCCAGACTTGACGTGGCTCATTTCTATCCCAGCCTGCATTGATGTTTCGGATTCCTTGTCTTGTTAGTCTTGGCTGTGATAGATATTGGGGTTCAGTGGTGTATGGCTTTGTTTAACTAATAGAAACTCTCTCTCTATGGAGATAATTTCTTGCATAAACCACATCAGTCTTGACTTGATCCTTAATGTGAGATTTTAATCAGTAAATGTTGTATCCAGTTCTCTGTGAAAGTTATTTGCTTAAGTTTGAAGTACCGTTATTCTGTGATAGATTTGGCCTTGTGACTGGAAGCTTCGTTGTAAATATAAACATTATTCTTGCATATTGCAAAAAAAGTGGGCAAAGAACAAGTCATAGCTCTTGTAAGATTATAATTATTAGATTTTTTATAGTAAACAAATTTTTTGGTTTCTTCCTATATCTTATCACTTCCTTGTTTGAGAAGAAATAGAAATGCATAGTGTGTGATGACGTCTTGTGCACCTGGTCCCATTCCCCATGCCACCTCCTACCTGCATCACACCCCTCCACTTACACTGCTTTAAGTTTCTCATACTGTCTTCCGTACCTCATGAAAACTGATCGCAGATACAGTCTATTGTTTCATCAAATCTTTGCTGAAAAATCTTTAAAATACAATTAGATATCATGCAACTAGTTTTTGAAAGAAAGGAGTCACAATTTCAGAGAACTTTCCTTACTTGTGCCACATTACACTGGGCACTTGGGCATGATGGAATGCCACATATCATTGTCACAGTGAATTTACAGTCTCCCATCCTCTCGTTGGTCCGGTAGTGTCTCACTTCACCAACACTGCCAGTTGTGGTGCACATGGTGGCTGTTAAAGGGGGCAGGCAGTGCTGGTGTGTGTAGCTTGCTGCTGCTGCTGCTGCTGCTGCTGGGGAGGAGGGTATTGTGCTTTGGTTTCTCTTGGTGGTTAGTAGTAGAAGGTCAGTGTTTAAAGCATTCACTGATTGGTCTTGGTGGTGGGAGGGGCAGCAGAAGGGCAGGTACTGATGTTGGGATCAGGAAAGATTGCTTTTTACTGGTAATTGATAGTCGTACGTGTTGAACGATGATGACAGAATGTTGATTTTATCACTGTATAGTGTAAGACTAAGTATTTTCCAAAATTTGTATTTTATTTTATTTATTCATTATTGATCTATTTACTTAATTTTACTTTACTTGTTTGTTTAGTTGCATTTAGTGATGGGTGGTATGGGGGATCTGAGAAGGCTTGAGGGTGGTGAGGGGTTGAGCAGCTTCCAGCCAGCTGGTGTTCTGTGCTTGTAGGGTGTGATTGGATCATCAGTTGTTCCTAAAAATATATGGCCTTACATTCTTGATTTAATTCATCATCATCTCCTTCAGAGGCCTAAAAGAAATAATATGGTTATCAGCAATTTTGATATGTCCATGAAATCAAAATATGAGAAGAAGAAATCTTGTATAGTTGTTAATGTAGATTTACAACAAAAAACATGAACTGTACTGAACCTAAAATATCCTTTTCCACGACCTAGAGCGTTGGTGCAGAGGACACCCCTGTGATGATAAACAAGGTAATAAGACAGCACTGTGTCTAGGATGAGTGGCCTGCTTCACTACCTGTTGCTGTGTGACTCTCAGTTAATGTTAGAGCCCTGCACACTGTAGAGGCCGGCATGGGGGCCGAGGGGTGGACTGCCTCACCCATTGTGTGTCTGACCTGTATGTGCATTTCTTCCTCCTCCTCCTCATATTCTCCTAGCTGGTTACTGAGGCTTAGTTGAATGTCATGTATGCATATCTGCCTCTATCAATTCAAAGTATAAAGTGTGTATGCAGTATTTCTATTATTTGGGTGCATGTGAGGAGGCCCCAGGTAAGGTGCTGGGCTGGAGGTGTACCAGTGTGGACTTTCCTTAAACAGATTTACCATTATTTACCAGTACACCTACTGAGTATATATATATAAGTCTCTGAGCATTGTAATTAGAAACCACAGTCAAGAAGTGTACATATATATATATCTGTGTAATCTCTGTTATTCAAGGTCTTCCTACAACATGGCTCTTTACCTCACTGGCTGGTGGAATATGATATATCTACCAATGGAAATAAATGTTGAAGCAAAGAACTACAAGTAAACATAGCTTTACTCCAGTCACTGAGGTGTCAAAGAGTGAGAGTTGATAGAGGAGTTCCAGTAACTGATTGAACTACACTTTTGTATCACCTGACTCACCAAGGATGTGTGTGTGTGTGTGTGTGTTTGTGTTGCAGGCCAGCCACCCACAGGCCGAGCAGTTCGGGGCGAAGGGATTCTCAACACCAGCGTGGCCTACTACCTTCCCTACGGCTCCCTCAGGCACGACCCTAACCCAGAGGAGGAGTGCCTGCAGTCACAGTCGCAGGTGGAGGTGAGCATCAGCACACCACACCACTGTACAGTCTACACTCACAAGTTGTGGTTCAGGAAGCGATGAGAACTTTGATACTGATTTGCAAAGTCATATGAAGAAGCTATTTGTAACAAGAAATATTTTTTTATATTCTTATGAATACTTCTGCAAAACAATTTATTGGTATTCTAATTAAGAGTTTATCAGTGTACTTATAGCCTCTAAGATCTCAAGGATTTAATATTCATATTGAAGCTTTTTTGTAACAAGAAATATTTTTAATACATTAATGAATACCTATATGAAACATTCTTATTTGTATTCTAATTAAGAGTCTATCACTTTATTTATAGCCTCTGAGATCTCAAGGATTTAATGTTCATATTGAAGCATTTTCCTCTTCATTGATTTCACCCTTCATGAAAGACATTGACAGCCTAACAGACCAGTGTATAAACTGCTGCCTTGGCCACAGATCCCACAGTGGGGCACGCGGGTCCTGACCAGCTTGTACGTGATGGAGGGCACGGAAAACCTGGAGGACGAGGTGTTCCTGAAGAGACACTCCAAGCCTGAGCAGGACGAGAAGCGGCGCAAGAGGTAATGAGAGGCAGGGGTGACACAATTGTAGGTGGCTGTTGTACTCTGACATTTCTGCTGGATCATGTCGCTGGATTTATTGGTCTGATGTACATTGTTATCTGTCTTAAGGCTTGCTGGTTCATAGTTGTGCTCTTGACTCAGCCCACTACTGAAACTTGTAGGTTGATATTTCTTGGCATCAACTCTAGTCTAATCCTGACCTCATGTTGCAGCCTTTCTTCATTAACCAGACTGCAGCAGTTTTAGCCATGCTAGTTTTATTCAGCACTTTAACATTGATATGAAACTCACACTTTACCACCATGCTAGAGAGAGTCTGGGACAACACCTGACACATCACCATACCACACCACACTTCTATTTTTAACTATAGTACTTTGATCCACCACATTATCCTCACACTGCCCTTATGCCCATATTCTTAAACACTTTGCTTGCTCACCATCACTATTTTTCAAAGGCTTCAGATGAAGAGATTTGTATTTTTAAGGGTATTTTTAAGGTTTTGGTGATTGGCAATATTTCTAGTTTATTATAAGGAGAAACTCTTGAAAATCCAGTTAGTCATCTGAGTGATCTTCGAAAATTGTCATGGTGAGAGAGGAAAGTGTTTAATAATACATAATACCTTAGCTTCCCCCAGTCTCACCACATCTCACCTTCCAGATGGGACCTGCAGAGGATGAGGGAGCAGCGGCACTATGAGCGTCTACGTGAGCGGTATGAGGGCCGGCAGAACACCAGCGAGCCAGAGGTGTCTGCCGGGAACCGCTCCCTCTGGCCCAACCCTGAGTCCGCTCTCTACCTGCTGGTGGACGACTATCTCCCTGTCTGTGCCTTCGGTCAGCCCATGGCCAGGATACCCCCCCAGTAAGTGTTGCTCTCTCTCTCTCTCTCTCTCTCTCTCTCTCTCTCTCTCTCTCTCTCTCTCTCTGTCCTTGTCCTGATGGTGTTAATCTTATTTGTAACTTTTGAAAATAGTCCTTATCTTTATTTCTCTTTGTGTCTATGTTATTTGTCTTATATATTTTTTAGCTACTAATCTGCTGTATCCTTTGGAAGTAGTTGTGATGAGAGAACTAAGCAGTGAAAGATATAGGCTGTGCAGTAAAGAGATGTTATTAATGTTTGTGTGTGTGTGTGTGTGTGTGTGTTTCAGGGAATTTTCGTTACCGTGGCTGTCGGGTCGGTGCCAGGAGGGGATATCCACCAGGCGCAGGAAGAGGCCGTAGAGGGCGGCCAGTGTCACGGTACAGAGTGTGATAATTGTAGGAGGTTCTTATTCAGGATATTTTTTTCTTTCATTGTTAAACTTCTTTTGGGATTTTACAGTCTGTCTGTAGGAGTAAGGCTTTCCTTCTCCCTTTTAATTGCTTTACTTGATAGACCAAGATACAGTTTAGTTTCTGTTTGATATTTTGAATGTCTTGTGTCTTGGTTGAGAAGTCTCTCTACTTTTTAAGTGTTACATCTTCACCAGAATGCAAACTCTGGACGTCAGTGACTCACCACTGACAAACAAAGGAAGTAGCAGCAGATGTCTGGCATGTTGTACAGTTGTTGCCAGCGTTGTGTTTCAGTAGTATACAATTACTTCAGCACTTCTTTTGATGTTCAAATTAATGCAAAATGTTGAGCCTCTTACAAATTTTTTCTGTAAATGTTGCAAGCAATAAGGTTCATCATGTTGATTCATCCTCAGATGACAGGAATTGCATCTTTCCCATTTTTGCAGGTGCACTTAAAGGTGTTGGCAGTGTCATCTCCTCAGTTGTAGTGTTTAGCCAATTAATAATTAACAAAAATCCAGTGAATAATTTTTGTAGGATCTACACAACAAATATTTTAGTTGAAGTTTTAAAACTGAAAAAAATTTTGTTTTTAGTTTTGTTTTGTCAACATAGGTCTGCCTTGATCTGTGAACATTCCATTTGTGACTGTTGTTTGTTGTGAAGGCATTTACCACAAGGCGCGACGGGCGCTGTGTGGTGCTGAGGCACATGTTGCAGCTAAAAGAGACATTCAGTGTGATTGTTTCAGTCCCAACTGACCAGGGTGGACTACAGTAGTGTTGAGCTGCTGTGGCTGGTGCTCACTGACTAGTTCTAGAGCAATAACATAAAGTTTTGAGTACAACCAGCTGTTGTGTCCACACTGACAAGCCTCACCAAAGGCTGCCGGGGGCAAGGGTGGGTGTTGCTGTCCACAACAAACTCTTCAAGTCTTCTGGTGGCCTGTCCAATCAATGGATGGATGCATCAATGGAATCTGTTCTAATATGTATGCAAATTTTATTCAACTTTCATGAAAATTTGTTGAAAGTTGGTGAGAGGTATGAGGACACCCAGAGACATACAATGGCAGCAGTGGATGTTGTTATACGCATCCCAAACTTTCTTTTAGAGTGTAGACAACAAAAAAACAACTTCTTTACATGTTTGATAGTGTTTTCAAAGTGTGATGTTGCACAAGTCTTCTCATCATGCTATCTTGCAGTTTGATCCAACTCAGTGTGGCTTTGAGTATCACGTTAATGTCAACATACATGCCAAGCATGAGCAGATCTTGTAAATAACAAAAAGCATCTTCCATCTGTCTTTTAAGTACAATGAACTGTACCATCACAGGCAGCAAGCAGTGGGAGCAAGTAAAGTGTAGATACTGTACTATGTAAACTGTGCAACATGATGCATGTCTCATTTCTCTCTTAAGTGGCATTACTACCTTCCACAGTGATGGGCTGACAGTGGCATGCTGCCTGCACACCCTGTGGTGGGAAACACACACACACACACACACACAGTACAGTTTTCCACATAGAATTGTGGACACTTAGAACAGTTTAAAAGAGGAGGTTGTTATAGCAACCAATATACTTAATTTCAAGGAAATGTTGGATTTATGGAGATATGGGGACAGGACACCATGAGCCCTGCTCGAACCCTGTATAATACAACTAGATAAATACACACACACATACCACCTGTTCAAAGCTGATGCTGCCTCATGCTTGTTGTACACAAGACACCTTACTGAAATATTTAATGTGCATGACATGAGTCTGCTTGGCCAAAGTGCAAAACAAGGGTGCTGTTGGAGATTTAGTAATCGTGGCTAGACACGTTCCTCACAGTAGGATTTTTTTTTTGAGAAGTATTATCAGTGTAAGATGACATAGAATAAGGAAATTAATGGGAAAACCAATTTAAATGATATATTTTTGATAATTGAAATGCAACAAATGGAACTCCATAGCTCAAAGCAGACCTGTGTCGTGCCAGCCCTTCAGACCCACCATGGCCAGCTGTCCTTCACCCCCCCACCCTTGCCCCACCCACACAGCAGCGGCGGCGAGCTTACTGCCACTGGAGGCGTCGCTGTGTGGATGGGAGACAGTGGTGGTGGTGGTGGTGGTGGCGGCGGTGCATTAGTAGCAATAGTGTTAGGATCGCTGTGTTGGAATTCTCATCTGTTGGTGAGGATCCTTTCTTGTCCTACACAAGACGTGGGGCTTTGACACGCATCACTGAAATGGCTCACATCAAACATCCAGTTCAAGATCTTTTTACTCCCCATCTTTGTATTATACTTCAGTATTTTCTTTCCTTCGTTCTTCTTCAGGTTAAAATTTGCAGTTGATATTACTTTTAGTGTGTGACGAATAATCATAGTAATGGTAATGAGGAGTTACCAAGGCTAGGGCATCGTGTGCTGTTCCAGAAGACCTGTTGTTCTATTTTATATTTTTATTTTTTTTGTTCTCGTCATAGATATTGCAATCTTTTCTCCCAGAGTGCATTGATTTAACTATGTGTGTTTGCATTGTGAACTTGGGTTTTCTGCATTTTTTGAGTTGTGTGAAGGGGCAAGAGTCCTCAGTGTGGTTCTTTGTCTTTTTTACTACACTTCTGCATGGCAGTAAGGTAGTAAGGATAAGAAATGATATGCTTGTATCGGCTGTTGTATTAGTCTTGTGCATTTTTCCTTTTTTTACTAAATTTTTATGCTGATGTGGACAAAGTGCATCTGACAGGCAGTGAAATGTGGCAGACAAATCTGGAGGCTTTACTGAAGACAATCCTGTGAAGTGTAATAATAATAGTTCCCCCCAAGCTAGTCATGCCCCTCCCCCCCACACACACCTAATCCTGGCTACCACCTCAAAGCCCCTGTGCACATTTCCTGCCTAGTTGTGAGCACTGTGGCTCCTCACATTGTGTCCATTCAGAATGTTTTTATATATTTATTTTTTTCCCATTGTTAAATGGATACAGATGGAAAAGGGAAGGAGGAAGAGTTTTAGTTATCTCTTGTAAGTGTTTCATGCAAGTAGAAAGTGGTCTTCAATGCTGCAATAATGAGCAGTATTGTGAACACTGATACATACTGACCTTGGTTGATTGGAAGGCTGCTGCTGTGTCCTTTACTGGCACTCACACAGAGGGCACCACAGCCCCCAGGTCTTCACTTATGCAGAACATTGAAGTGAAAGAGTAGCAAGTCTCTCTTTATTTGATGAAACGTTAAGGTAAAGCTGAAATAGCAAAATTTTCTGTGTATTGTAAAAAGTTCTAGAACGAGGGTCTTCCAAGTGAATTTTAGCTGTTGAACTGTAATGTTTTTAACTTTTCACTACCTAATCCAGGGGTGGGCAAGGTGCAGCCCATCATGTGTTATTATAGCCCACAAATCCATCATGACAATTGTTCTTATTTAGTTTATTTTACATATACCGGCTCATTATTATGTGGGAGCTGACAAACCTTACCAGCTAGACCACCTTCTTGGCCATTGACTCACTGATATTTGTACAGTAAGATATTTAGGAAAAATTTACCTTTACATTGTGTGGATATTTTTGTATTTTCATCTCAACTGAACCTGTGGCCATCAAAGTGTACCACCACCATGCAAGAAGTGGATTTTGTCAAGCCCATCCCTGACCTATACTCATGGCTGTGTTCCAATATTAAGGTCATTGTGCAGTCTACTAACATTATGGAATGGTGTTTTGTTAGTTTGTTTTGTTTGAAGTAGGGGTGTGACGGTCAGACACTTGGCATTGTGATACTGTAGCATTGACTCGGAGTACAGACGGAATGGAAAGGTGTTGTTGGCCTCTCCTTAGCTTTGCCTTTTTTAAATCTTACCATTTATCCCAAGCTCTTTGAATTAGTTTGATGCAGAGTACAATGTTTGATATATAGGAAAGGTTGCATATATTTTTTTCCAAGTGGTGCAGCTTGTCAATGGAATCCTCAGAATTGCTCTTATTCTCAGTTTTACCTTAAGAGATCAGTTATATAAAGAAACCTGCTGTGTATTTTTGTTTTAAAATCAGAGTACAAATACAATTAGTTGTATTACATAAATGTTGATAAGTCTTTGTTTAATATGTATACTTTTTAAAATTAAATATGAAATGGAAGTATATATTAATAATGTACATAGATATTTTTGTGAACTCTTCCAAAATTTGGGAGGTGGTATAAAGACACATTAGAATATTAGAAATAAAAACAAAACTAGCAAATATCTGTATGATTTACTGTGATCATGTTTGCATGTACAGAATTGATCCAAAACCCAGTGCATAATACAACCAACAGCGCACATGGCACATAAATAGCTTCCAGAAAACTGTCCATCTGTAGAAGACGCAGTGACGGGCCTAAGGGTGAGCAGCTCCCTCAGCCTTCATCAGTGGGAGAGCAGAGCATGGCAGGTGACACATGTATTGCCTCATCAGTAACAAGTTATTTGCCTACAAAGACAACTAAAAATATTGAAACCATAAGAGCAGCTTCCTGTTGGATCCAAGAGTATTCTTCATCTTGGCCTATTGGAATGTCAGTGCAATAAGTAAGCAAATCACATACCACTGGACAAGAGTATTGTCCTCTGAAAGCATCCTGTAGCTCAATCAGAACAGTAAAAGTCACAAAACATGGCAAATGCTTACTGCTGGTCAACAACTTAAGGAAAGACAAACCTAGTGAACAGTCAGTCTACAGTGATGTGTGGATAAGAGGTGTGCACAGTTCAAGTGAAATACACAGATGAGCCTAATGAAGGTGCAGGGAGAGCTTAGGGGCAGGACAGCCAGCCAGCCAGCCAGCAGGGTACAACAGTGTTTGTCAGCCACCAGACCTCACACAGCAAGGAAGGACAGGTAGTGGAAGTCATAAATATTTAATGCTAAAAAGTTGAGGTGCAAATTTCAAGTACCGAGCTGACCAAGAATATAACTAAGTATATTTTTCACAAGGACTGACTCAATGAACATGGAAAAGATATCTTTATAAACAGTAAAGACTAAGAAACACAAAAGTGTATATATCATGCATTTCAAAAAGAGAGACAAGAATCACAGGTAGAAGAATTAAACACAATAGAACTGCATTTCATCCTAAACAAAAGTACCTGACTTCAATGGGCAGCAGTACACCATTTGTATCCATCACAAGCAATAAAACCAAAGAAACTCTCCAGTTGCTGTGGAGACTACAAGAAGGAAGATCAGTGAATTCAGTAGTTGGTGTGGGTATGAGAGGAACATTCCCTGTAGAACAACACCACCATATTCGAGAGAAGAGAGGAAGTGTGAGGTCTGGAATCGGCAAAGGATAAAACACGAACGGAAACAATTCTGACAAGTTCTGCGGACGAGACATCAGAATAAATATACACACAGAAAGAAACAGGTGGACAGACAGATAGAAGAAAATCACCAAACCCTTCCACAAACTTGAGATACACTAGCCACCAAGGAGCACCCACGCACAGGAAACACTGCCAATCCCCAGCACATCTGGCATATGTAGGGCAAGTGCAGGCAGGCAGGCAGGCAGGGCAGGACACTAGCAGGCCTCAGAATTGTGACCTCCCCCTCAGATAGCAATGGAGGCCTCAGATGTTGGCAGGCAGGGAGGAGCGGTCCAGGTCATCAAAGTATGGGTGCTTGAGTGCCTCCTTGGCCGATATTCTCTTTGTTGGGTCGTAGATGAGGGTTTTCTGAAATTGGGAAACAGTAGTAATTCACCAGGAATGTCATTAACCCCTTCATTACTGGGACACATTTTTACCATGAGTCTTGGGTGTGATTAGACAATTTTACTGACATTAGGAAGGGTCTACCGAGGTCAGATTAATGGCCAGTCCGTACTATTTTGATCCCTACACAAGTTTCTGAAGCTGTAGAAAATTGACAAATAATAAGTAGAAAGAATATGAAAATGCATCCCAGTACTGAAGGGACTAAAGGTTTTGGCTCACATGGATCTGTTCGTAGTCATGATTTTTCACAGAATACTGGAGCACAAATCAGAGGAAGAATGTTACCCGTGTATTGTGCCCATCCCTTGACACCAGACGAGCCACCAACAACCTTTCATCTCCAGGAAAACATGGAATATCTCAGGAAAACTAACTGTGATGGAAGCGGAGGGAGGAGTACTCACTGATAGCAGGTCAAGGCCATCGCTGTCCATCTGCTTCACGGAATTGGCCAGGTTGTAGTCTGTCCACTTGGGGAAGTTTGTCTTGTAGTCTTGCAGTTGTGTTACGCCAGGCCAGTTCTCCTCAGTGGGGGTGGTCAGTGTTCTGCAAAACAGCTTAGGTCAATATTCAGAAATGTTTTGCTCTCACCACAACTATTTTCCAAGGTCACATACATGATTAGTGGGATTCTCAAATGTTTCTACTATTAATAATGTGGAAATCTGGTCACTCTGCCTCTACAACCTTAAAAACACCTTAAAAATCCATGTCAATTTAAATAAAGCCTTTTGAAATAGCAGAGGTGAAGCACAGAAGTGTTTAAGAATAATGTCTTAATGCTCACCTTTATCCATTTGGACTCAAAAAATGTCATTCAAGAAGGAAGTGAATAATGATATCTACTTTTGTGAGAGTTTCACTGATTCAGACTTAAAAAAAACATTGCATTCCTTAGAGAGACATAGGTTAAAAGTGAACCTGATAGTGGTGTGAGTTATAACAAAAGGGACATTAGCAAGGCTCTCAGGAAAAAAAACCAGGACAGAACCAGAAACAGAAAATAGTTAAGGAAGATCAAAGAAAGAAAAAGAAAGAAAAGAAGAAAAAAATCAGTGAAGGCAAACCAGACACAACGGCCACTCACCTGAATATCCGGAAGAGCTGATCAATCTCCGAGTCGCCGTGGAAGAGAGGGCGTTTGGTGACCATCTCGGCAAAGATGCACCCGAGGGACCACACGTCAACAGGGCAGGAGTAGCGAGCAGACCCCAGGAGGACCTCAGGGGCTCGGTACCACAGCGTCACCACCTGCACACCACACAACACCGGCTTGTACTTTACTCTCTCACCGTCACTGTACTATTCTAATCCCGGCTTGAGTCTATGAATACGTATAAAATTGACAAATAATCAGCAGAATTAATGTAGAAATGTGTCACAGTACTGAAGGGATCAAAACCTCTCATGAAAAATTACAGTTCTCACAAAGAAGTCTTAGTGAGGAGCATGTAATAAAGATGCAATTTATAAAATACAGCTCTGCACTGCTACAACACCATTATTCACAATGTCCAAGGAAGTGAAATAAAAACCTGCAGTGACTATGATCCTGCCAACAGCTGGTAACTGAACAATATCTGAATCTGAAAGAAGGCGGGGCATCACCAATACCAAGAATGTGGTTGGGATTCAGAAATGCTCTGCTCTCTCACCATGACTTTTTTTAAAGGCCACAGAGATGATTGCAAGTGTTTTCAAGAGTATTTCCCCAGTCAATAATGTAGAATCTAATCACTCTGGCTCTAGAACCACAAAAACACCTCAAAAAACTATGTCAACTGAAGTAGTCATTTTTTTGTGAAGCACAGAAGTGTTTGAGAATATGAGCCCTAAGACCTGCTCCTCCCACCCATACACACCTCGTGAGTGTACACCCGCACAGGGATGCCAAACGCCCGAGCCAAGCCAAAGTCAGCAATTTTAATGACACCCTGTTCGTTGATGAGCAGGTTCTGTGGCTTCAGGTCCCTGTGCAGGACACGTCGCTGGTGGCAGAACAAGATGCCCTGGAACAGCTGCAAGGAATCATACCAAAAATAATGTTAATAATGGGTCTCTCTCTCTCTCTTTTTTATACAATGTGGGCTCTTTATGAGATTTATGTGGTAAAGTAGACCGACTTGCTAAAGGAAACTTATCTGAAAGGAACTATTACCCCAAAAGGAAGCACTGCCCTCAGACCTTGGCCAAAATTCAAACCCATGCACTTAAAGATCATTCGACCCCCAAAGGACATATGGATCCACTGTAGTATGGCCGCTGCTCACTTTTATTAATACATCACTTATGAAAAGGTACAGACCACTTGATCACTTCCAGTCAGTATAAAGTCCACATTACTATCAGATATCTACAATTTTAGGCTATCCTGCGTATCAATTTAACTGAGATCTTGTTTGATGGGCCGTTAGTAAAGGCAAGACGGGAATACTGACCTGGTAGCAATACGACTTGACCAGCTTCTTGTCAATGTATTTCCCAGAAGGCAGCGAGTCCATGTACTTCTTGAGGTCCATGTTGAGGAACTCAAACACAAGGAAAAGCTTGCTCTCCTCCATCAGGACATCCTCAAGCCTACACACACACCACAACACACTAACTATTACAACACAACAACTATGCTGGATTGAAGCATAAAGACACATCATTGCTTTCTCAACTTTTCTAAAGCAGAAAGTTTAGGTTAGTCAATTAATTCACCTAAATATTTACTGTACTGTGTTCTCAAGGTACTATTAAGTGTATATATCCATTTTTGCAACTTTTGTGGAGTCAGAAAGAAAGATATTGAACCTATTAAATGCTTTACTTATTATATTACTTTAGTGCAATTCAAAAGAAAGGAACAGCAGAGAGTCCAGCTGTCTACTGATAAACTAGAACATCCTGCTTACTTCTGTGTTTCTCCATAACTCTGACAAGTTCTTTCCAGAGAGTGTTTCAATGCTCTATTCCTCATCATTTTAGCTAACTTTCTTTCATTAACCCTTTGGAGACAAGTACCTACAGTATACCTTATGTTGGCCTTAGCCTGACCCTGACACACTCAAATGGCAGCTCACATGACAATGTTGGGGTGCTGCAGCTCCTTCAACAGAGAGATCTCCCTGATGGCAGTGGACGGCACACCCTCCTCCTCGTTCTCCAAGCGAATCTTCTTCATGGCAACGAAGCGGCCAGTCTTGCGGTTCTTGGCCTTGTACACCACGCCATAGGTTCCCTCCCCAAGCTTCTCAATCCTCAGGTAGTCGTCCATTGTGCTGCTGCCAATGTCGGGAATGTGTGTTAGCTGGGAAACATGGAGATTTTTCTGTTATTATCTTCTTAATGTAAGAGAGAAAAGCTGGCCAAGAGCAGCCCTAACAACAACAACACCAGCAGCAGCAACATAAAGAATGAAACAAAAAAAAGGCCCATTTAGTTACCAGTCCCCATCCCATTCTGAGTTAGCCAAAAGAAAGGGACAGATATCTTGAAATCTCTCTCTTAAATGAAGCTAAGTCTTAGGAAGTTGGAAATACAGAAGCATGTAGGGAGTTCCAGGAAAAGATATGATAGATTAAGAGTAATGGTTAATTAACTTTTGCATTAGAGAAGTGGACAGAATAGGGGTGAGGAAGAAGAAAATGAGGAGGAGCTGTGTAGATAATAAGGTGGAATGGTAAAATGAGTACACAATCTAATAAGAATACCAAACACAAGAAAGATAACAAGGCCAAGATGAACATAAGAACATAACATACTAACAAAGAAAGATGAGATAAAAATTCATACACCAAAACAAGAAGAATAAATAGCACTGAATGACTAATTTCCTGAACAGAGAGAGAGAGTTATCACCCCAAACCAATGATAAACAGAACAGACACGGGCAAAGTTTAATAATTCCGCCACACTGCACATTAGGGAGGGAGGGCGGGAGAGCCAAGGTCACACACACACACACAGACACAGACACACACACACACTCCTGCCATTTCAAATTTCAAGGTATTTCCGTCACAAAGATGCTTCACAACTAATCCCCACCATCACATCGTGGCTGGCTCCATTGCAAGACATTAATGGGGGTTTTATTATCGTTGTTGTTCTTTTTTGTTGTTTAACTGTCCGGTAATATTTGAAAAAGTTGCAATATCATAGTCATTTCATCATCTCAACGTGTCCATTCACTAATCAAGGTATGAAACTGAATAAATGAATGAATAACCATCACAATATGAATGACACGGAGCAAACCACGATGATAGAAACAATAAATAGATGAACAAACGAGTAACTTAATATACACAAAACAAGTCATAATTCACCACAAACACAACCTAAACACCAATAACACCACAACACAAACTCAACTCCCAAGGAAAGAGGGAAAAAAATCACAACACAGCACAAGGGAGGAAAGAAGGGAGTAAAAAGAGGGAGGGCAGGGAGGGAGGGAGGAACAAACAAAGACCGGCAGTATAAAACAATCCCCATTTTAACACCTCCCTGCACACCCTTAGGCCTTAATCTAGCCCTCTCCCTTCTCTCCCCGCCCTTGCACACCTGAGGAAAGGCTTGATGGCCGGGAACACACCTGAATTCCACCTTTATGGGACACGAGAGGCGGTGTGGCTCCCTTCTTCACCTCAGCCTGCCACTCTGTACTTATCCAAACCCGCCAATCAGCTGCCGCGCCTTCCCCAGCCAATCTTTGCCTTTGTTTTCATTCTACCAGCCAATCCCAGGCGCCCATTATGTGTCTCTTGTTGTAACTGTGTATTTCAAACTTATTCTCTTATTTTCTATCGGTAATTAATGTGGGGTTTGGATTCTGTGTTGGTTTTTTAATGTGGGGTGGGAGGGGGAAGGGGGTGGCTGTGTGGTATGCTAGGTTCCTCTTTATCTCTCTTGGGTTTGGCAGTTTCCTTCTTCCCGTCTCTTCTTTGCTTGTAACTGCATTTCAAGCTTATTTCCTTATTTTCTACCTGGAATTAATGTGTGGTTTGGATTCTGTATTGGTTTTTAATGTGGTGGATGTGGGGGGGGTAGCTGTGTGGTATGTCCCGGGTCTCTCTCTCTCTCTCTCTCTCTCTCTCTCTCTCTCTCTCTCTCTCTCTCTCTCTCTCTCTCTCATAGGTTTGGCAGTTTCCTTCCTATCACCTTTAGCTTGAAGTGCCTTGGTTACGTTCATCTTAACTATCATATCAATAGGTTCAGTAATGTATTTAATGGAGCGCATCTCAGTAACATCTCCACAGCTGTGTACCATAAGAGCGGGAAATTCATTAACTTCGCCACACAGACAAGCAAAAATGATAAAAGTGAAACCAAAGAAGTTAAAGCCACAAGTCACAAAAATATCATAGCTATCAGGAAGCATTTGAAAGAGAGGGAAATGTATTCTGTTGCAAAGGAAAGGGAGATTGAAAGCCCGTGACGTCACAGAAAGAGAGAGAGAGAGAGAGAGAGAGAGAGAGAGAGAGAGAGAGAGAGAGAGAGAGAGAGAGAGAGAGAGAGAGAGAGAGAGAGAGAGGAGAGGTAAT
>CM035184.1:2025907-2060542 GCA_020233015.1 Callinectes sapidus
AGAGAGAGAGAGAGAGAGAGAGAGAGAGAGAGAGAGAGAGAGAGAGAGAGAGAGAGACGAATGTCACCTGTCTTCTTCAGCAGCAGCAGCAGCAACAACAACAACAACAACAACAACAACAACAGCGTCAATATAAATCACATACATTATGCAAGAACTGACATTATATAAAATTCATATGAAAAAAACACACACATTAAACAGACAAACAAATGAATAAATAAATAAATAAATATGTACATTACAAACAACAATAATAAAAAATAACAAATAAACAAATGTATTAACAAATATATATATACACATTATATAAATTAGATAAAAAGATACATAATAAATAACAAAAATACAAAAAATAATAATAAAGGTACAACAACAACAACAACAACAACAACGATAACCCTTCAGAGAGAGAGAGAGAGAGAGAGAGAGAGAGAGAGAGAGGAACATGCAGACAACACTAGACTACATCTTCACCCAACACACAAACAAACGAACACACTATATAACAGGACGAGGAGGAGGAGGAGGAGGAGGAGGAGGAGGAGGAGGAGGAGACACAACAACAACAGCACCAACAAGAACAACAACAACAATACAACCATGCTAAGAGAGGAGAAGAAGAAAGAAGAAAGAGAGAACGAGATAAAAACAGACAGAGAGAGAGAATATTATATCATTATCATGCTGGGATTGACACTTCATGCTGTTGGCTGCTTACTGGAGAGTTAGGACGCCACAAAGACCTCCTCCTCCTCCTCCCTGCTGTGGGTTCAAGCACTCGTGTCACGGGTTAGCAAGGGAGGGAGGCAGGTAGAGGTAATTGTACAGCAGGAGCGAGTTGCAGCACACCCCCGCCGCGGCCACGTCTCAGCGCCATCTGTTGTGTTTCGACATGTTAGGGGTCGGCCAAGCAGCGGCTGGGGCGGTCCACCTTTCGTTTTTACCTCCCATCTGTCATTATTAAGTGTGATTTTATTCTCTCTAGTTTTATTGATTTGTGTTGGAAAATTACTTCATTGGATTTTTGTTTGTTTGTGTCGTCCTAGTTTCGGCTCTTAAGTTGTATCAGTTTGCTTCATATTATGTGTTGCTTATTCGGCTATTAACCACTCACTGACGAACACAACCACTAAAAAACAACAAGAAATAAATTACAACACCATTTTTTATACCAATTTCACATCAAAACCTCAAATTCAACCCCCAAATAAGATGTAGATGTGAAGGTGGCAGCCCCAACCGCTCTCAGCTGGGCAAGGAAAACAATCGAGAGTTCACGCATCGCCTTGCCATTCTTTTATTGCTTCCTCCTTCTCCTCCTCCTCGCCCAGCCCCGGGACAGCCTGCCGCCATGGGGATCCTAGAGAAGATCGGGGAAATAGAGAAGGAGATAGCCAGGACGCAGAAAAACAAAGGTGAGGGGCGGTGAGGTGCACACGTGGGTAGTTAAGGGGGGAGGGGGGAAGGGGTAATTCTCCAGCAGGTAGGTATTGGGGGGTGTGGCAGTGTAGAGGGAATGAATAGTGAATACCCTTCATAAATATATGGTGTTCTTGAGGTGGCTGTCACTGTAACTATATATATATATAAAACATTAACAGTCTGGCTTGTCATTTATTCTTTCAGTATTGGGATGTATTTTCATATTCTGGGTATTATTTGTTGATTTTATACAGCTTCAGAAACTCATGTGGGGATTGAAACAGTACAGACTCTGGTCATTAATCTTCTTTCCTCCATACACCCTTGTTAATGTCTGTAAAATCTTCTAATCACACACAAACTTATGGTGCAAAATGTGTCCCAGTACTGAAGGGGTTTTGAGGTGTGGCAGTGGCCCAGATGTGTCTTGAATTAATGATAAATACCCTCTATAACTGTTCTGTGTCCATGAGGAGGCTGTCACAATAACTACATGAACAATAAATAAATAAATAAAAGCTGTCGCCATCCAAGTATTTTCATTTACCAAGTGATTTGTTTTTGTATCATCGTATATTTCATTCTGCCATATTTGTTGCTTTGAACATATTGCAGCTGTACTGTAAACCAATTCAATCAACCAGTCACTCAATTACCTCGCCAAATGTATAAAAAAATCAATAATTATCATCCAATCTTAATTCCTGACTTATCATCTAATTTTAAATCACGTATCTTTACTTAACCTAACCTAAAACCTCATTAATACAACTATCTTATTGTCAAATGTATCAAAAAATCGATATTTATCATCCAATTTTAATTCCGGATTCATTATCTAATTTTAAATCATGTATCTTTACCCTAACCTAACCTAAAACCTCATTAATACATCCACACCTTTACCCCCCTGCCCTGCCACCACCACCACCACCACCACCACCACCACCACCCGTCCGTCACAGCCACGGAGTACCACCTGGGAGTGCTGAAGGCCAAGCTTGCCAAGTACCGGTCGCAGCTTCTGGAGCCGCAGGGAAAGAAGGGAGAGAAGGGGGAAGGCTTCGATGTAATGAAAAGTGGCGATGCGAGGGTGGCACTCATTGGCTTCCCCTCCGTTGGCAAGGTCTGTACGTGTGTGTGTGTGTGTCTGTGTGTGTGTGTGTGTGTTTACCTAGTTGTGGTTTACAGGGGAGGGGGGCGGAAGGAATCTTATTGTATCTTTTCTCTATATTCATTATCTTGTCTCTTCGTAATTAAAAGTATTGATGGTTTTAGCATTTGCAGTTTCGTCACTAAGCTTATCTATCAAGACACTTATCCCATTCTTCTTTTGGCTACTGATTATGGACTTTCCAGGGACCGGCACTAGAGTGGGCTATTTTGTTTGATTTTTGTTGCCCTTGACTGCCTCCCTTCTGCATAAAAAAAAAGCTTGTTCCATTTGTTCACTGTTCTTTGAAGAAAATGTTTCTTAATATCTCTTCTACAATCTTCTTTCTTTAGTTTCTTGCTGTGTGTGTGTGTGCTTATTTTCCTGCATCATCAGGAAGAACAAAGTGGTAAAAGAATCATAACCACTCATCCATAACACATATAAAGAAGAAAAAAACAAGACAAATAAGGAAAAACACACTCTAAACACCATCACCATTTCTTTCCACTCATTTCCACTCCCCTTCACCACATCAAAACAAAATCAAACAGACAGCATCCAATCTTTACCCTCTCCTTCCCTGCCTCCCCCCACAGAGTACCTTGCTGAGCACCCTAACCAACACCCAAAGCGTGGCGGCCTCTTATGAGTTCACCACACTGACCTGCATCCCGGGCGTCATAGAGTACAAGGGCGCCAACATACAGCTGCTGGATCTGCCGGGGATCATCGAGGGCGCCTCCCAGGGCAAGGGTCGCGGCCGCCAGGTAAGGGACGGACTATTGCTAACCTTCCTCTGTGGTAATGTAATGAAAGGGAAAGTAATGTTATGAATGCTGACTTAAGAGAAATGTAATGGAGAAGACAGCCACGTTATGAATACTAACTCAAAAAAGATATGATGAAATAGAAAGTAACATTATGAATACTAACTCAAGAAAAATATAACGAAAAAAAGTAAGATTATGAACACTAACGCAATAAAATGTAATGAAAAAGAAAGTAACATTAAGAATACTAACTTGGGAGAAATATAAGGGAAAAGAAAGTGACATTACGAATACTAACTCAAGAAAAATATAATGCAAAAAAAAGTAACATTACTCATATTAACCCTAGAAAAATATAATGAAAAAAAAACTTTACTCATATTAACTCAAGAAAAATATAATGAAAAGTAAAGTAGTTTAACATTACTCATACTAACCCAAGAAAAATATAACGAAAAAAAAAAACTTTACTCATATTAACTCAAGAAAAATATATATACCAACATTTCCTACAACAACCATCATGTAGAACTCAAATAACTTCACATAAATAACTTCTCTCATCTTCTTACACATCAAAACTCAACCACACCATCTGCCTTAGTGGTGACCTTTAATCAATTCCACAGGTAACCAATAGATAGGTTTAAGTGGTGTATTTCTCCAGATGATTTTAAGTGGTGTATTTCTCCAGGTGATTGCCGTGGCGCGGACCTCAGACCTGGTGATAATGATGGTGGACGTGACGAAGGGCGAGGTGCAGAAGGATCTCTTAACGGCTGAACTGGAGGCGGTCGGCATCAGACTCAACAAGAAGAAGCCCGGGATTTACTTCAAGGTGTGGACGGATGGCTGGCGGTGAAGGGGGTGGGGTGGGAGGGGGCAGTGAGGGGTGTGTTGAGGTGCAGGTGGTTGGTGTGGAAGCGAATCATTGACACTTCTTGATGTTTTATACTTTTTATGTGGGATGAGAATATGTGTTCTTGTTTTGTATTGTCATATTAACATTATAGATTTTTTTTTTTTTTTCTTTTTTTGTATATTTCAGTAAGTCTAGTTTTCATCATCTCTTATACTATTTTTATTCAGATTTTGATATTTCCTTAATGTTAAAGGGCTACAGAGATGCAGAAAAGGAAACCCTCACAGAATATGCCAGTTTCCAAAGAGTATTAGGTTTGCATAAGATTTGATTAACCCCTTCAGTACTGGGATGCATTTTCATATTTATTCTCCTTAATATTTGTCAATTTTATACATCTTCAGAAACTCATGTAGGGATTGAAATAGTACAGACCCTGGCCATGAATCTTCCAACCTCCATAAACCCCTTTCTAATCCTAATGTCAATAAAATCATCTAATCACACCCTAAACTCATAAAAATGTGTCCCAGTACTGAAGGGTTTAAGTTTAGTTAGGTTAGGTTTGATTTGAGTTGGTTATGTCATGTTAGGTTAGGTAAGGTTAGGTTTGGGTATCTATTATTTGTACTTAACTGAAAGGGTTAGGTTTAAGTAGGTTAGGTTTGGTTTGATTTGGTTAGGTTAGGTTGTGTGTCTGTTATTCACATCTCACCAGTCATCATTCCCGTGGCACTGCAGCAAAAGAAGGCGGGCGGCATCAAGTTCAACGCCACCTGTGCCCTCACCAAGATTGACGAGAAGATGGTGCAGATGATCCTTCACGAGTACAAGATCTTCAATGCTGAGGTGATCAACTCTCACTCTTCACTCCCCTTCACTCAATCCTTCCATGCCTCCTCACCCTTTCATCCCCTTCATCTTTTTTGCTCTTTTGCTTGTTATCTTTTCATTTGTTCTTGTTATACTGATCATTTCCCATCACTCTCTCTTCTCTTCCTTGCCTCCTCACTTTATCATCTCTCCTCTCACCCCTTCATTATTCTGGGGATTTTATTTCTTGTACTTTTATTTCTTATGCTTTTCATTCCTCTTTATGTTATACTGCTTCTCTCTCTCTCTCTCTCACCTATCCATACATACACCAGTAAATAGACAACAATAACAATAACAATCTTCAATCACACTCAGTCATATTCCAAGAGTAATAACAATAGCAATCTTCCGTCCCACTCAGGTAATATTCCGAGAGGACTCCACACCCGATGAACTGATTGACGTGATCTCCGGCAACCGCGTGTACATCCCCTGCCTCTACGTGTACAACAAGATTGACCAGGTGTCCATTGAGGAGGTGGACCGCGTGGCACATCTCGGCAACAGCGTGGTGGTCAGGTGAGCTGCTGTGTGTGCGTTGGTTGCGATGGTGTGGAACGGTCTTGTAAACTTCCACTATAATTGTCACTATGGCCTTTGAAAATAGTTGTAGTGAGAGAGCTGAGGGTTTCTGAATATGGATGTAATTGTTGGTTTTTTGTTTGTAAGTTTAGCCCCTTTTTTGTATTATGACTGATTATGAGCTGAGGGTTTCTAAATATGGATGTAATTGTTGGTTTTTTGTAAGTCTAGCCCCTGTTTTTGTATTATGACTGATTATGAGCTGAGGGTTTCTGAATATGGAAGTAATTGCTAGTTTTTTTTATGTAAGTCTAGCCCCTGTTTTTGTATAATGACCGGTATATAACTATTACACTTTCTCTCTCTCCCTCTCTCTCTCTCTCCCACAGTTGCAACATGAAGCTCAACCTGGACTATCTCTTGGACCGGACGTGGCAAGAGCTGTCCCTGCTACGCATCTACACCAAGAAGCCGGGGTGCGCGCCGGACTTTGGCGACCCCATCATCCTGCGCGGGGGAGCCTCTGTGGAGCACGTCTGCCACTCCATCCACCGGTCCATCGTAGCTGTGTTCAAATATGCTCTTGTCTGGGTGAGTGAGTGGGTTAGGGTAGTGGTGGTATATATATTCTCAGGTTATTTTCATTTCTTTCCTCGCCAATACTATTTTTGTTGTTGTATCTTGACTTTTTGTATCATAGTCTTATTTAATGGTCTGGTTTTTTGTTAGTCTTCATTTTTCTCTGTTTCTCACCGTCGTCTCATTTATTTCCATTTTCAGGGCAAGAGCACGAAGTTCAGCCCACAGCGAGTCGGCATCCACCACATCATGAGCGACGAGGACGTTATTCAGATCGTGACCAAGAAATAATCCCCTGTATAGCCCTAGCTTAGTCTGCCCAAATACATGTAAGATGAAAGTGATGCCTCTGCTCCAAGATACAACTCATACCTTCATAGAAAACTTTATACACCTACATTATATTCCACTCACTGTGTTAACTAGTGTTCCAGGGGAGTTGAGGGGTTGAGAGGGTGGTGGAGCTTCAATTTGGAGGTTCATGCATTGATAGATGAGTTTATTCTGTGTGTAATAAGGGTGTCTTCATCAGCAAGCCTCTCACTTCACTCTTCCTGGATGACCACTGCCACACACAGCCCTCACACTCACATTTGTATTCTGAAATGCTCCGCTCTCTCACCACACCTGTTTTCAAAGGACACCGAGATGATACGCCGGATTTCTAAGGGTTTTCTCCTGTCAATCATGTAGTAACCATGTTCATTTGTCGCTAGAATCATAAAAACACCATCGAAAACTGGTGTCACTTGAACAGGAGCCTTTTGAAATAGCAGAGGTGTGGGATTGAAGTGTTTCTGAATATTATCCTCACTCACAGGACTGGTACACACACACACACACACACACACACACACACACACACACACACACACACACACACACACGGACCACCACTCTCCACAGCACAGGCAAGTGTCACATTGAGGTGTCCCAGATGGCAAGTACGTATTGCTCAAGTGTCGCGGTTCCCCAGTGCGGTGAGGAGCTCAGTGGGGTGTGGTGTGGATGGATGGATGGACGCCGCCAGCAGGTTTACAGGAAGGGAATCTGTAAGGCCTTGTGTAATGTCAACCTCCTCTTCCTCTTCCTTTTTCTCTTCCTCCTAGTGTGTGTGTGTGTGTGTGTCAGGTGTCCAGTGCATTCATGGTTGTTACTGTGACTGAAGAAACCTTGTTATCACCTGGACCCTTATTGACAGATTCTTGAGGATGCAATTTTTTCTTAGATTAATTTATAGCCTTAAAATCCATTCTAACTTCCTCAAATTAGTGTTGTACTTTGGTCATTATCTCATCAGTAAATATAAAGAAAGCTGCTGATGAGATAATGCCTATAAGTATATACAACATCAATTTCAGGAGGGTAAGATGGATTTTAAGTCTAGAAATTTGTCTAAGAAGAGTTAAACAGGTGATAAACTTTCCCCTGAGAACCTTGTCACACTCATCAGGGTGTTAACTATTGGTTGTCTCTGTTCTTCCTCTTCCTGCAATGTTATCACTTTCCTTTTCCTTCTTTCATTTTGGCTTGAGTGGTGAGTGAAGTGAGAGAGTCGATATTTGCCCCTCAGAACCTTGTCACACTCATTAGGATATTGACTATTTGTTGTCTCTGTTTCTCCTTCCTCTTGCTGCACTGTTATCACCTTTCTTTTCCTTCTTTCATTTTGGGTTAGTGGTGAAGTGAGAGTCCATGCTTGAGTTAATAATAATAATGGCTGTTCATTCATCAGTGTCATGATCATTTTTTTAGGGACCGTTTTGTAAGATAAATCAAATGCCACTTCCACCTGCAGCTGAGGCCTGAGAGTGACTGGCTTCATTCATATCATAATATATCAATTACATTCTGGTACCAACACTGCTCTTGTGATTAACCTGGCAAGACTGACCACCACCCACTCCCCACTCCCTCAGTGAACTTGTGGAAGGTTTCAGTTGGTAGTGTCAGGGAGGTTAACCAAGTGAGTGAGAGAGAGAGAGAGAGAGAGTATTCCATCGCTGCTGTATAGAACTTTGATTAAGCATTGTCGGGGAGGTTAGACAAGTGAGTGAGTGAGTGCACCCCATCATTGCTACAAAGGATACTACTTTTCCCGCCCTGTGATACGACGAGGCTCAAACATGCTGGAGCAGCACGTTCTATTGTGTCGCCATTTTTCCCAGTGATGCGTTGGAGAAAGTGCAATACCCAACCATGCAGTGCTCACCATTTCCTACAACCTCTGAGGTAGATTGTGTTACTACTTTGTTGTGAGGTAGGAGAGCAGTGTGTGTGTGTGTGTGTGTGTGTAATTCCGTTGAGCAGTCCTAACTCAACACTGATGGAGTTCTTTTTGTGTGTTATGTTCACTCCGCCTCATTCATCTCTGACTGATATGCATTTCTCACTTTTCCCACTCTTCCTTGCAACCCATGCCAGATACTCACAGTACTGTTGGGGAAGCTGCTCTCTTCATAGGCTCTGGTGTGTGTGTGTGTGTGTGTGTGTGTGTGTGTGTTGATGGGAGTAGGTGGGTCAGTGGGTAAACAAAAAATTTCTTGGAAATTTTTAAAATACCATGTACTATAAAAGAGATCAATAAATTTATTAAAATATTAAAGCCAAATACAGAACACTAATATAATTACTATGTGAACTTATATTTTGGAATGCCAAGCATATATACAGGACTGTAGACTTCATGCTACCATACAAAACCTACTGCGAGGGACAGCCACCACTGGCCGGCCTCTGCCTCAACCCCTACACCCCTACGTGAACACTACTGACAGACAGTACGGCTGGGTTAGTCTGTGAGGACGAGTCACTACGCTGCTACTCGCCGCCCAGCCACGCGACGCCACACTTGTGACGGCACACGCGCTGGCTGGCGGCTGTTTGTTGACAAGGATTACAACTACAAAAGTGTTCAAACACTGAATTCTCCGTTGAGGTACATCAAAAGTGTAACACCAATCTTCTAACAATGTGTATGTAGTGAAAAGACTCCTTTGTATCTGTAATTCAGTTATCACAACAAAGCAATATAAAGAACAAATACATTGCTACATATAGAAAGTTAAAATATAACTAAAGAGTACACGACTAAAATCAAGAAAAATAACTATCCACTGTGATAAATATATAAAACCATCACTTAAAAATAGCAAAAAATGTATCAATGTTTGCCTATCAGTTTTCCATGTTATGAAATGATCCACTGAATGGTAGCTAGCCTGAAGTGCTGAACACGTGTGTGTACTGCAAGGGAGTCACTGCCAGGCACACATCACACACATACACACACACACACACCTTGTTGACCTTTGTTCATTTCCTCAAGACATACGTGTGAACTGAGAGAAAAAGGTGACACAAAGTAATCCACCAGCTCTGGCCTCACCTCTTACTTGTTCTCTCAATAGTTAAACATGAAACAAGAGAACCATTGAAATAGGAGCAGCAGCTTGTTTACTTCCCAGCCATTCCTCTCCGCCTCCTGCCATCCTTAGCACACACACACACACACACACACACACACACACTAGGGAATGAGGGAAGTTTGGCCTGGCCATGCCTCATACTCTGCCTCAACTTGAGGGTGATTGCACAACATACACACACACACACACACACACAGGCACACAGGAGAAGAGAACATTTCCAACGCTGTGAGTGTGATGAAGTTTGTTGTGTGATTGTCTACCACTCATCTGGCTGCATTATACACCTCACTCTACCAAGCTGTGTCCTATCAGCTACACTCCCATGTCCATCAGTCAACACCTCACACCACTCACAACAGCACCCCTGCCACGGACCACAGCACACCACACCTGCCACTCCACCACATACATACACTTTCCTGCTTCCTGCTAGTCACTGTGGTCACTTTCATACATTGCTGTTAGACCCTACACAACCTATGTGCTCACCTCTCATAACACTTCTAACAACTAATACAGTATTAAAAATTAATATATATATATATGGAAGTCCTGGGCTGTAATGTCCTGTACATTTCTAAGCTAATGTTAATTGGGAAAATACCCTGCAATTGTAAATACTTAAAAAAATGGGGTACAAGTTAATTTCTTGTTGAGAATGTGCTGTAACTGAGGTACTTCAAGGAAAAGTCACATTTATCAAGGCAGAAGATGGAAAGATTCAGGTTTAAATTATAATTTGTTTTAACTTTACATGAGAGTCCAGTGTGTTGCACCACAACATTTGGTTCATCCTGTGCCTGGTGGTGGTGGTGGTGTGGCTGCACTACAGTGTGGCTGGTGCCCTGCTGGAGGACACACACAGCCACCACAGAACATCACCTCATATCCTAGTTGTGACAATTAATAATTCAACTCTGACGTGCCATAAAATATTTTCTTGATATAGTTCATAAGTTGTGTTGTCCACCACATGAAGGTACAACAAAAATGTTTCACCTGCAGCTGGACACTAAAGTGATGCAGCTTAAATTGATCTGTCCACAAAATTAATGTTAATAGCCTGATAAAACTACATTCAAAAACTTAGCAGCCAAGATGAGTTCCTGACATCACGTCACACACAGCACTGCCTGCCAACTGTGTGTCACTGAATACTGCAAGGCAAAGAGTCACAGCGTCAAATATTGCACACATGGACTTCTGAGGTGGCAATGACAAGCTTGTGTGACACCACCTTGGGTCACCTCACTGACAAACAACAGTGCCACGATAGAGGTCACAACCTTCACTCCAGGAACTGACTGCTGTGCCACAGACTTGCCTTGGTTCCCTCATACAACCTTCCTTCCAAATCATGCTACAGGAATCCTTAGTGCCAAGGCCATTAAAGAAACATACACTGGTTACCAATTAATGACAGCAGTCAAGTAAACTAAACAGAAGCCTTATCTTGGTGAAATATTTAGGAATGTGCACTTCTTCCTGCCAGCATCTCAGTCACAACCACAGAGAGAGAGAGAGAGAGAGAATCAATCAGTGAGAGAAATAAAAGCAGGTAAATTTAGATCAGACTGGAGAGTGAATAGTGAATAGTACAGCACTGCACCCCAGGAGCTCACCACAACACTGGGTCATAAGTACTACTGTAATGGGTCACAAATTTCACATGTATGTAGGATTATTCAACAGTCATGGCTTAGTCTATCAAACGCACATCTTTGTTCGTGTACTCGTACAAGTTAATATAAAGAAGTGGCTGCATAAATGACGTCTGGTAATGATTTGGCGTGTTGCTAACGTTAATAAACAAAACAGAGGGCTGAGGAATCACTGCACAGAGAGAGAAATCACTGCACTATGACATTTAGGAACAAACAATTGAGATGAGCTGAAGACATTGGTTATCTGTGTAGTAACCTGATCTGGTGTGGAGGTGTGGCCACAGATACAACCTGAGTGGTGCCCCCTGCTGGCACCTCAGCCACACCTCTGCCTGCTGAACACAAGAGTATTGGAAAGCCAAATTAATCAGATGCATCGGAATATCGTTAGAACGTGACAATTGTATCCTGAAATGCTTTGCTCTCTCATCATGACTATTTCCTAAGGCCACAGAGACAATTAGCTGGGTTCTCAAGAGTATTTCTACTGTCAATAATGTAGAAATAGTATCTGTCACTAAAACCATAAAAAAACACTCTTAAAAACCCATGCAACTTGAGCTACAGCCTCTGGAAAGCAGTGGAGGAGCAGCACAGATGTGTTTCAGAATACAGTCCTGAATGTGACATCGGGAGTAACACAAAGATTTGAAACGCACTTGAAAGCCTCCAGGGATGAAGAGAGAAACGCTGCCAAACACCTGCTGGTAGTAAGTAAGACTCACCACGCACAAAGCACACTGATATACTTCCTCTGGGGTGCCTGGGACAGCTGGTGGGGGGTGAGGGGGTGGAGAAGAGGGGTAAGGAGTGGCAGGGTGGTGGAGCAAGTGTGCCACCCACCAGTGCCCTCTACCACATGCTGTACTCCACGTCATCACTGTCGGCAATCATGAAGAAGCCCCATATGGTGAGGAAAGTGACCACGTTGCCCGCCAGCACCAGGCCACACGCACCCCAGGTAATCTGTGGGAAGGAGAGATGATGATGAAGGTGGTGGTGGTGTCATTGCTATTATTGTGGGTGTGAATATGCCAGAAAGAGTGAGGATACTGGTTAACTCTTGGATTAGTAAGGTGGAGGGAACAAAAGTGAGAGTGAGAAGGGTGTTGTGCAGTGAGGGCTGTGGAAGAAAAGGCAGGCATGCAGTTACAAAGTACACACACTATACCACTGAACCATGGCAACCATAAGGCAGCAGCCATCCCATCACCTGCAACACTCACCACTGGGGCAGTAGAGGGGGAGCGAGCCAGCACAATGGGCAGACCAAAGGCGGACACAACAATGGCGGCCGTCACAAAGTACGCCAGCTCCTTGCACGGGTTGCTGCCTCCGGTGTCATCTGAGACCCGGCGAGCAATGATGCTTGGTATGGGCGCCAACACATAGAACGCCACCACAAAGAACGGCCACCAATTGCTGCAACGGTCACGGAAACTGGGTCAGTATGTGATTAATAGAAATGGTTTAACTTTATTTATTTATTTTTTTTAAGAAGTCTGGTCAATGACAACAGAATTGGTCAAACAAACAAGGTCCACTTAGATGATAGTTCCCAAGCAGGTCTGAGGGTTAGTCAAAATAATGGAAAAATGTCTTGAAATTTTTCTCTTAAATAAGTTCAGGTCCAAGATACTACCATTATCAGTGCCTTTCTCATCTCCACTACAGTTATCTTATCCTTTCAGAGTTACCACATAGAGAAATCAATGACGAATTTTGTGTTGGGTCTAAAATCAATTATTACAGCATAGGAGGTAATTTAACTCAACGCATTCAAAGTCTTCCTATGTCCAAGGAAAACTTTAATCCCTTCAGTACAATAATGCATTTTCATATTCATTCTGGTTACTATAGGGCAATTTTATACACCTTCAGAAACTTATGTAAGGATTAAGATAGTGAAGACTCTGGCCATTAATCTTCTCACCTCCATAGACCCTTCCTAATGTCCATGAAACTGTCTAGTCACACCCAAAACTCATGGTAAAAATGCACCCCAGTACTGAAAGGGTTAAATTACCCTACATCATCCAAAAATTTCCTAATATAATCTGAATCTTCTGAATATTTACAGCATTATAATTTCTCCTTTAATTTAACTAATGCTATGTGAGTTTTCTATGGAACAATAAGGCTATACAATATACCAAATCCTTTCCAGTGTCATCCTTCAATATTACACTCTGAACACCCACCACACTTGAACCTTGGAGAAGATGTAGGTCAGGGAGTTAAGAAATAGTAAGAACACACTATTATCTTGCTGCACACCACACTACTGCCACCCACCACCCACTACTGCCACACCACCACACTGCTATAGCTACATATTTGTCCATACCACCCACCACCCTGCCTCCTGTCACCACAACACCAACCAGCCTCCACCACACTTGTCCATGTCACCCACCACCCTACCTAACATCACCACCACACTACCCAACACCCAACACCCACCACACTAAACAGGATGGAAACTCACTTGTACTGTGGCAAGGCACATGCCAAGAAGAGGAAGGTGAGGCCGATGGTGGTGGCGAAGGCAAGGGTCACCAGTGCTGTGGAGAGACACAGAACACACCTTGAGACACACACACACACACACACACACACACACACTGGGCCAAACTGTCATCCTTAACTCCCACCACTACAGGATAACAGGAGTAACTCAAGGATTATTTCTCACTCTCATTGATGTCTATAAAAAGGAAGGAAAAAGGACGTGAATGAAAGTTTGAATTCTCTGATTTTCACATGAGGTTTGAATAAATGTGTGGGATCAAATATTACTTGTATAAATGAGAAGGGAGGAAATAGTAGCTCGTCACTATGAAGGATGAAGGAAAGTACAGTTAGCATCTCCACTCATGTCACTCCACAGAGGCCAGCAGTGACTCACTCCACACCACGCACACTCCATCAGACATGGAGCGGCACCACAAACCATAACACAAGGTCTCTATCACAGTTAAAGGTAAAAACAAAGGGAAAATTACAATAAAATAACAAGCATGAAAAAGGAATGCACTAATGAAAAGTAGATATTTTTCTATGACACTTTTCTTTTATACACTTTCCCTCCCAAATTATTCAATAAGTAGTAATGCTAGTAAATGGGTTTAATGTAGAACACCACAATCAGTACATTAAGTTAGGCTAGGTGTTAGCTTAGGTTAGGTTTAGTTCAAATAAAGCAATGACTGTATATGCACCGATAACAAAGATCTGTCATTAAAAACAGTTCATACATATAGGATTTTTTTTTTCTGATAAGTAGGCAATTTTTTCTGACAGTTGGCAGCGTTCATTAAATGTTGTAGACATCAAAATACAACCATTAGTGCATCCCTCGTTACAAATGTCAAGACTGAGACCTACCTCTATATTAGGCGGAAATTAGATATATAACCAACCAACAAAACACAATTACAACTTAATAAATACATACATCTGAAATAAACCAAATCAACACAATACAATACGGCAAACAAACCCAACACAAACTATTCTTTCCTCGTCCACACAGCCAAGCAGCGCCGACTATCCTACACTACAGCTGCGGGGTCCGGCACACCACACTGGGGAGGGGGGTGGGGGGGCAGGGGCACTGAGGGGTCACACTAAGGTCACCGTGGCCCCGTGCCCCCCACTGGTACCCTGGGGGGCCATACCTCGCATCTGCATGGTGGCGGGACACAGGAAGTCAAGAGGAAGACAGAATTTGACAGAAGGAAGCAATGAGTCACTCCCGCCTGAGTCGCAATATTTCCTCCTCAGGCGAGTCTTGGCGGGCCCTGCGAGGCGAGGTCACGTGCACAGAGGTCTTGGGTGGTGCGTGGAGAGTGGAGAGTCTGTGGAGGGTGAGAAGGAGAGTGTGTAGCAGAGAAGAGAGGTTCAGTAGTCACGAGACTGACCTTTAAGACCCGCCATGTTTGTTATGGTTTGCTCTCTGCCTCTCTCTCTCTCTCTCTCTCGTGTGCCCAGCTGATGCCAGGCCAGGGTGCAGTGTGATAAAATATGGTGCCCCTTTGTTTGTAGCGTAAAATGTGTCCCTTTGTTTGTAGAGTAACTTGTTGATCATTGCTGTAACAAGATGTCCCTCTTAATATCTCTTTTTTTAATATTCTGCATTTGTTCAGGGTCATTTGAGTTCAATAGACTGTGATGGGGGTAAAATATTCTCCTCTCAGTATATCCCTTTGCTGTAATCTAATTGACATAGTTACAAATTGTATATGAAATGAAGCAGTGGTAGGACAAAGGCACTAATGTCTTGTCTACTCAGTATTTAGCACATCCACGCACCAGACACAAGAAATTTCAAGATATAAAGAAGTTTATCGCAATGTGTCGATCTTCGCTGTATTGCTAAAGACGCCTTTAAAACCCTTATCAGTGGCACTTTGCGGAAGGCGTACGGTTTAAAATTATACGCCTATGGAGCAGCATATTACTACTACTACTACTACTACTACTAACTACTGTACCTTTAGATATGCCGGACTATAAGGCGACCCGGTCTATAAGATGACCCCCAGTTTTTGAGTGAAGAATTAGGTTTTGAGCAATTAGCGGTGAGCGGTGTACAAAAGAACCCCTTAATTTTAATGACGGAGGGAGTGGTTGGCTAAGGCACTCCATCATTGCTGATACATAATATGAGGGACTTGCGTCAAGGATATAATTATTGTGTGGTGATTGGTTCCCTCACTTGAGCAGGATTAAAAGAATACAGTCCCAGTAACAGTCCAACTCCCTGATAATGCATCCCATCTTCCCTACCAGAAACCAACAAGCTCAACCCACTACACAACTTCATTTTATCTATTCCAGTTAACCTTGTCTCTGTCAACGCACACATATCCAGCTTATACTTTTCAAATTCAGCAACAAGTTCTTCGATTTTACCGTCCTGATTTAATGTCCTTACATTCCAGTTCCCAATTTTGATACCTCTTTTTGCACAAACAAAAGAATTCGGCGACCGGGAGATTCTTAGCAACCCTTGCCTATCTAAAGGCTGCCCGTGATATTGCGTGAATCCATTTTGGTTTCTTTGGCTGAAATTAAAGAACACTTCGCCACAGCGTTACAGTTGGCAGTAGGCAGCTAACTTGCCCATATGCCCACACCCACAGAACTCAGCTAAGCTAAAGTCAAGCGCGTGTCGGCTGCACTTCTCGACCATTTCACTCTTAAAGAATTCATCTGCCCGAAAAGTGCATCCACCTCCCTGCCTCCGAAGGCTTCGATCTGTGTAGGTAGAGGGCGATCATATCCTCACTAGCCATATACTACCAAGAATATATAGACTACACTCACCACTATAGACTACACTCACCACATGGATATGGAGAGAGAGCCAATATAACAGTATTACACACACACACACACACACACACACACACACACACACACACACACACACCTCAAAATACCCGAAAAAATCACTTCACAATGATAGATATAAAGAGAGCTCGTATTACAGTATCACACACACACACACACACACACACACACACACACACACACACACCACACAACACACACACACACACACACACACACACACGGTAGACACACAGTAACTCCTGCTATATAAGTCAGCAAGGCAGGGGGGGGGCAGGGAGGTGCCCGCCCTATGACGTCACAGCTGATGACGTCACAGCTGATGACGTCACAGCTCAATATTTACGTAGCGCAAACCATTTTGAAAATGACCCCTCGATAAAACGATGACAGATCAATCTATTGCATCTGTTTCGACGCGATAAATAGGATAACTAATTCCCAAAGTACAAACACTCTCCTAGCAACACCAATTCTGAAGAAATTCTACGGCAAAAAAACGTTTTTTTGAAAATATGACACTTTTGAACACTCGTTAAATACCCACTAACTGCCACTTCAACGGAACCAAAACCCATTTCAAGACAATCGATCAATTATTCTTCATTGTTTTAAACACTTTGGAGTGATTTAGAGGCGGAAATAAACTGTTGAGAGGCCGATGATGAAGTTTTTAATGTAACTTTGACACCTCCGAATAACACGGTTCCTCTCCACTCACTTTACTGAACTGACGACACAAAACATCATGGTATATGAACTATCTTTTGCCATTAATAACAACTTGATACAACCTCTAATAAAAAAGTGCATTGGGCGTTGCAAGAAATTTAGCCCAAAAATGCCCCCTTATTTACCCCCCCAATACCGCCCACCCCAGCTACCTCCACCACACACACGCACGCAAATCACTCCAAACACGCCACAGTACTCATAAAAAGCCTTAAATGTGACTATTGATCCCAAATAAACAGTTCAGAAGCAAAGACAATATCCTGCTGGTGAGGGCGCCCCGGTGGGGTACGGCCCCCTCCCCTCCTCTCTCCCTCCCACCTTCATTACGCTTAAACTTGACCGCGAAAACTATGTCTGAGTGGTTCATATGAAAGACTAGTACTGTGGCAGCAGACTGCGGTAAGATGAGACTGTAATAATTGAGAGATGTTGCTTAAAATGACCGATGAATTGAGAACCCAAGGTGGTGCCGGGGGTGGGGGTGGTGACTCACCCAGCCACCACCCACCACAGCAACCACGTGACGTCAGAGGGTGTGCGCAGAACTCAAACCAGGCCAACCCTGTATTCTCTTAATCCTGATTTGAGTACGTTGTTATCGTGGCAAAATTTACTGTCATTGTTCTGCACAACTCCAGGCATTTCTGAACTTCAAAATGTCAGGAATCTGGCCATAGTTTCTGTTAGTCTAACTGAAAACTGATTTTTATCATGATGTAGATAGAATCTGTCCTCTCAGGTGTGGGGGGAGGGCAAGAATATTCTCAGAATCCTTTGGTAAGGGTGTCACCAGAGATTCCTCCACTGATGCCACTTCACCATAAATCACGGGCTTGCCTTATTCTCGCCCCGCTTCATCTCCTTTACTCCTGGTTCTGTCTGTCATTGTGTTTCTATATAAACTGGTTCATGTCCGAATTCTAACTTTTCTGATTTGCATACCCAAACTGACTTGATTGCCGCCACACACACACACACACACAGAGGGTAGCGAAGGTAGCAGGCAAGGATATCTATAATACCCTTGGTAGCAGGAGTGCAGAGTTATTACCACCTCATACCCCCACACCATTATCATTGGATTCACAACCTATTCCACCTTCGCTTTGTCCCCCAACCCTTCCACATGAATTTTACACCATTGAACACGTTTCCACCTGTAACTCAAGAATTCCAGATTTGTGGGTTATCCTCCTTTCGCTTATGGGGCCTCATTTTATGTTTCACCAGTATATTAATTGATATTTATTCACAGTAGCGGCCAACATTTTTTTCATAGGGAGTGGCTGAAGCAACATGTGGAGGGCCTTTACAAAAAGTCATCAAAGTGAAGTAATGATGGCAAATTGAATACTGAGGGGGGAGGTGATGGGAGCTTGCCTCCTTATTGGGAGAACACGGGGAACTGGGATTTGAACCAATAAATGAATGGCTACATGAGCACCTCCATCGTGACGATCACTTAGCTGAACAAGTATGTAAAGTAATGTGTGTGTGTACCTTAATTAACTATCCTGACTTGCCCTGATTCTATCCTGATCAATTTCTCAGTGGATCTGAAATGCAACTGTCTCTACACTACACATCTAGTAACAATTAGTAGCTTGTCAACACTGTAAAGGCAAAAAGATTTACTGTCTGTATTATATATTATTCTTCTTTTATTTACAATACAAATCAAATCATACATACATACATACATTATATATATATATATATATATATATATATATATATATATATATATATATATATATATATATATATATATATATATAATGTATAGTATTTGCAATGAACAATTTAAGGAAATGACAAATGAAGATGAATGTTCCATGATCACTAACACAGCATCAGCCACCCACCACACCTCACTCACGCCAAACTTGTAACTCACCCCTAATTACCCAAAACAAATGGTTAAACAGACCCTCAGTCACAGAAAATGATAACTGATAACATGTTGGTATGGTCACAGCAAACTCACATCCAGGAACAAATCCTCACTTTCCTCTGCCATCTTTACTTCTCTCCCTCCACGTCCCACCTACTGGCAAGATGACTAGAGGTGCACACCACACACATTCCAGGACGTTCTGTTTGTGGCGAGGGCAATGCATCACGCTGGCTAGGCCCTGGCCGGTGGCTGGTGGCCACCGGGGTGGGCTGGGCAGCGGTGAGGGAATGTTGGTGCTTGGCAAGACATGCCTTGGATGGGATGAGTCCATGCACTTCACCACCTTTGTTATAACTAATAAATACATCATCAAAGTATGCGACAGAATAACAATAACAACGGAATACACATCTTCTGTAATACGTAAACAAATGGAAAGGAATATGCAAACCCATGAAAAGAGTACATATGTATACAAGGTTACCAGCTTTGGGAGATTGTGTTCACAGTGTGGAGTGCACACCTCACTGCACACCAGACCCTTATGAGCGGAAACTGTTGAAGGCATCACTTGTACTGGCGACACACACCTGCCACAGACTGTGAGCGTCAGCCTGAGGTATTCTCACCATTGTAAATAAAGAAACACACCAAGAGGAATGGCTGAGGCTTGAGTCAAAAAAACTTGGACTGTCATAACTGGAAGGAGAGTGAAACAGGCAGATGTACAGGTGCTCTTCACTCTGCTTGAGATACAACTGCAAAACACTCACACATTTATAATGATGTGTTTTGTATCTCAAGATAAAAACATTATTTTTTCTAACATTCACAAGAATGCTGGTTAGTGGTGTGCACTCAATTTCCATAATATTTGAACTATAACAAAAGTTTAATAAAGTCACTGGAATTACAAATCATGTGTCACTTTGACTTCTATTCCTTTTGTTCAGTCAAGTGTCTTTCAAGAATGTTACTTATTGAAATGTGAAGCAGATCAGTATTGTAACAATTCCTGACACTGGCACTGTTCAAAACTAATTCAACGCTTGGTTCACACTGCAGCCAGCCAATACACACAGTACTACAATACAACTGAACAATCCAGAATGTATAAGATGCAATTCTCAGAAAATATAGTTTATCCTGCATCTCATGCACAGATTATGAAATAAAAATTTCTTCAAAAATATCCTTGTAAAACAAGTGTTTTGTGAGCCAATATATAAGGTACTTCTACCTCTGGGATTAGAATAACTCACACACACACACACACACACACATACACACACACACACACATTGGTTAGACCATTAATTGCGTCAAAAAGAAAATCAACACACAAGCACTCAGACTCAGCCCAAAAGTAACACCAGACATCAGCATTCAGTGACAGCACTAAGCACACTGGAGGAAAATATTACTGCACTGATCACCGAGTGCTCTTTGTATGAGAACAAGAACAGACACAACCCTTTTGAATTTTACCTTCTTTTTAACTAAAAGTCCACACATACACACACACACACACACACACACACACACACACACACACTTACAGGTACAAAATAAGTGAGCAAAACTTCAATATAACCCATAAAATATATGTGAAATACATATTCAACAAATGTTAGTAATAATCCTCCCTGATAACAATATCAAAGAATATACCAAATTACATATGTGTGTGTGTGTGTGTGTGTGTGTGTGTGTGTGTATGAAGGAAATGCAAACCGTCTTCTCCCACCATGAACACTTCCCCCAAAAATACAGCAAAAGGAAATGCTATAAAAATAAACTCACTCACAGATCAAAGAATAACCTCAGCACTGCAGCCAATGGAAAGCTTCAGGATCTTTGCATCATCTTAGGTCTGGAGAGCAATGGCTGCCCAGGAATCATACCCTTGAAAAGATACATACTGTAACTGCCTCTCTCTCTCTCTCTCTCTCTCTCTCTCATACAGACAGGTAGAGTGGCTTGGTGCTGTTTCAAGACTCTACCAGTCCAGCACTGATCTCCTTTGATTTCTCCAATGTCCACACAATACGAAAAAAAGGAAAATGCATAAAGTTGTTTTCCACTTTTCTCATAACAGCTCACAACGATTCTATCTGGGAGACTATCACTTTTCATTTTGTTCTCTGCTCTCTTCTACGTCTACCATAAGAAAGCAGTATATAATATCTTTCAAACTTGCACTTTCTGAATAGTGTTGTGGGGGGCAGTGCCTCACAAGGTTGCCAGACACTCACTCCTTCCCTCCACCACCAGGCTGCTCCTCCTCAGTGCTCCAGTGTCCCGCCTGGTGAGACAGCTGCAACACTGTACAATGTGCCTCACTGCCACGAAATATATCACAGTTATGGTTGCAGATTTCACAGCAGAGAGCTGGTAAGACGTGCATCTGTGTACTACTGTCCAGAGTAAAGATGTCAAGTTTCATAAAATACGTAAGGAGTTTTAAAAGAAGAGTGAACATGTTTGTGGATGAGGATGATAGGTGGAAATAGGCAGAGGTGTTCACACAGGGACAGCCACAAACAGGTCTAACGGCCTCTTGCAGCTTCCCTCATTTTCTTATGTTCTTAAGTAGTGGTGTCATGTTCCATAGAGCAGAACAAAATAGCAGAGCCTCCACTAATTATGTCTCTGCTTCTTATTAGTCTTAGTAGAGCTAATGATATAAGAGAAATGTAGTGATCTAAGTAAATCATACGTCCTTAGTTCCTCTTAATCTTTGTGTAGCCATTGGTATAAAGGCAGTTAATCAATTCACATATTAATTTCTACTCAAGCTTTACACATGAAATTCACTGGTCACTGACATCACTACTCAGGACAGCCACACACAGGAAGGAAAAAGAAGAAAATCTGCAGTAAAGTCTTTCCTGACAGGTTATAACAAAGCGCCCTGCATCTCTAACACAAAACGGGAAGTGTGCATGCCTGTAACTAAAGTGTCTCATTCTCTATGTCTTAACGGATTTTTTTACATAAACTGACCGGGATTGTAAACCACGTGAATCATACGAAGAGCCGGACTAGAGCCTTCCACACGTTCCTCTCGGACACCCTCACCGACGCCTGGTAGAAAGTGCAATGTAGAAAACTTCTGAATCTATGTACAGGGGCAGCTCACAATGTACATTCTCTGCTAATTTATGTCATTAAAGCTTATTTTTTTTATGGGTGCCTATGTAGGGTATAGTTAACTGACCTTTACTAGCCAAATGTCACTAAATGATAAAACAGGAGAAAATAGGACATATGAAAGATCTCCTATGTATTCTGTCTGCTAGTGGTACTCATCCTCTGTGCTCTGCCGCGAGAAGGACATCTTGAAGCTACAGTTCTGGCTGGCAAGGGCGGCCGTTCGGAAGGCAACATCATTCAAAAACATGTCCTCGGTTATTCCAAACTCCGACAAAGAGAGCTCCTTGTCTTTCTCCTCTCTGGGCACCTCCGGGCTGCCCCTGGACCCACTCCCATCTGAAGGCTTTTCCGGGTTGGAGTTCTCTGTTGAGTCCGGGGTTCCCTCAGAAGTTTGCTCCGAGCCCTGGTGTTCCTTTGCCTCACTGGGGGCGGGGCACTCACTGTCTTTGTTGTCCTTAGAGTTGATCTCCTGGGAAGGCACCATGAAGTTCTCGTGGCACTCCTCCCCCATCTCCTCCAGCCTGTCCACAGCCACACCCTCCAGGGCACCCGTGTAGTGCGACGGATCGTCCTCGTGCCACGACCGCAGCAGCTCCGTGGTGGGCTCCTTGAACACTGGCAAGATCTCCTCCTCAGCAGGGGCATCAGCCTTAGCCAGGAGGCTCGGCTCAGACCCCCGGCTGTAGTTGAGGACTTTGGACACGTTGCTGAGCATGTTGAGGTCCTCACAGCTGGAGAGTTCCTTGATCCTGAAGTAAGGGTCCTGCTCAATGTGGTTCAGACCATCCAGGGAGAGGCTGAGGCCATTGGTGTAGGCCAGCCGCTCCTCCAGGCTCAACTCCCGCTGCATCACCGGTCCAAGGCCCACCTCCACCTGGTCCACAAAGATGAACTTGCCAGTGGAGGAGGTGGGGCTGGTGATGGGCACCGCCTCCCGCACGCACAGCCGTGACGCCTTTACGGGGGACACGTCGCTGGAAGTGGTCTCGCTGCCAGACACTGCCGGCTGCCAGGGGGACTGCATGTCCTCTTCCTCATCCTCAGGCGGGGCATCACGGCCGCTGTCCTGGCTGGTGGAGCGCGCCTGGCCCAGGGGGTTGAGGGGCAGCCTGGGTGAGTGCTGCTGCTGCAGGAGGCTCGGGGGCGTCCGCACCTCCAGCGTGATGGAGGTGGTGTTGGCACTCACTGGTATCGTGACGTCTGGCATGGAGGTGGGCGGCTGGGTCCCCGTGCTGCCCGGCACACACAGGGAGGCACACAATGGTGAGTGGTTCAGGGTGGCATGCAAGGGTAAGGGTTGGGAGCAGGCAAGTAACACCTGCATCCCTCTCCCTTAGTAACATGCAATACTACTGCTAATAATCATCCTTAATGGTAGTTTTCAGACACTCAGCTCCCATTTTTCCTAAAATCATAAGATACAGTATTAGGTGCTATTAGTAGAAAGAAATCTTGTTACAGGCAGGTCTGAAGTATGTGGATTATAGTTAAGAAATAAAATAGATCTGATAAGCTGAAAATCTGTGTGCATGTACCTCCACAATGCAACAAAGCAGTGGTGCATAAGCTGGTTGTAGTAGACTGTAAGCCTCAAAGGAAAAAGTAAACTCATGGTTTGCTGACAGCTTCATGGTATTCCTACTTGTAACAGTATTACTACAGGTCAGTGCAAGGCTGGAACACAACCTGACGTTCATGACCTATATTCCTCTGTGACAGTTAGGGAGGCCTGGTGAACAGTTAGTCCTGCACATGAGCAAAACTCTACCAGTATATCTCAATAGTCACACAACGCACTGCATCTGGTCTGGCTACACTTACAAGCAGGTGAGGATTTGGTGGATTTAGATTCATCATAGAGAGTGTCCTTCACCAATGTGTCTACCAGTTTATACTACAAGACTGAGAGCTTATCAAGGGTCATTACATTTAGTTTAGAAATGTCGTTTATAGAATTACCAAACTCCCAAACTCCAAGATGCAGTCATACCAAACACTCGGCATCATGTGTCTGTTTATGAGTGACAAGTTCTGCACACATGTCAGGCCAACCATACAGTCACACCTTCCATCCTGCCACACCATCCCCTCCCAGTGAAGCACACATGGTGACATCCCTTGCTCCCACACCCACATACCACAAAGCTGTCACCAAATACAATGCAGGTGAAGGAGCAAACCTGCCACACCACAGTACCCCCCCCCCCTCACCACACACCTCACACTATTGCCACATTTATCATCAATATTCTGAGTTACCTTGTTGCTTTTGCTATTTTGTGTGAAACTGGAATAAAGGTTCTATTATATATGTCACTACAATCACTTCATTATAAGAATTAGAGGGAAATCTTCATACAACAAAAATTATATTGCTCCAGTAAATGGGATTAATTCATTGTAAGAAAAGGATTAAAAATTTTCCCTAAACACCTGAAGGAATATTTGGAGCCTCTCATACACACCATTACTTGTTAACTACATGAAATATAAGATAAGAGAAGCTATTTTCATGAACCCATAAACACACACACACACACACAGCAAGAGCAGCCAATGAACACCCAACACTCACCTGGGTTGGCTCAGTTTTGCCAGCAGAAAGTGTAGGTTGGCCAGGGTTGGTCTGAGGTCTGGGGTGGGGATGCCACAGTACCACCTCATCTGGGCTATGTTCTTGTTCAGCAGAAACACACCATAGTTAAACTGCAGCTTCTCCCGCTCCTTCCCGCCAGTGTACAGCGGAAAACTGGGCATGGAAAGGAACCGTTATCAATAGTGTTCTGTATTAGTGTGTGTCTGTGTAATGCCTGTACTCTTCAACACTGCTCTCTCACCATCACTATTTTGCAAAGGCTCTAGTTGAAGATAGTCATGTCTTTAAGGGTATTTTTATGGTTCTAGGGATGGATTGACAATATTTCTAGTTTATTATAAGGAGAAACTGTCTTGAAGACCCCGCTGGTCATCTCTGTGATCTTCGAAAATTATGGTGAGAGAGCAAAGCGTTTAAGAATACAGATCTAAGCATCACATTTTTCACAGGATTTCCTACTCCCTCGCACACACTCACTCCCGCGCAGTGTCGGCCAGCAGGAGGGAGGTGGTGTCCTTGATGGTGGCGGTGGAGCCGTAGGGGCGGAGTGGGTAGCGCAGGGGCAGATTGAGGAGCTGGGAGAGGAGCACCACCACATGCACCACATACCCCAGCGCCACACTCAGGGTACGCTCGCTGGTGCCGTCGTAGTTCTCGGCATCAGGGAGGTGCACGCCACAGATGCGGTACTTCCCGTCACTGCCCTGGGTGGTACAGTGAAAGTGGCAGGGTGGGTGAGTGGTGGGATGAATCTGTCCTTGTCCCTCACTTTCAGTTAATTCTTTAGGGGACTGGCAAATTAGTGGGCTTTTTATTTTTATTGTTTTCACTTTTTGTGTGTGTGTGTGTGTGGTTAAGTGAGTGACAAGGAAGGTCTTACTTGATATTTGTGTAGGGTTTTCTTCTTTGTTGTTCTCTTATTTGTTTATGCTTCTCCTTGATGTGAATGTGTTTGAGTCATACATGTTTTCATAGTTATTTCATCATAACTGTACATTAAATACTTTCATTGAATACCTAAAAATTACATGATATAAAGAGGAAAAATAGCAGAAAAATGATAAAAAAAGATAACTTAATGATGAAGATAGTGAATAGGAGGAAGAATAAGAGAAGTATAAGTTTGACTGGGACATGAAAGATAGAAACAAAAAAATTTTAAAAAGGAAAAAAGACAAAACAAGAAAGCCATCACAGAAATCGAGGCACGAAGCAATGATGGTGGGCAATACCTGCTTGATGGGGTAGACAACAGGCAGCTGAGCAATGAGCAGCTTACGCCACGTGCTGAGGCAGTCCGACACCTTCTTTAGGGAGTCACGCTCAGTGACCTCCCGACCTGAGAGCGTCCGCACCGTGCCCAGCTGGCGGTGCAGGGCTTGGTACCCCTCCAGCAGCTCCAGCCCTGGTGACACACACACACACATCAGAACAGTGGTGTCTGCCTCCTGCATCTCAGCATCACAGTCATGGGATTATGTCATGAGGAGATTGGTGTTTTCTTTCAACATCTTAGCATCATTTACACAGTCCTGGTATTCCATCAGAATATTAGTGCATGTCTCTTACACCTTACCATAACAGTACATTTAGTTCTGGGAAAATATTTGATACTTTGAGATTCTTTGTTTTCCCACAAGAAGGAAACTCTGATCCTAATGACACTCAACAGAGAACTGGTGGATAATTTCTAATCATTACTTACTCAGTCCAGATAACAGCTACTTTAGCACCACAAACCTGCTATCACCACAACACTGTCCCACACACTGCCAATCTGTACTTTTCACTTCCCCTCCCATACCTTCCCACACTCTGGCAATCTGAACCTTTCACTGCCCCCCCTCAGTACCTTTCTCCTGGTTCTGGTTGTCGAGGTTGTCTGCTGAGAGTTTAAGGCCACGCAGCTTGTCTATCTCCTCCTCCAGCTGGTCCCTGAGTAAGGCCACCCTCATGCGACAGTCCTCCACCTGCAGCAATGGTTAACCCCTTCAGTACTGGTGTATCAGCCACCATCATCACTCCCTCTCTCTCCCGTCTACTACACTAATCTCTCACTAAAAATAACCTGCAGTATCTCCTTCCTTAATCCTTGCGACTCTGGTTTCTCTCCTTGTCCACTCCTGCCTCCATTTTGCTCCAGTACACAACTCCACAACTACCCATTACTTAACTCTTTCACTGCGATGTACACCACAATACAGTCCAAAAACAACAAAATCTTAGCAAAAATTGAAAAGAAAGAGAAAAGATAATTAAAATGAGTATATTCAATGGTCCTTGGTTAATAGAGTGCTTTGGATGGCAGTGAGTTAAGGCAAAAGATCTCCGTAGAGGTTTGTCAATACGAAAGATGAACCAAATCGCAGGAAAAGTGTTAAGCCAACTACCACCCATACCAGCAGTGGAAACAACTTCATCTAAAACAACAGTAACAGCTTAAAACATCTAAAACACTGGGACACATTTTTACAAGCGTCTATGGAGGTCAGAAGATTATTGGTCAGAGTCTGTACTATTTAATCCCCACACAAGTTTCTGAAGCTGTATAAAATTGACAAATAATGAGCAGAATAAGTATGAAAATCTATGCCAGTACTGAAAAGGTTAAGGCTATAGTATACACTTCCCTTCCTTCTGTGATCAGTAAAGGTTTTGTTGATATTATTCCAACCATGACCATTGTAAACCCCTTCTATTTCATTACTAACAAACACTAAGCGAGAGTGTGAAGAACTAAATACAAACTTAACCATTCCTAATATCAAAATAAGAAGAAAAAAATCAGTATTGGAAGAAAAAAACAAAAGTAAACAAATAGATAGAAAAAACTAAATAAAATAAAAACCACAACAAAAGCAGTTACAAAGTATTAAAAGACAAAACAAAAATAAATAAACAAGCACATAAATAGAAAAAACACAAAATAAATAAATAAACACACAACAAAAGCAGTCACAAAGTATTAGAGACAAAACAAAAATAAATATATAAACAAATAAACAAATACATAAATGAAAAAGAAAAAAATGAGCAAATAAAGGCAAGAGACAAGCAAAGTAGCACAGCCCCACCTTGGACCCCATAATGTGGCTCGGGGCGGTCCTGGTGACGTGCCGCATCTCCAGCATCTCCTGCGTATCCTGACATTTCACCTCCTGCTGCCGCTGCGCCCGCTTGGTGCTGTGCAGTCTGTGTGTGGAGGAGCAAGAGCAGGTGGTAGTGTGGGGGGGACAGTGGTGGTGGTGGTGGTGGTGGTGAGAGGAAGTCATGTAATAGGAAACAAAGGGTAATTCAGGAAGGTACAGTAATGATACTACAATAAAATTCCATTAATTGAAACACCCCAATAGTCTGAACTTTGAAGGTGAGATGAAAAAGGCTGCTTACTATTTGGTGACTTTATACAGCTTTGCAGATTTATGAGGGGGATTAAAATAGTGAAGACTCTGGCCATTAATGGTCTGACCTCCATAAACCCTTGTATATGTCAATAAAATCATATAATCATACCCCAAATTAATGATAAAAAATGTTCCCAGTACTGAAGGAGTTATTAATAAGTGATTTAGGAATTGCACAGCAGTAGTAATATTGAAAATAGATTAAAAAGAAGAATACAAAAATGCTCTAACAATAATCAATAACAAAACAATGACAGCAACAGGAGAGGCACAGATAAGCCACACCTGACTCAACACCACCACCACCACCATCCACACCTTGACAGGGCGCTGACGGTGTAGCTTGGTTTGGTCTCCGAGAGTGGCAGGGTGAAGCCAAAGCGCAGGAGGGGTGGCAGGGGCTGTTTCCTGTGGTCCTGGTAACAGCCGGGCGCCGTGTAGAAGATGTGGCGCAGCTTGAAGACCAGAGTGTTGGGCCGGAACTTCTCATGGTCGTAGGGCAGCGCCGTGCCCACCGGGATGAGCCCGCTGAAGTGGATGCCCCAGGACGTCACCAGCTGGGCCTCCTCCCCCTCTGGCCGGAACCACAGCTGCACCAACACTCCTGAAGAAGGTGGTGGTGCTACAGTAGGTAGTTAGGAAAGACGACTGCTTTATTTTCATGGTCAACAGTTTAATAGTTTACTGGGTCATATTTTGAAGCTACACTGATCATTAAGAACATTTATTTAATGGGCGGACTTTCAGATAGGAGGTCTCCATTAGGTAATTTCTTTTAGCTTATAAATTCCCATGAAAAGCCCTAATTGTAGAGAGAGAGAGAATGAGTGCCTGCCTGTAGCACCTCTCAGTGACTGGCGGTTGATGGGTCTGATGTTCTCCACCTCAATGTCCACCCAGTTGGGGTTCGCTGTGCTCTGCAGCTCACTGGAATACACCTCGTCCTTGCTGGATGGGGCGTGCAGGGAGAAATAGTACCTGGGGGCAAGGTGGGAGGCGTTAGGGCACTTCTTCAGGAATTGTGGCTCACTGGTACATACATGACAAGACAAGCAGGGGTGAACATAACAACATAAGAAAATGAGGGAAGCTGCAAGAGGCAAGAGAGAGAGAGGGGGGAGGGGGTCAGTACTCACCCCATAGTAGCCTTGGGTCTGGGTCTCTTGCTTGGCAGGGGGCAGGAGGGCGCCGGGACAGGGTGGTGCCCATGGCCACTGAGGTTCCTGCCCACCACCTGGCGGAGGTGACGCAGCCGCAGCCCTGCCTGATAGGACCACAGCTCCACCACCCGCTGCTGCAGCCCCGCCCTGCTGCACCACCACATAACACATTATCAAAGGTTCTAAGGTTACCTCTGGAACTCTCTGCCTGATTCAGAATGTTTTGAATTTGAGTTCGGCATGTCATTACACAGTGCCACTTAATTAGAACCAATGGTAAGATGAAAGAAATTTAGCCATTCAACTGCAAAAAACTCATAAAAAGTTACCACAACATGAGAATTTCTTCCACAGTGGAAAAAAAAGAAAAAGGTGAACTGAACGCATCAGATGGTGGGAGTCAGTGCACCAAATAAAGGTGGTGTACCTGGAGCTAACTCATAACTCAAGTTTTTCCTCGTAAGTTGAAGCAAAAACTCTAATGAGCAACAGCATGTATCCTGAATTAATCATTAATCAAGGTAACCCAAACTTACACTGTACAAATCAACATAAACCATCTATCAGCCCTAATAAACACAGACGCCTTCCTTACTGTACACTAATGAAGAAAGTATCACATCATTAATATACACATGAACGACCTACATACATTACTAGCTGGTGGTGCCTCCCTCACCTTCCATAGTCTGTCTCATCTTCCTGTAGGGTGGCTGACGGCTCCATGCTTGCCACCTCCTTAACACAACACCGCCATGCTACTCACACTGGGCACACATCACACCACCTGAGAGACAGAGACAGAGAGAGAAACAGAGAGAGAGAGAGAGAGAGATATTCAGTAAGAAATAATAACACACTTCTATAATTCATGCTTTTATAATCACTATTCTTAGGTCTTCTTGATGCTCAATAATCATGACATTATGTAACAGCCAATATAGAACTGCTGGGGGAATCATGGATGCTAAAACTAAATGCACAACATCTCTGACTGTACTTCTAAAGCCAAAAATTAAGCCTATTGTTTATCCCATCTCTTTTCTCACACCAAATACACACCAGCTACAGGATAAGTTTAAAAAATCACCCTTTAGTCCTTGTAAGTGTTAATGGTAAGACAATCTCATATCCTTGTGACTCACTGAAGCATCTAAGGATTAAGACATCTAATCAAGTTATTTCTTCTTTTTTTGTGTGCATTTATTATAAAATGGAATATTTAATAAACAGATTTGCTTCCTTCACTCAAATGAAATCATGTGTAAATATATTTTCTCTGTGCTGCAGCATGGCCTGGTTATTAACAAACAAAACTAGTATATTCACTCACCCTTGAAATCACATTACAATTTTTCACAGTAAACATAATGTAAGATGATAAACTTACTCAAGAGATAAATGTACTTCATTCACTCAGCTGAAATAAAGTCAACATTAGTGTTTGTCCACAGCCGTCATGCAGGGCAGCTCATTGAACAACAGATAAGGTTGCTTCTTTCACTAACCACAGCATTCACACCAGCACAGGCCGGCCTCACACCTCACAAGGGAGCAGCGCCACACATGGTACTGCCTCACGCCTCACTCATGCTGGCTGCCTGTCCCTGCCTGCCCTGCCTCAGCTGTCCTCACCTCTCTGCTGCACTGCAAGGGTCACCTGTACAGGACAAGGAAATATACCTCAGTGTGTACAATATATAAACTTTGGTCACTGTAAACCTTTATATAAATAAGGAAACAGTAAAAAGTTAATTGGTTTTAATTATTCTTTCACCTACATTGCTCTCTCTCTCTCTCTCTCTCTCTCTCTCTCTCTCTCTCTCTCTCTCTCTCTCTCTCTGCAGACTATGTGACAAAGTTATCTCATCATAAATAAAAGTTTCACAAAATCAACTTTAAACATATGTAAAAGTGCAATAACAGTAGATCCACATCCAATAGTGGTGGTGGTGGCAGAGGGCCTGACAGACAGTGATGCACAGACAGGATATGCATGTATGCATGCATGGAGGTGCTCTGCTGTGGCCATGATGCTCCTTGAAGAGACATTGTTGCGAAGGACAACATGCAATAGCAGAATGCAAATGTAAATGTGAATCAGGAGGACAGTATATAACACAAAAAGACTGACAAAAAAATAAGTGAGAAATATGACTTTCTCAAATCTTTTAAAGTCGCCAAGCCGTGATGGTTGAGTGTAGAGCCATGCAGTGCTGAGCCATGAGTGAGGTGGAGCAATGAGGAGGCAAGGCATTATAGCACTTATAAGGGTTGGAGTGGAGAGGTGACAGAGTGCCTGGCAGTGGCTGGTGCATTGAGGTGATGCACCATAGGGGGCCTGGGAGGTGCTGCCACTACATTGCCTCATGCATTGAAATAATGAGGATCAACTACAGCATTGAGACATGAGAGGGAAAGCTCAAGAGTCACACTTACAGGCAACACACTGAGGCTGCACACCACAGCAAGGGCCACTAGGACACAATACAAGTTCTGTCAACCTTGCCTGTTTTGCCACCACACTTTTAGGGCTTTTAAACTGATCAATAAAAGTATTCAGCTGAGGTAGTGAGGCATGGCAGGCAGGTAAACTTATTCAATTTCCACAAACTATGATTTAAATTTTCCCTCCATGAACACTGACCAAAAAAAGGGAAGCAAGGACAAGATATCTGTTCCTGTTAGCTCTGAACTAATAACTGATAAAAGCATGCATACACTGACAAATAAAGGAAGGTAAGATAAGATATATGGGCATGTTACCTTTGAAACAATGACCAATAAAAGCATGCAGACAGGGGAGTGAGGAGTGGTCAACAAGCACAGTATATCATTTCAATGTTATATATATTAAGATAAGATAAGAGACTTCCCACCCTTGAACTCTAACCACAGAAGAATGCAAGGAAGGACAGGATGTGTGAGCACGTTATATATGCCTAGTCACTTCCTTTGTATTTCCCCTTAGTACCACAACACAACTGCTCCTCTCTAATCCTTTCTTAATGGTAGTCGTCTCATCTTTTCTCATCAAACAGAGAATTAATAACATGCAAAAGCAGCAGCATCTTTGTTGTGGGTGAAATGTGAGCCTTTTGTGCTACTAATGATGTGTCACGGCCTCACAGATGAAGATTAGGACACACACACACACACACACACACACACACACATGTACGCACACTCACACCACACTCCTCAAACCAGACAAGGAAGGGAGAGAATAACAATGACAAAAGCACCTCTATGCATCCATCACTGAGGCTGCAGAGGTTATATTACAGAGGGGAGTGGGGAGCACACCAGTATGGCAGATCAAATGGGTGTGAGGGAACAGTAGTCTACAGAGTAAAAGGGAGGATAAAACTCATGGGAGAGAGAGAGAGAGAGAGAGAGAGAGAGAGAGAGAGAGAGAGTTTTTGTGGTGATGCATTTCCTAGTGAAGGTCAAGTTACTATTACTGTCATTTCTTCTTTACGTAAGAGGGTAAGAGGGGAAATTTGGCCAAGGGCAACAAAAATGGCAAAACAAAAAATGCCCACTTAGTTGCCAGTCCCTATGCAGGTCCATAAGTTAGCTAAAAAAAATGGGATAAATGTCTAACAAACAAAACTTTTCTCTTGAATGGGTTTAGGTCATAAGAAGACAGAAATACAGAAGTAGGTAGGGAATTGAATTTTGAGTTCTAGAGTTAGATGTAGTGTTATAAAAACCACTCCCTCTTACAAGATCAGAAGTTATGCATTGGTTTACAAATATAGTCCAGGGAAAGCATAAATCCTTGACTGGCCCAGATCACAGTGCCCTCCCAGTGTCCACTACAACAGACGCTGCAATAGACCACCCAGCAGCGCCACCAACACTCATGAGGTGCTGCGGCAATATGAACGACACACCACAAAGCTCCACTGTCACCTGGCCCTGTCTGGAAATGACTTGCCGATGCACCCAACAATCCTAACTTTCCACCACGCCAGTAAGCTTTTCTTTCTAACATAGGAACGGCACCAACAAGGACAACAAAAATCACAATGAAATAAAAGGCTTGAAATGGATTGGAAATTATACAGAAAACAGGAATATTGTAGTTTTACCCAAAAAAGGTTTGAAAAAGTGACACAGAAAACCGGAACATTGTATGATATTGTAGTTTTACCTCAAAAATGGGTGAAACAGGAGACAAATCGATATTAAGCATGGAAGTGAATGAGATTACTAGCAAAAGGGGTCTTGGATTTACTGACACATTAGCTCAGGGGAGTATTTCAAACACTACTACCCCAGCAACAAGCGTGACACCTTCAGACACACCTATAGCTACACCAACTTCACTTTTGCCACATACCTGTTCACAACACACCACCACCACCACACTACCACACAATCTCCTTCACCACACACACGCACACGCACTCACACCAACTCAACCGTGTCATAAACCAGTCCTCCTCCTACACCACACCACCACGCCCCCTCACACACACACACACACGCACACACACGCACACGCACATTAACACACGAATACAACATTAGCAGACTTATCAGCTGAGACGAGACTGATCGGGCCGTTGTCAGAAAACGCCCCCCTTTCGTTCCATTATTCCCCATTTCCCATTAAAGTACGTGGTGTAAATGGAGGAGCACCTAATGGGGGTCTCACAGGGTCAATGGGTGGTGTTGTTTGACCTCCACAGCCGGGTATTGTCGCCTCCTCTCCTCCCTCACAGCTTCTCCTATTAGTCCTGTTTGTTGATGTTTCTTTGGCCCTGTGACGTCACTCCTGGGTCTCCGCTGGCGTCACTCTTGCGTCATCGCTCTCTCTCTCTCTCTCTCTCTCTCTCTCTCTCTCTCTCTCTCTCTCTCTCTCTCTCTCTCTCTCTCTCTCTCTCTCTCTCTCTCTCTCTCTCTCTCTCTCTCTCTCTCTCTCTCTCTCTCTCTCTCTCTCTCTCTCTCTCTCTCTCTCTCTCTCTCTCTCTCTCTCTCTCTCTCTCTCTCTCTCTCATGGGTTTTATATAATTGAGGCGATGCACAGATTGAG
>CM035184.1:2062692-2124309 GCA_020233015.1 Callinectes sapidus
TTTCCTTCCCTTCTTGTCTCAGCTTTTTTTCATTTTCATCTTTTCCTTTTTCTGTCATTCTCGTTTTCTTTTTGTTTCCTTATCGTCTAAATCTTTTTTTTTCACTTTTCTCTTTGTTTTCTTTCACTGTCATCTATCACTTTGACTTTTCTTCCTTCCCCTCCCCTCCCCTCCCCTCCCCTCCCCTCTCCTCTCCTCTCCTCCCCTCCCTTCCGTTCTCCTTCTTTCCCCTCCTATCATTCTTTCATTCATTCATTCCGTCCCTCCCTCTTTCCTTCCCTTTCCTCTCTTCCCTCCCCTTCCTTCCCTTCCTTTCCCTCCCCTTCTTTCCTCTCCCTCTCCTTCCCTTTCCTTCCCTACCCTTCCCCTCCCTTCCCTCCCCTCCCTTCCTATCCCTCCCTTCTTCTCCCTTCCTCTTCCTTTCACCAAGAAACCCCACGTGACCAAGAATGAAGAAGGTGAAGATAAGGAGGAGGAGGAGGAGGAGGAGGAGGAAGAGGAGGATCATTAGCTAATTATGGGAGAGTTCTTCTTGACTCTACTTTGGTGGTTGAGTTCCTTCCAAGTTCCAGTAATTTACACTTTGCTCAGGTAGGGTAGATGAATTCCTCCCTCCCCCCCCTCCCTCCCTCCCTCGTGCCACTCTAATTATGCCTCTCCCTCTCTCCCTCCCTCTCCCTCTCCCTCTCTCCGTGGCTCTCTCACCCGCCACACTCGGCCCTATTGTGGTCTGCGGAAGGGTCACTGTGCCTCGTTTGGGGGGCGGGGGGCGGGGGTTCAGGTATTAATTAGTCGTGGTGGGTTGGTAAGGGAGGTAAAAGTTGTAGTAGGTGGTGGTGGTGGTGGTGGTGGTCGTCTCTCTCTCTCTCTCTCTCTCTCTCTCTCTCTCTCTCTCTCTCTCTCTCTCTCTGAGTAAAACAAACTATTAAGCTATTTTTCAGATTCTTTGGTTGAAAATTACGTAAAGAGAGAGAGAGAGGGGGGGAATCATAACTACTACTACTACTACTACTACTACTATATTACTTCTAGCTATAATTAATTTAGTAAAAGTTCAGGTATTCTCTTACTTCATCGTACCACCATCACAACCGTACACACATTAAAAAAAAAAAAACAAGAGATTATCGTACACATGTAAAAACTCGTCAACTTAAACCTCATCTTAACTCCAATCATTATTATTATTTTTTTTCAACGAGATTAACATCAAAGGAAAAAAGTGAAGAAAAAAAACAGGAAAGTGACGAAATCCAATCAAATCAAACTAAAGTAAATATTGTCACATGATATTACGAGGTGGAGGAAGATAAGAGAGAGAGAGAAAGAGAGATATACAGTAACCTTATCTTTTGCGTGGGCTGTGGTGATGGTGGTGGTGGTGGTGGTGGTTGGCAGTGGTGCGTGTTCAGTTGTATAGTGTGTATGGTGCCAGTTCTATGGTGCCACCCAAGTGTTCAGTGCCAGTGGGTTGGAGTATGGCGTGGCTGTGGAGTTGTGGTGAGGCGCGGTAACGAAGAGGTGAGGAAGAGAGAGAGAGAGAGTGAAGGAGAGGAATGAATGAAGGTATGAAAAAGTTAGACATGCCACTGAAATCAAGGACGTGTGGCTGTGTGCTTTATGATGTCAAGCTGTTCAAGGTGCGTCATCTCAAACACTCCTTTCCTTTCACCTCAACTGTTTTAAAAGGCTTTATTTAAATTTACACGTGTTTCTAAGGTGTTTATTTTTTATTTTTTTTATTTATTTATTTTTATTGTTTTTTTTACGGCTGTGTGCTTTATGATGTCAAGCTGTTCGAGGTGTGTCTTCTTAAACATTCCTTTGCTGTCACCTCAACTGTTTTAAAAGGCTTCATTTAAATTTACTCGAGTTTCTAAGGTGTTCTTTTTTACGGTTTTACAAGTATTGTGGTGAGATTACTACATTATTAACAGGAAGAACACTCTTGAAAACGCTGCTAATCATTTCCGTGGCCTTGGAAATTTGTCGTGGAGAGAGAGAGAGAGAGAGAGAGAGAGAGAGAGAGAGAGAGAGAGAGAGAGAGAGAGAGAGAGAGAGAGAGAGAGAGTGTGTGTGTGTGTGTGTAAAGCGTTTCTGAATACGGACCTTAACCCCTTCAGTACTGGGACGCACTTTCATGTTTATTAATTATTTGCCGATTCCATTCAGCTTCGGAAACTCGATGGGGGATTGAAATAGTAAAGACTGTAGCCATTAATCTTCTGACCTCCATAGACCCTCCCTAATGTCAATAAAACCTTTTAATCACATCCAAAACTCGTGGTGAAAATGTGTCTCAGTACCAAAGGGGTTACTGTGTTCATGATTCTTGAGTCTTTTTTTATGAAGTTTTACGATTGAGACAGGAAAGTTTTAACGTATCCAAATCAAAACAATATACAGTGAATTTATGGTTCACTGTAATTGTCTTTTCTTCTTTTTGTTGATGAAATTTGCTGACTACAATGAAGGCAAGGCAGGAAATATGGGCTTACTCTCCGTTACTGAACAGTTTAACAGGAAATAGAATTAATATTAAAGATTTAACTGAAAAAAAAACAGTAAAAACAAGTATACGAATGCATATCAATGAAATTATTATTATTGCTGTTGTTGTTGTTGTTGTTGTTGTTGTTGTTGTTATTATTATTATTATTATTATTATTATTATTATTATTATTATTATTATTATTATTATTATTGTTATTATTATTATCTTTATCATCTACTACTACTACTACTACTACTACTACTACTACTACTGACTTGAATACTATTTCTGATGATCCTGCTACTGCTGCTACTATTACATCACCACCACCACCGCTGCTGTGAGTCACTGTCCCGTCACCAGCTTTAGGCCTATCTTTGTCCCCCCCCCCCCTCCCCACACACACACCCGGAAGTGCGAGATAGAGGCATCTGATCTCACACCATGCAATGCAACACTACAGCATCTTACCACAGTCTGCTGCCACAGTACTAATCTTTCATATTAGCCACTCAGACATAGTTTTCGCGGTCAAGTTTAAGCGTAATGAAGGTGGGAGGGAGAGAGGAGGGGAGGAGGCCGTACCCCACCGGGGCGCCCTCACCAGCAGGATATTGTCTTTGCTTCTGGACTGTTTATTTGGGATCAATAGTCACATTTAAGGCTTTTTATGAGTACTGTGGCGTGTTTGGAGTGATTTGCGTGCGTGTGTGTGGTGGAGGTAGCTGTGGTGGGCGGTATTGGGGGGGTAAATAAGGGGGCATTTTTGGGCTAAATTTCTTGCAACGCCCAATGCACTTTTTTATTAGAGGTTGTATCAAGTTGTTATTAATGGCAAAAGATAGTTCATATACCATGATGTTTTGTGTCGTCAGTTCAGTAAAGTGAGTGGAGAGGAACCGTGTTATTCGGAGGTGTCAAAGTTACATTAAAAACTTCATCATCGGCCTCTCAACAGTTTATTTCCGCCTCTAAATCACTCCAAAGTGTTTAAAACAATGAAGAATAATTGATCGATTGTCTTGAAATGGGTTTTGGTTCCGTTGAAGTGGCAGTTAGTGGGTATTTAACGAGTGTTCAAAAGTGTCATATTTTCAAAAAACTGTTTTTTTCCCGTAGAATTTCTTCAGAATTGGTGTTGCTAGGAGAGTGTTTGTACTTTGGGAATTAGTTATCCTATTTATCGCGTCGAAACAGATGCAATAGATTGATCTGTCATCGTTTTATCGAGGGGTCATTTTCAAAATGGTTTGCGCTACGTAAATATTGAGCTGTGACGTCATCAGCTGTGACGTCATAGGGCGGGCGCCTCCGTGCCCCCCTCTGCCTTGCTGACTTATATAGCAGGAGTTACTGTGTGTCTACCGTGTGTGTGTGTGTGTGTGTGTGTGTGTGTGTGTGTGTGTGTGTGTTGTGTATGTGTGTGTGTGTGTGTGTGTGTGTGTGTGTGTGTGTGTGTGTGTGTGTGTGTGTGTGTGTGCGGCCAACGTCTGCGCTGTCATGTACTCCGCTGAGGTCAAGGACAGACTGATCTCATGAGTTCCTCTTGACCCCGACCTGAAGAAGCCGCGTGACGTCATGCGCCAAGCCTGCTCATTTTTACTCCGAAACGGGTCAACCCTGTATTCTTTTAATCCTGGCGGAGGAGGACACACACTGCGGGGCGGGGAGTGGAGGAGACTGAAGGCCGGGTGGGGTGGCGTGCATGAAGCTGTCTATGTGTTGGGTATTGGAATTGAGTGTAAACGGAACCACAGACATTGCCTGGTTTTATGGAGGGGTTTTGCTTTATTTTTATTTATTTTTATTTTTTATTACTTTTTTATTTATTCATTTTTATTTTTTATTACTTTATTTATTTTTATTTTTTTCTGAAGGGTTGCAGTTATTACAGTTTGCAGCAAATAGTTAATGTATCTTTTCTCTCTCAGGTGTCCTCGGAAATTAATGTCTTGAAGGTTGTTCACTCTTGTTTTAGAATTTTCCCTTTTTTTATGTAAGAAAGGGAAGCTGACAAAGGGTAACAGAGACCATTTAAATACTCACTCATTTGCCAGTCCCCTTATAGGTCTTAAAGAACTAACCAAAAGACAGGGACTAATGAAACAAAAGGTGAAAAAAATACGTGTTCTTGCAGCTTTCAAGTGTAATTTACCGTAGCGTGTCTGGAAGTGTATTAAGAGTGACCCATTCCTTGCAGACCTGAATGATGGCCAACCTCAGACAGCAGGAGAAGAATCACAGCGAGGAAGTGGCAGAGGCAGGCCAGCAGGAGCGGTGTGACCCCCAGCAGGCACCGATGACTCACCACCACCACCTCCGCACCACCATGTACCACAGAACCAAGCATAGACCCCCACCCCCCTCCCACAGACACTCGCCCACGCCCCCGCTCCACTCAGATGCCCCCCTCCCCGTCAGCCTCGCCTGCACCACGTCACCTTCACGGAGTCTGGTGTGGCGGCAGTCTGTATTCCTGCCACAGTTGACTCTCTCACCGTTTGCCTTCTGCCTCCTCCTAGTGGGCTCGCTGGTGCCTCTCTCTGGCGCCATCTGCCCCGGCAACTGTACTTGTGATGTTGATGTAAGAAGATTTGACCCTTAGTTTGATTTTGATGATGTTTTTACCGTTTTATTTAAGGACAAGTGTAAAACAGAGTGGTTAAAATACTTGTGATGTTGATGTAAGAATATTTGATGCTTGGTTTAATTTTGATGTTTGTTTTTTTTTTTTACTTTTTTATATAAAGACATGGGTAAAACAAAGAGTGGTTTAAAAAGGTCCATTGAAGTGCCGGTCCTTAGATAGTAACGGTTCCCAAATGGATGGGTTTTCACATAGGAGGTCTCCATTCTTTAGCCCATGAATTCCCGTAAAAAGCCCAAATTGTTCAAATAAAAAAAAAAGGGGGGGGGGGGGTCTAGAGTTTGTTTATTTCATTTTTTCTTCGTTTCTCAGTCCTTTGTGGTGCGATGCGAGCCCTCCAACATCGACGTGATGCCCCTCACCTTCCACCCCAAGCTGCAGCAACTCACCATGTACGGCACGGAGATACACACCCTGGACATCAACTCTTTCACCTGGTACGAGGACCTCAGACACATCAATCTCAGGTAAGCCAACCCACACCATGCCATCACACCATTCCATCAAGACTTTCTATAATTTCTTACAATCTTTCTTTTTTTCTTTTTCTTTTTTTAGATTGGTCATTTTATATTATATTGATTAACTGACGTTGTTTTTATTACATTTCAGCAAAAACATGATAACTGAAGTGATGCCGAACACATTTAAGAAGCAAATGTTCCTGGAAGAGCTTCACTTAGCACAGAACTACATCAGCAAACTAACAAAAGAAATGTTTGTCGGACTCTCCAATCTCATCGTAAGTGTTGCCAATGTGTTGTAGTGTGCCAGTGTTGCATCAGTGTTACCATCTGCCTGCTTCCTCTTCTTTTCTTCTTTTTTTTTTTTTTCCTCTTCATTCTTCACTCTTCTCATCTCCAATATCTGTGTTATCTGTCTGTCTTTCTTTTGATGTAGCAGGCCAGCAATGTGTCTAAGTAAATGTTTGCTGGATTAGCTCAAGTTTGCAATGTCTTATCTTTTACAGTTTGTTTATTTTGACTTCTTTTCTCTTTTCCTATATCTATACCATCTGTCTGCCTGTTAATTAATCTACCAGGTCAGCAGTGTGTTTAAATATGTATGCATATGTTTACAGGATTGGCTCAAGCTTGCAGTATCCCATTATTTAACATTTATTTGTAAAGCTATAAAACCGCAGCACACACAACTGTCTGTCAGTTCTCTCCTCCATTGGGTGGTTGCACCATCAGCAAAGCCATAATTCCTTGCATCCCTCTTTGCTTTTCTTTAATTAGAGAAACGTTATTTCATCTGCCAAATTTTTATTCTTGTAATGAGATGTACGGCACAGATTAGTGTTGAGTAATAAAGGTTTGGTGTGCAGAGATGATGTGCCTGACAGTAGCCAGTATTACACCAGCAGGAGGGAGACAACTTCTTAAAGGCAGTTCTCAAATATTTTCATAAAAAAAACATGATGATGATGATGATGTGTTCATGATGTTGTCAGTGACCACAGATTGCCTGCTGCCTTTCAGATCTTTGGCTGCTGAGTTTTGTCATGTCTAGGTTATATTTTTAAAAAAAGTTCATTTTAAAACAAATTTTGTGCCAAAAATAAAGATTTTATTCTTTTTTCATAAATGAAGACCATAATAAATTCATCACAGAAGGTTGATCATAAAAATGTTTTGGGAATGCCATGAATAAAACTTTCAATTTGAGGAAGGTAATCAGTCTTGTATTATTTCAGGTCCTCTCCTTGCGCAGAAATGTCATTGAGTCTCTGGGTGGGAAGGTGTTCATGCATCTGAAGCATCTACAGGACCTAGACCTCTCAGAGAACAGAATAGAGAAGCTGGAGGAGAGAGCACTGATGGGATTGGCCAACCTGAGAGTGCTGCACCTGCGGGACAACAAGCTGGCGGCCGTGCCAGCGTCAAACCTTGCCCTGGTGCCAGGCCTGGCGGAGCTCAGCCTCGGCACCAACTACTTCACCACAATCAAGCAAGAAGACTTCAAATACACTAAAGGTCTGAAGAGTCTGGACTTGTCAGGGGCCGCTCTGAATGAAGGACTCAACGTGGAGTCCTTCAAGAGTCTCTCCAGCCTGCGGAAGCTGAACATGGAGAGCTGTGGTCTGAGGGCGATTCCCAGCGCTGCCCTGAGCACCCTGAGCAGCCTGGAGGAGCTGCACATCGGCCACAATCCCTTCACCACGCTGCCGTCGGACGTGTTCCGCTACAACCACAACCTGCACTCACTCCACATCTCGGACTGCCCCGAACTGCTCCACATTGAAAAGCACGTTTTGCAAGCCAACCTGAACGTCAAGCAAGTGATAATCACCCGCAACCCTCAGCTGACATACATTGCTCAGGACGCACTGCGGCTGCTGCCGGAGCTGAACGTGCTGGACCTGCGCCACAACAACCTGCAGCAGATCAGCGAGAATGCAGCGACCTGGCCGGACATCAAGCACTGGCACCTGGAGGGGAACCCCATCGCCTGCAACTGTTCCGCCGCCTGGCTGCGCACTCTGCTCCTTGAAGCCAACTATAGTGCAACTCTGAAGTGTGATTCCCCACAACGCCTGAAGGGCAAGCCGCTGCGCTCCACCGAGATCAGCGACCTGGCCTGCGGCATGGACTCGGCCACACAGGGGCTGGTCATTGGCCTGGTCATCTGCCTCCTGGTGGTGATGATCGCCACGGTGGTGGTGGTGATGCTGTACCGCCACCACGACTCCTGCGTGCACCGCCTCCTCAAGGGACACCACATAGGGGGACACGGGAGTCAGTACGACCACCCGTACTCCCACAGCTACCACCCGGCCTACACCGTCACACCCACCAAGCCTGTGCCTGTGACTGAACTCTAGCAGTCAGCCCGCTATTGAGCCTAAGACTTGAATCACCGCGGGCCGCCGTGCAGCGCCCACACCGTGATCACCTTGACAGTTGTTGTGAAGTGAGGGTATCGAAACGTGGATAGATTGCAGAAACTGTGGATTGGAAAGTGCTTACTGAGATAGAGAATATTACTTTTAGCCTCTGTGTGAAACTGTGGCTATAACGTAGAAATGAACATAAGTGCATTTAGCATGCATTATAATATTTCTTAATGGAAGTTGTGTTAATTGTTCTTCTTTGCAGTGCCTGTCTTCCATATCTTTGGAGACTCATGCCTTTATATCCTTTTTGACTTTCCAGTTGCCTCTGTACAGTTATCCAGATTTATACCCAGGCCGGTGGTCAAGTCTCAGTGTTGAGAAGCGCACTAAGAAAAGGCTAAGTTAAATTCTTAGTGAGATGCATCATATAAATCCCATTGTGATACTGTTTACATGGAAGAAGGAAACCAGAACAATGTGACTTCCTTAACATTAATCTAGTCTTTGTTATTTCTCTCATGAAAGAAAGGTGTATATTGCCTTATCATCAAAGACTGAACATTTTCTTGTATTCCCTAAGTCCCTGTGATAGACCTATCATACATGCTCTTTCTAAGAATGTTTCAAGTATTGTAGGATTTTTAATGTTTTATGTGAGTATACATACAGTAAAATTATAGACTGTGATCATATTTCCCACTTGTAGTATGAAGTTTTTCGGGGAGCGGCGGACTACATTTATTACCGAATTAGCAATAATGAGTATCTTAATTTATGTACATTTATAATTAGGATCCTGGAAATGTTTCTGAGAAAATCACTCGTTGCAAGATACCAGACATTGCTGAGCATGTAGTTGATGTAGGCGGTTGGTTGTCAGGCTTACCAAATTCTAGTAAGGACCAGCAGCAGAAGCTGGAAGTACAACTGCTGGAGCATAAGCTCTTTTCATGTTATTTATGTAAACTTAGCAGTTTTGAATCCCCATTCTTTTCTTCATTCATAAAGAAAGAAGGAAAGCTATAAGCAATACCAAAGGCTTTAAAATAATCACAACATTAAGTAATATCACACTCCTTCAAAATATTTACAGCGACCTCGTCGTAGCACGCGTTTATCATTTACTATTCAGTGCTCTTGCTTTTCAAATATTTAGCATATTTTTGGAAGTATAATACATGTTCAGGAGCAAATCTTAGAGGACACACTCAGCAGGAGACTGTGATGCTTCCTTGCTTCTCTGCTCACTAGAGTTGACGTGGAGGCCAAGACAGCGTTACACTAAGGTCTTGTGAACGTAGAATTTATTTGGTCACATGCAAGGTCAGATATAATTTAGTAAGCCAGTGGCCCTCACATCCCTACTAGTTAAAGAGGTACAAACTTTATATACTATGACTGTATATATTCACACTGCATTTTCACCTTTGTGTTGATTAGAACACTTATATTCTTTTTGACATTTTCTTAGGCCCATATTTATCATAGCCAATGGACACGCTCAGGAGGCTTGCAAACTCATGAACTATGTAAGTGGACAGTTCTCGAATCTTTTTATTCAATTTTTGTAGGAGCTGCTTATGATGCTTGTGAACTGCTGCCCCAGACCACTTGTAGGGCGCTGTGAGCAGAGGTAATGATTTGTCTGCAGCGTTATCCTTCACAAATTTTATAAGCCGTGAGTGAGATCGGTGACCACACATGATAAAGTAGTCCTGCCCCTCTGGTAATGAAAGTTCCCTGCACTGTAAGGTGTCTTGCCACATGAGAGGATGCAACACCACTACACTGATGATGAGTGATGAGGACTTGGGCTCACCACACCCACCACCACTCACCATAGTACGCCATTGTGATAGTACTGTAAAACGCCCTCTTTTATACTCCCACAATAGTAGTTACTTGCTTACTTTGTCACTCTTGTTTTCATCAGAGTAGTATAGGACTTCTCTGTGGAGTGTTCAGGTGGGCTTCACTCTTGATTGATTTGGGGACGTCGGCAATGCAGTGTTTGAGTTGAGTGCACTCACTCACTCCCCAAGGCTGCTGTGGCATGGGAATGTGTACGTGTGTGAGACTGCAAGCTGTCAGTGGCTTGTAAAAAAATGAGATTCTTTTCTATGCATCAATATCAATAATTGTTTTCTACCTAAGTCAAGTGAATGTGTTTAAAAATAGAGTGATCATATCTACATTATACTTAGCTGAGTTTTAGAGGCAGCTTGAACATGACTGCAAGACTTTTGTTAGGAACTCTCAGGGTACTTGTTGAGCAGGGAACAGTCCTCAAGGCAGTGAACACACCTGTATACTATGATAAATATGGTCCCTAATCATAATGAAAATAAGTTAGGTAAATATTTATTCATCGTACGAAGCTCATCTCTTCAAACAATCATAGAAAGTTTACTTGGGAAGCTTTATTTGTGCCGTGCGGTGAGCTTGGGGTGGTGCCCAACCAAGGCACAGTGGTGTGCACCAAGTCAGTGTCTGTGAGTGCTGCATCTCCTCCTTTACTTGAGCCTTAACATTTTTTGTACTCGGACTAGTACATTGTAATATTGTAGGTGGTAGACAGTGGCTTGGCAAGCCTCACGATGGAGTATCCTTGAGAAGCAACAGTAGAGTGGATGTGTCTTTGACAATTCATATCTCCAAAAACACAGGTAGATCTGATTTGTTGAAAACATCAAGTTTTGTTAAATATTCTATACAGAGCTGCTTTGAAGAAACTCATTAGTAAGAAGTGTCTTGCTCAAATTATTTGAGATGGCTTTGCAAATTGTATTCTACTATATTATGAAATACACAGGAATAAATACTATTACACTGTACATGTATGTACATACATGTACATGTACATGCACCCAGTGCGTGCACACACACACACACACACACACACACACACACACACACACACACACACACACAGGCACACTCTGTACTCGTATAACAAAGTGTATGTACATAAAGTATACATATTGACAAACTCTGCACTCCAGGACTCAGTAATGGAGGTTTGTAGTGTAAAGAGATAAGTCATCACTGTACATGCAATAGTCAGTGCTTTCCTGCAGCACACACCACTCACTCACTCACTCACTCACTCACTTCACTACTCATCAAATAGTGTGAGGTAATAATTGACGTGTGAGTCAACATGAATATAGATACATATTGAATCATAATCACACTTTACCTTTGTCATTACTGTATAGTGTTTGACATGCAGTGAGCAAATGTCTGAGCTTTTCCACTACTACTGTCAGTCAGTCATGACCAACATTGTATGGACCTCCAGCAGCACAGCACCACCACCACCACTACACGTCCCGCGAGTCGCCCGCCACGCCACTCCCGGACAATAGACAGCCCTGGCTTACTGAATATTGCACTAGCATCACCAACTTGTCTCACCCTACAAAAGTAAGAATTTCAGAAATATGCTACATTATTATGACACTTGAAATACAGTAATTCTATCAGGCCAAACCAAAGATGTGCTTTTGTGTTCTATGCAACTCTGGTAGATGTAGTCAGATTTGGTCAGCCATCACTTGACGAGTTATGCAAATAGATAAGGCAATGTGTAATCCTTTTGGGCTAGCCTGCAGACTTGTCTAGAAATGGTTTCTTTTTTTTTGTGTTCAGTGAACATTATTATTTTATTGGTATCAAAGAATCATTTATACATTCCTGCTGTAGATGTTAAATATTTTTCACAGCCATGGAGTATTAATTTAAAAACTACAAAATTCATTCAAATTACGGCTTGAATTCTTTGTAGTACATATATGTAAAGTGAGCCAATCTATTGTATCTAGTTCAGTCATTTATACTTCACTTTTAATATTAGTCTTAAAATTAGAAGTTCAATATACTGTACCTTTCTCATATTTCTAAAGGAACTTCCAAAGAAGTATGAAACTATACCTAGACTGCTTCATTTCTCAAATTAATTAATGTAAACAATTTATTGATACAGAAATCACTTGAAATATATAATGTTACCAGTCGGCATTCTTTAGGGATGCACCAGCACCACTGATACCACTACCACCACCACCACCACCACCACCACCAGGGTGTCTGACCTGTGACCTGTGACCTGGTAGAGGAAGTGTGGCTAAAGCCCTAGTTAACCCTCTAATTAGGCAAGCACATTGGCTGCAAGAAAACACTTGTACCATTAAACCAACTAACCAAAGACATTTGAAAAGTCATATTTGTTCCATGGATCTCTCTCTCTCTCTCTCTCTCTCTCTCTCTCTCTCTCTCTCTCTCTCTCTCTCTCTCTCTCTCTCTCTCAGCACAGCAGGATAGGATCATGAGTGGTGGTGGTGGTGGTGGTGGTGTACTGTGGAGCTCTGCAGTACAGTCAGTGTAGGAGGAGGAGGTGTTGATGGCAAGCAGTGTTCACACCTGAGCAGTCAGTCAGTCATTCATTCACTCATTACACTTGACGTTGTGGTCAGTGTAGTTGGACATCATGTTCCACCAGTGAATATGACAGTATATATGTACTGGTAGTTTTCTTTGTGATGCATAGTACAGTATACTGTAGTTTGCAACGAATCAGTCATTTACATTGCAAACATTTTAGTGGCAGGCAGTGTGAGATTAAGGTCTGGTGCATCCCTAAAACTCTTCATCATGCACTTTGTTACACACAAAAGACTTTATACCATTCATGGTGGAAGATCCTTTATGACGGAATGTATCATATTTATCACGCACCTCTTGTAAGAAATATAAAGTTTTCATACCCTTTATATACTTGTGCAAATTGTCCAATTACTATGTGAGTTTTTAGTATAAGGCTCCCAATTTTTTAAACATTAGTGGTTGTAAATATACTAATATATACATATATACATATATATATGTATATATATATATGTGTGTATATATATATATATATATATATATATATATATATATATATATATATATATATATATATATATATATATATATATAAAAACACAGTGATTACCTATAATAGTCTGAACCACTGTTAGTAGATTTTCAGGATAATCTCTTTGAATTCCAGAGTTCTTATTATCTTCCTGTAGTTCTTGAATAGGTAATGATGCATAAAATCATTTTCAGAGCACGAGTAATGTATGCAACATATCAAAATGTAATGAGATAAATAAGTGGTATATAATTTAACTAAAATATCTTATGTAAATCTTACAAATTTTTATTAAGAATCACGGTTGTACTGCTTTGGCTACTGATTGTTGTTACTGATCCATCACAATGACAAGGTTATCATTTTCTAGTGTGAAGGGGCATTTGCCGTGTTGCATAAATTTATTTGCATGGAAACTTCATGATGGTATACAAATAAGGTATTCTTCATCAACATACTTAATTGCTGTATATTTCCACAACATTTGTGAAAGTCCTTGTTTTATGTGATAATAATCACACACACAAAAGTCTTAGAAAATTCTTTTCCCTATTAAATATAAAGAGTAGTAGGCACTTGGTGGGAGTGTCACTGAAGCACTGCAGGGTGTGGCTCAGTGCCTCAGTGAAGCTGCTGCTAAAAGTTTATGGCACTCCTAACCGTGGCATTACAAACATGATGCCTCACCCAAGGTCTTGTTCTACATCACCAAAAAATATAGAACTTATGAACCCCCTGGAAATCCAACGAGTTGATGTGTGTACCAGTGGTGAGGTGTGCAGTGTGTGCACCAAGACTGTCACCAGTGTAATGGTGACAGTGCTGGCTGAATAAGACAAGATGCTTGCATACAATAGTACATTTTGCATTGCTTAGGAAAGACTAATTTACTTGCTGGGATTGTATGATGCAAACCAAAAGGAAAGGATATTGTACAGAAAATTCAGCAAAAGAGTAACTTAATATGTTAGAGAACAGCAAGGAAACTTTAGAACTGCACACAAATAAAGAGAAATAGGAATCTCAGAACAAGTGTTATGTCTGTTCCAACTCAAGATGTTGAGCAGTGAAGGTGGTAGACAAATTTCATGTTGACCCACAAATAGCTTACTGTACTTCTCTAATGTTGCAACTTAAAGTCTTCCTCAGAAATACAACTCAAGATAACACAATATATCAACAATTTTTTGTGGCTCAGCCCACAGGAAGTCTAAGTCATGAGAAATTGCATATATACTGGATGGTCTTGCATTACACTATTTCTATGAGGAAATCAAAATGTCAGAGAAGTAAAGTAGCATTCCTGGGTCAACCTGAGATTTGTCTATCACCTTCACTACTCCACTGTCCATAAGGGTATAACTGTATCAACTCAAGATGTGTTCAGCAACTGGTGTTTGTTGCATCACAGAGCATTGTGCAACACCAGTGCCACCAACAATGACAAGGATGCAATGCACTGGGCAGTGAGGTGTTACCTGCGGCACAGAGGGATCCAGCGGGGGGACCACGGGATCCTTTCTGTCTCTGTGTGTGTGTGTGTGTGTGTGTTCCCACCACCAGACAACACACGGAGGGAAGGGAAGATATCACTCTCCCCACACTGACACGGATGTTTTGTCTTCACTACTACCTGGTAAAGAGACACTCAAGTAGTCATGTTTCATATCTCAATGATATGCTTGTCTATTTTCTCAACTACATACAGAAGTCCTAATTTTCCTATACATCATATTCTAGTTATACAAGGGTGAGTAAATATAGTAAGTCAAATTTGGACAACAGGTAGAAGGTTCATTTTGATTTGATCCGGTGTGACGAGATTCCTCATAATGCTAATTCACAAATATTTCCTAATGAGATCTATTGATCCATGTGATAAAAATCTTACTTCAGAAATCTTATTGCCATACAATTACCAGTAATATGCAGGGTCTTTATTTTTTTCCAAGTAATTTTTTATTTGTTTATTTTCCTTCAGTGTGGGGGCAAGTTTATGATTCAAATGTGCTGCTTCCTTCTAAACTCCAAGAAGAATAATTGAAAGAATTGTCAACACATGTAACAAAGGTATCAAACACTGGCAAATCGGAGAGTCCTGTGCCTACATGTTCACAAACCACAGATTACAAAGGTTAAGTGTCCAAGAAGGAAGTCCCCCGCCAGCAGGCTTCACAGGGGACGTGACGGAGATACAACAGCTTCCCTCACCACCACAAATGATGTCCTGGCAATACTTCCATAATGTATTAAGGTATCAAAAGTTTTCTATTGCTAGAAAAATAAAGGTTATATATTTTGTACAGCACTACTCCCCACCCACATGTGTGTGTGATGTGTCTCACACCAAGAAGTAACACAAGAGAGTGCACCTCAAACACTGTGTTACTTCCACCCTCCGTGTGAAACCCTCTCACTCAATTAATCCTCAAAACTCTTATTGATAAAACTCCTTAAATAAATCACCAATACAAGCACATGTGTAAGAGTGTGTGTGTGTGTGTGATGGCCAGCCTAGGAGCATGATGAAAAGAATAACAAAGTGATGTGTAGATGTGGTGTGATGATTCTATCACAGGGTGCCCCTTCTGGGGCCACACTTGTCAGGGTCAACATGGCACTGAGGTTCTTCAAACACATCATGAGCCAGGCTGGGTTGGGCCGGGCAGGGAGTGACTCCAGGGCCTGAATTAGGTTTTGTTAGCCCTGAGTGGCCTAAAGCTGAATATACAACAATTACTGTCATTATTCCTGCAGAAAACCAAAGGTCATTCAATATAACTGATATTGTATAAAATGTAGGAATATCACTTCAAAAGTTGCATAATCACCAAACACAGTACAGTGCATGATCAAGAAACACAGTCCGCAGGTACTACAGATAGCAATGATTCTGATGACAGAACCCTGTAACAAACAGTAAATACACATCCTACTGATGTGAATATTTTGGCATAATAATTATTAGGTACTAATATCCTGTAAATACTTACTTAAGTTTAACCAGTTAATATCTGAGAAAAGGTTCTTAATTCTTAAATCACTTCATATTTGGATCTTCTCTTGAGCAATTTTCAGTTCAAATACACAGTGTTGCTTCCAATCTTTTTCCAATCACTAATATAAAAGTCCATATCATTTTGGCCTTAAACACAACATCTTCACTTCATAAAGGCCTTTTGGAAGATTGCTCTGTTTTGTGTTTTTAATGACCCTCAGTGCTGCTCTGTCTATTATCTCCAGAAGCAGACTCTCAGGTCTGGTGACAGACGAGTCTTGTTCGTCCAGCTCTACGATACCCGAGGACGTGACATTCTCCTTCACGACGATCACACCGTTAGGCTTCAGTCCTTGCGCCATCCTTCGGAAGCAATTCTCAAGGTCTTCATCCGTGAGGTGTCCCAGCACCCACTGGCTCCACACGACGTCGTAGGTGCCGGGCTGTGGGGCAAAGTGCTGCAGGCCTTGGCACAAGAACTCACCAACCTTGGTAGAACTTTTCAATGATTCTTTGGCTCGGTCCAAAAAGCTCTGACACTGTTCAACCAGATCTACTTTGCCGAAGTGTTTCTGCAGCAGATGCTTGGTTATCCTGCCAATGCCTGCACCACAGTCCACTGCACGGCCGTGGCCCGGAGCGTTCTTCATCTTAAAGATACTCTGGAGGAAGATTTCCGAGCCAGAGATGTCGGGAGCATTGATGTGAGCAAAGCCTCCCAGCATGCCATTGACCGTAGCCGGCACCTTGTTCCAGTATGCTGCAGCGTCAGTGTAGAAAGCTGGATTCTCCTGTACCAACTTCACTTTCTTTGCATACTCCTCATCCTCTTCCTCCTCCTCCTCCTCCTCCACTGAGTCATCCTCCACAGTGTCAGCCTCTGCAGTGTCAGTGGCGGCACAGACAGGCTCCTCCGTACTCATGTTTGTGGTGCGTTGGTTTCTGTGGCAATACAATCCAACATTAACTGGAAGACAAACACAAGGTTAGCTTATTATTATTACACATTAAGCAAACATTCTTTGTCAAAATAATTCCAGAACATTAATCTATATCAGTAAGACAACAATTCCTGATACTTCACCAGGACCCAGTATATACAGTACATCTAAGGTGTAACACAATTTTTTGTTGTTTTTTTAGTTAACTTTAACTCTTAGCTTTCCATGTTTTATTAGAATTACTTCCAAATTTCACTACTTTCAAAATCACACACTGAGGCAAAGCATTCTTCTCATTTACCACTCTGTTACTGAAAGGGTTTTGTCTTTTTAAGCTCCGTTCTCTCCTAGTAAATCCTTTTCCTCTCATTCTTGGATCACCTGGCAATATCCACAGGTTCATGTCATGCCCTGTATTACTCCACACTGCCACCAAACCACTGGCTAACACTCAAACAGTCAAACATTAATGGTCACTATGCCATCCTCAACTCTCACCTCTAAGTCTGCCAATTCAAAGCAATCAACAAAATACTGGTAATGACAAACAGCACACAATAAGAACAAATATGCATTAAGTATCCAAAGACTTTGACTTGCCAAAAAAGTAACAAATTCAATAAGCACAACAGGACTCTTTAGCAGGTGTCTCTAGCCAGGAGTCCCACCACACACTGAGGACACACCAAGCTGTCGGTGCTGTCGGGGGTGGGGTGTAGGGTGTGGGGAGGCAGGGTGGTCAGTGGTAAGGGGTGTGGGGTGTAGGGTATAGGGTGAGGGGTGGTCAGTGGTAAGGGGTGTAGTGTGTGGGGAGGCAGGGTATTCAGGAGGGGCTTTGAGGGAAGACTGCTGAGAGCTGATTGGTTTGAGTCCTCAACTAAATAGTCTACTTTCTAGAGCAACTTTGAGTAGAACAATAGGTCGCAGTTTGAAGACCTTAGTGCCTCATCACTCCACTCAAGTCAGAAGTTTTTTTTTTCTCATTATCTGAAATTCTCTACCTGAAATAGTTGCGTTGGCTCAATCTCTCCAGTCTTTTTGCTTGAATACTTCCTGAGTCACCATCTTTATGAGTATTGTTAGTTAGATCACTTATGGAGTAGCGTTCTGCATGTATAAGACAGCTGAGGCAGAGAGCTTCACAAATCTTGGTCCCAGGCTAGTACTTACCAACAGCAACAAGGGACAGCTCAAGTAAAGTATGGAGGCAGTGGACTTGCAGGTTAACCGTGGAAAGTATGCCAAAACAACAAGTAAGACAAGTAAGAGAAACAAAACAAGTAAAACAAGAAAAACAAGACAAGTAAGACAAGCAAAACAAGCAAGCCAACCACCCCGCCCTGCAGTCCTCCAGTACTATCCTTTGCTTGGAAGATCCAGAAGTGACTAGTGAGAGATCAAAACCCTAATCCCTGTACGAAATCAAATAAATACGTCCTTGAGGGAAAGAAAATAGAGAAGTAATAGTAGTAATAATAACAGTAATGATGGGGAAGGCACAGAAGCAGGGAGCAAAACGTACCTTTATAAATTGACACACGGCAGCTCACTTGGAACTGTGTGTGGTGCTGTGTGTGTGGGTGGCTGTGTGTCCCTGGTGAGTGGTGCCTTGGTCCCAATATAGCAGTGCCTGATATAGTGTAGTACAAGCACTGGCCGCACCACGTGGTACTGGTGGCCTCTCAGCTGCCAATATAAACAAACACACCTGATGGCAACACACACACACACACACACACACACACACACACTGGCCGCATCTGATGGAAATATACAAAAACCTCCATTAATTCACCCAATCCAAAGGGGGATAAACAACACTATCTAAACCAAATAAAAGAAAAAAAAAACACTTACAGTCATAATCCATTACCCTATCTAAGCTATAATAAACACTCCTCTCGTACTACCCAAAATATAACATGTCTTTATCTTCCCTCTCTCTCTCTCTCCTTTAACCCCCATTCAAAACCAACACAACTTTACCACCACCACCACTACTAATAACACAGTCTTTATTTATACTACCATTCCCACCCCTTAAAGCCACGGGAATAGGGAGGAAACAGCCAAACAGCAATAGTAAACAGCATTCACCACCTCCTCTGCAGCAGATGGTGTCCCCCAGAAGATTCTTGGCAGTGAGACGGGCAGGAGTGACTGAGCTGTGCCTACCCACCCCAACCTTCCCCACAAGATGCCCCTCACCTCCCTGCAGTGAGTCAAAACGTGTATACCATTGTAATTTGACACGTTAATGCCTTGTGTTTAATGTATTACTACTTCTAAATGCATGACTGTCCCTCTCTCTCTCTCTCTGTCTGTCTCTGTCTCCCTTCCCATACTCGTTCCTTACAGGTAGTGGTGGTGGTGGTGGTGGTTGTCAGTGTCATGGATAGCCGGTGTGGTGTGGGTAGGGATAGGTGAAAGAGAGAGAAGGTTTATTATACTTTACTTTGTTGTTCATTTATTTATTTTTATTGTCTTTCGTTTCTTTCCGTGTGTTTCCTCTCTCTCTTATCTTCCTCGTGTGCCTGTTTTGTTTTTTTCTTTCTTTTCTTATTTCTTTTATATAAATCTGTGTTTGTTGTTGTCTTTTTGTTTGTCAGTTTTTTCTCATTCCTGTCTGCCTATCTGTCTCTTTTTCTTCCCTTTTCTTCCTTTTTCTTCGTCCATGCAGGTTAACTATAGGGTTGCACCTCCCCTTTCTTCCCCATCCCACCCCCACCCCCTACCATCCCAGCCAGCCAGCTTGGGGGACTGGGGGAGATTAGGGGTTTTAGGGGAGAAGGACAAAACAACCGATGTATGACTATAGGATAAAACTCTAAGGACAGAAAATGCCACGTTAGGGAAAACTATATAAAAAACAAAAAATATTACCAGGAAAAACCTTAAGACAAACTAAACTAAATGTAACCGAACCTAATGTAATATGAAATAGCATTGCAATATTCATTTAATTACTATGGCCTTACCAAAGTTGTCCCCACATTATAAACATCATAGACATGTTCTGTAGGAAGTTCTGTATTGTTTTGTCTAATGGCTACAAATGAGATCCAACCCTGTAGATTTACGTGAGAGATGCTTCAGATAGAGTTTGATAGCTGATGGTTAGGAGTGATGTTAACCTTATGCATTGACTGAAACTGCAGTAGAGGCAAGACTGTCTGCCTGCCTTGTGTCACTGCTCACTGCTCACTGCTCACTGCCCACAGCACACAAGGCAAAGACAGGCCTGTGTGTGACTGTCAGGCCTTCGTTGTTATCCTGAGTGTTAGAAGTTTGCCTGTGAATCAGTAACTTACCCTTATTGTTTTATTTTCCATGTTGTGGCAGGCTACACTCTTCACCACCTTGTTTCATGCCTTCACTGCATTCCTCAAGTGCCAGTGCCATTAGTCACCTGGCACCTTCCTTGGCAGTGCAGGCTGGCCCCTCCTGTGTCTGCTGTGGCCTGTGCTAGTGTAGTGCCGCCTCACAAGTGCCATGTGTTAGTGCAGTGATCACCTTCATCTAAGCCTTCATGATGGTCTACTACTTTAAACTTTCTTTATTAATTTGTTAGTGTTAGTGTTTGGTAATATCACTGACATAGAGTGTGCATGAGAGATGTAATAATGAATGTTGTCACTTTAGGTTAAGATATTTTGCAGCATCCTTGACTGTACAACAAGGGCACCTCAGTCATATCTTTTCTTTCAATTTTCAAGCACACACAGTGTTCACACTTCACATCTGTGCTTGTAGTTCACATCTTTCTTTTTCATTGCACTTCTTAACTTCTTGAACAAGGAGACCAACACAATCACAGAACACAAGCCACTTGATGCTGTTGCTGCTGCTGCTGCTGGCTCGGGACTGAGAGGGACAGGACCAGTGCTACCCCTCACAACACTCACCTCACCTCACCTCACGTCACCTCACCTGCTCCCTTGACACAAGACGCCTTAACATCCACCACTATACACTATCTACTCTTAAGTGAACCAGCATAGCCTTACTGTACCTTGAGGGACATGTCAGTGTTAGGCAGTGTGGTGTGGTGTGGTGTGGTGTATGACAGGGTGATGATGTTGTGATGTGTGTAGTGAGAGTGAAGGTGTTGAGTGTTGACTGAGGCTGCCCAGCACAGTGATGCCTCTCTCTCCCTGACCACCTTGACTCCCCAGGGGCCAGATGGGCATGTTGACCAGTGAGGAGCAGTACGTTGAGGCCATAGAGGTACAGTAACACTTGTTGAGTTCACCTTGCACAGACACACGCCGAACTAACGAACTCAAGGACCGCAGCAGAGTGTCCACCTGTCAGAGCCTCACCTGTAAGACCTTTGAGTTTGATTGAACCACATGGCCGACACCTGTTCCTTGTTGAGTTGCTGTTAGCTCCGGTGTGTTTGTGTGCTGCTTGTTTTGTTGTGTTCACAGACTATTGGTGTTAAGTAAGGAGGTGCTGAGCTTGAGGTAGACTCCCTATCTTCACCACTGTTGCCTTCATAGAGATAATGTAGTTTCTCTTTCCTCAGCGAATTACATCTGAAATAAAGGAGAAACCGGATAACCCAGAGTTGTTCCTTCTGAGGAGTCAAAATTTGCTGAAGCTAGAGAAATTCAAAGGTAATTGTCTCATTTGGAACCGTTTGTTAGCCACTGGACTGTGAGAGTTGCCACTTTGTCACGGCATTAACTGCATGAATGGAAACACTGCACCAGCTTGTCAACATTGCATTGCACCTGTGTCAGTGTTGTGTCTGTGGTGGGTGGCGTGCTGCAGGGTGGCCAGTGTGACGCTTGCTTTGTCTAGAGTGGCACAGGTCTCGGGCAATAAGAGAACAGAAAGAATGGCTAACTGAAGTGCCAGTCCTAAACAAAGGTGATGTGTGTGGTGTTGAATAAATATCATAACACAGGGACTGGTTTTTCATAATGAGGATTATACTCAACCCCTTCACTACTAGAACTCATTTTTACCACGAGTTTTGGGTGTGATTAGATGATTTCATTGACGTCTGTTGAGGTCAGAAGATTGATGGTCAGAGTGTGTGCTATTTTAATCCCCACATGAGTTTCTGAAGTTGTATAAAATCGCCAAATGATAAACAGAATAAATGCAAGAAAACACCCCAATACTGAAAGGCTTAAACGGTAAAACACAATATAATGTTCATCATACTCTTGCACACATTAACTAATTACAAAAATGTATTTTGCAGTGTTGAAATTCATGTGAGATTATTTTGCAGTGAGGTATCCTTCACAACAGTCTTTCCCTGCCAGGCTTTTATTTACCATATTGCTTTCCTCTTATGCTTTGTCTTCCTCATCAAGTGATATTATTGCCAGGAAGAGCATCAGCATAGCAGTGTAAAAATAAAGTAGTAAAAAAAAGGAAAGCAAAAATCAATAAAGGTGTAAACAGAAATCACGAAAAACATGAAAGCAGGAAGGAAGAGAGACAGAAGGAATGGATAAATAAAAGGAAGGATAAGAGGGAGGAATAAGAGAAGTAGAGGAAAAGGAAGGAACGAATAGATAAAAGGAAGAATAAGTGAAAGGAATAAGAGAGGGAAGAGAGAAAAAGCTGAGGAGAGGAGGGAGGTGCCTGTCACCCTAGCCACCCTGCTGCTGCTGCTGCTGCTGCTGCTGCTGCTAGACTGTACCTTGCCTTGCCTTGCCTTGGCTTCACATATACTCAGTGCTTGCTAGCCACCACCACTTGTTTGTCTGTCATGGCCTCTCTCCTTCAACACTATATGATAATAATAATAATAAGCTAAAGTAATGAACTGAAGATTGCAAATGTTTGAAGAATAGTGAAAAGTACATAGTAACAAACCACACCTGTCTGTATTCACCTTAGTATGTGTAGTCGAGGTCTTTGTGTCATCATTATTTTTTGTGACATTATTGCAGCCATGAATCACTTTGTATTCTGCGTCAGGTTCATAATGCTGTTGTCATTCGCTTTTTTCCTTTTTTATTCATTTTTTATGTAAGAGGGGAAATCTGGCCAAGGGCAACAAAAACGAGGAAACAAAAAGGCCCACTTAAATACCAGTCCCCGAGCAGGATGGGGTTAGTTAATGTATAGGTGTGTTGCTTTGTGTTGGTGGTGCATGGTAGAGAAATGTGCGAGTGTAAGTATGTGTGTGCTGACATTTTGTATTGTTCCTCACACCAAGAGGCGAGCAGTGACGCCAGCCGTGCCGTGGAGCTCGGTGCCGGCGCAGAGGGTCACCTGGTGCGGGGCAAGGCGCTGTTCAACTTGGGCCGCTTCGTGGAGGCTCTTGACGCATTCACCAAGGGGAAGGCCAGCGGAGGTGAGTCGCAGAGGAAGAGCCAATAGCTGACTAACAATCATTGAGTGTATCTGTGGTGGTTGTAAAGGTGAATGTTAATTTTGTACAGCACTGAGGTCATTTGCTTTCCTTTGTCTTGTTATCTTGAGCTTGTTGTGTTTTTTAGTCAATTTTTGTTCCTGTTACAATATTACTGTGGCCTTAATCTGCAGCATTTCATCACAATATTTTACTCTATTTTCTGTGGTCTCAAACATTGGTGGATACAGATATATCATTATAATTTATTTATTTATTTACCTACTATTTTTTTATGATTCATTTATTTTTCTCTGCAATTATTATAGACTTTCAGTAAAGCAATAATTTTGAAATACCAATCATAAGTAGTATTACATAAACTTTTCACATACAAGCCAGATAAGTTTTGGTTAAGACACTCATTTGATTTCAGGTGCGAACTTAGGCAAGCTTGATCAGTTTGGCCAGTGGATATCCTGGTGTGAAGACCGAATCAAGAAGCTGGGACTGAGTGAGGCCGCCCACCCCACCCACAGTAAGTCTGCTATAGAGATCCTCCACTTATCATTGTGTCACTCTTTATCTTCCTCACCATGACTAAACCACCACAGTCCTTCCCTTCCCTTCTCTTGTCTTCTTTTCTCTTTTCTCTTCTTTTCCCTTCCCTTCACTTCCCTTCCCATCCCTTCCTTCTCTCTCTACCATCACTTCCATCTGTCTTCTCTTTTTTATCCTTACATTCCCCATCTCACATCTTCCCTCTTTCCTCCACCACCATTACCATTACCACTACTAATCTTCCTCTCCCATTTCCCTCAATATAGCTTTGCAGATTCATATCTTCCATTGTTCCTTTAACCCCTTCAGTACTGGAGTGCATATCATGAGTTTCAATGTGATTAGATGATTTTATGACATTAGGAAGGGTTAATGGAGGTCAAAAGATTAATGGCCAGAGTCTGTATCATCTTCATTCCCACATGAGCTTCTGAAACTGTATAAAGTTGTCAAATAATAAGCAGAATAAAACAAGAAAACATGTCATGGTACTGAAGGGGTTAATACATTCATCCTGACTACCATACTTTCCTCTCACTAACCTAACAGTCCAGTGAGTATGTTCCATTAATGTGTAGGTATGTACGTACTTGACTTGTCCATTCATGTTTGCAGAGACCAGCATGGAGGAAAAGACAGAAGAGGCTCCTGCTGCTGGTGACACTGCTGCCACCGCCTCCAACCAGATGCCAGTGCCGAAGATCAAGCACGACTGGTACCAGACTGAAGCGTTTGTCATCGTCACTGTGCTTGTCAAGAACCTGAAGCAAGAGGATGTCAAAGTAGACTTCACCGAGAAAACTGTGAGTGTTGTAGTGACTGTGATGATGGTTGTTGTTAGTGTTTAAAAGTCCTCAGTGTTGGTAGATTGATAAGTGACTTTCTCTTTACACCATATACAGCATAGACTTGCAGGTGTCATAGAGAAAGGTAGTGTGTGAAAAGTAATCCATTTGAATTAATGGCAAAAAGGGTTTGTGATTTTGATATATTTAATTAGACTTTTTGTTCTGAAGCCTGTTGACACAATGATTAATGAGTAATACTAATCTGTACAGTTTATTCTTGTTTATTAATGTTTTAATCATCTTTTTAGATGTTAGAGGTAAAACGATGGAAATACAGAAACAAAAATGGAAAATTTTGATATGACTTCTGCGTACCCATTGTAAAAAAGTGCAGCATTTTCCTGTACCAGGCATTGCGACATGACTGTAAAAAATACCTCCATTTTAACTTTCACTGCAATACAAGACAGTTAACAACATCAATAGCAATGCATAGGATCCTCATTAGCATCTATGAGGAAGAAAGGCATAAAAAGGATAGATTTTGCAATTTCTACCCAGTTTAAAGGTTTTTGGTAACTATAAAACAAGGAAAGATATCTTAGAATGAATTAAGGAAAAATGGAGCAAATAGCAGTGATAGGGTTAGAAAAGAGCTGTACTTGGGTGTCATTTATTCCAGTACCAGATGACATGATAGAAATAACCTCCCGGCAGGTAAGCGTGTCTGCCCCACTGCCATCAGGCTCCGAGTACAGCCTAGAGTTGGACCTGTGCCACCCCATCAACCCTGCACAGTCCTCATTCAGAGTGGTGCCGTCAAAGGTGAGTGTGCCGACCCCCTCCAGGAGTGCCACAGGTGCTGGTTAACCCTTTCACTGTGACACCAAACAGTTAGCAGCACCAGAAGCAATGTGGGAAGTCTTCATAAGCTTCCATGAGACAGTTAGCTATGAGAGAAACTGAAGGAAATCCTTGTTTTAGAATAGCTACATGTTCCTCTAAGGCATTGTGCCTTTCCTTTAGTGTCAATGTCTTTCTCTTTCCTCTCACAGATAGAGATCAAAATGAAGAAGGTGGATGGCATCAGGTGGGCTGCCCTGGAGGGGGATGGGGCGCCACCCTCCGTCAAAGCCTCCATGCCTGGTAAGTCTTAAACCCATATTCAGAAACTGCTTTCTCACCACAACTATTTTCCAGGGCCACAAAAATTATTAATGGGATTTTGAAAAGTGTTTCTCCAGTTGATGATGTAGAAATCTTGTCACTTCCTTTCTTATATGAAAAATAGAATAGGGTTTTTAAGATACAGTGGTACCTCTTGATTCGAACACCCTTTGACTCGAACACTTCCCAATCCCAACACATTTGGCAAACAAATTTTCACCTCCAATCCAAAAACGACACAGATTTAATGTTTTTACATTAATTTCAATGGTAAAAATTGCTTCCTAATTCAAATTTTCACAATTCGAACAGCCAAAAGCTTGTTTTTAGGGTGTTTAAGGTTGTTTATTGTGGATAACTCATTTCCTTTTTTCATTGAGGAAGTGGCACCTGAGTTGGGGTTTTTTGCTGTATGCCATTCATTGGCCTCATTACATTAGAAGATAATATTATTAACCACTTCAATACCACCATGTTTATTCTGCTTACTATTTGATCATTTTATATACAACTTCAGAAATTTGCATGTGTGGGGTTTAAGATAGTGAAGACTCTAGCCATTAATCTTTTCACCTCCATATACCCTCCTTAATATCAATACAATCATCCAATCACACCAAAAACTCGTGATGAAAATGCATCCCTATACCAAAAGAGGTTGATAGTGCCAAGAGATTACAGACACCTCTTTTTTAATGTAAGAGGGGAAAGCTGGCCAAGGCAAAAAAAAAAAAAAAAAAAAAATGAAAATGAAAACCCTACTACTAATTTACCAGTCCCCTTAAATTAATGATACTGGAATAATAGTGAGTAAGCAGAGCATTAGTGTGAGTTAGCAGTACAGTGGTGGTGGTGGTGGTAATGGCAGTGCTGGTGCTGGCATTGTTTTGACACTTGGTTCTGTCTCTTCCCAGGAGCATCAGAAGTAGCAAAGGTTCCGTCATACCCAACGTCAGCCCCCAAGAAGCATGACTGGGACAAGCTGGAGGCGGAGGTCAAGAAGGAGGAGGAAGAAGAGAAGCTGGAGGGTGATGCAGCGCTAAACAAACTCTTCCAAAAAATTTATGGCCAAGGCTCTGAGGAGACACGCCGGGCCATGAACAAGTCGTTTGTGAGTGTTGCTTCTCAAATCTCTGACCGGGAACTCATGTCTTCCTCTTATTCATATCATTCTTGTGGTTCTTCCTTTAGGGATTGGCATTTCATTGGGTCTTTGTTCTCTCTTCTCTTCTTTTCTCCTCTCTCTCTCTCTCTCTCTCTCTCTCTCTCTCTCTCTCTCTCTCTCTCTCTCTCTCTCTCTCTCTCTCTCTCTCTCTCTCTCTCTCTCTTGTTTCTTATTTACATGAAATGGAAAAAAGTATTCTTAGTTTTTTTTCAGATCGAAAACAAATATTTCTTTTCTCCCTTCTTTTTTGTTTCTTTATATTAGCTCCTGTTTTAAATAAGATTAAATAAACACTGACCTGATCGTGTTTTGGTAAGTTAACCATCAAAGTTTGTCTGTACCCTTCTTTGTGTGACGGTCAGAAACAATATCAATTGTGTAGGGGAAAGTCACTTAATTTCCCTCAGCCTTGTAAGTAAGCAAATGACAAGTGACTTCATTACACTACTAACAAGTAAATATCCCCCCCTCTCTCTCTCTCTCACACACAGATGGAGTCAGGTGGCACAGTTCTAAGCACCAACTGGAAGGAGGTGGAAGGCCAGAAGGTGGAAGTGAAGCCACCAGATGGCATGGAGTACAAGAAGTGGAACCAGTAAGGACATCCCCCCCACTGCTTAACTGTTTTGTTGCTTCTCCAAGTGATAAATGCACATACTACTGTCTCATGATTAGATTTAGGACATCAAAGGCCCTTTTTTTATTCATGAATTAATGGTGAAGTTACATTTTTCTAACACATTTCATGCCAGCGCCATACTTAAGTGTACACTCAAGCTCATGACATGCCTAGAATATCGATCCTCATTTGCTACATCCAAGAGATAATAAATATGATTCATATAATTCCTCGTGATTTATTTTTTCCATTCAATAAAGAATAGAATTACTTTTCAGCCATCCACCCTTCTCATATCTAAGTTAATTCTCAAATACTTCCACTCTGTTACTTGTCCTCTTAATCTTATCTATCGGAGTGAGTCCCTGTCCATTTTTTTCTTTTTTTAATACAAAAAAACAAAACTAATTTGCCAGCTCCCTTACAGTTCCAAGAGATAGGGATAAATTTCTTGAAACCCTCCTTAAGAGGCTTGCCCTTTAGCCTCGCCATGCCTGGGATTCGAACCGGGGCGCAGCGAGGCAAATGTGTGTGTGTGTGTGTGCTGAGTCAATGGGATAGAGATGATAGGTGGAAATAGATCGGTATATTTATGTTTCATGCAGGACCTGCCACATGCACAAGTAAAAGTATTTGTAAAATAAAAAGATGATAGGATATTGTAGTGTTGCTTGCTAATGACATGTGACTATAACAATACTGCAGAGGATTTGGTTATATTTTTTATGGTGATGCTCTGAAAACTGGGTGAACGAACACACAGCCTCTCAGTCAGGGACAGGCCATCTCTCTCTGCTGTTCCACTGCTCCCAGTCCCAGCTCAAAGAACAACACGGCAGAAATGTCTCCACTAATGTAAATACCAAATAAAAAGCAATCACTAGTGGTATAACGCCTTTTCTGGCATATTGTGCATTAACGGTATGTTGAAATGTCTGGCTGAGTTACTACCGTTATGGACTTAGCTGCTCCATAGACGTACAGTTTTAAACCGTACGCCTTCCGCAAAGTGGCACTGAAAACGCCAGTTCCAGACTTTACCAGAGAAAGGAATTGAGAGTACTAATTAAGTCTTGCATTAGAGAGTTGGACATTCTTGCATTCGAGAGTTGGACAGTCTAGTAGGGGTGAGCATGGGTGTCCGCAGAAAGAAAAAATAAATAGAAATTGTGGGGACATTGATATGGAGATGGCTGTAGGGGAGGGATCTGAAGTGGCGCAGCTACGGAGGGCCATGAGTTCTAGAAATTCCAGGGGGAGCAAATGACCCCTCCCCTGTCCCCACCCCTCCCCCTCAGCGTACGCCCAAGGGGATGAGACCTATGGCGAGGCTGCAGGATGGGAGGCATGATGTCACCCAGACCTATAGAGCAGTTAGCATGAAAATAGCGATGGAAGAGATCATATTTGAGTTCCCTACACAATATTTACATCACCTTTGTAACTTAACAATCAAATCATCAAAAAACACGAGAAAAACCCAAAGAATTCATGATAACAGTAATGATAGATAGTAACTTCAGATCGGTAGTGCATTTACTTCCATTGCTGTTCATGTGATTGAACTTTTTGCCTTTTTCCCTTTCCCCTGTTAAGGTATATAATTGAGTAAATAGATAGTTAATTGTAGGTGTCCCTCAATGACTGACAGAGAGGGAGGGGGGTGGGGGCGTGGCCAGACGAGGCGCTGCGGTGATTGGTGGGTGGGTGTGTTTGTAGACTAATAAGACTGGGCAAGATCTGAAAAAAATATAAATAATCGCGGATCTAATTACTTGGCTAGGCAGATCCCAATTACTATAGTCGTTGCCATCGGTGAGGAACATTAATAAGGGGTCTGTCCCACGTGAGATTCTGCAGCAGTAATCAGGTCCCGCCCACCCCTAAGTAGTTAGTAGGGCGGTGATGGCGCTGGAGTGGTGAGTGCAGCTGCTTCCCTCTTATTTATTGCTCCTTCCTGCCTCCCTATGTCACTGTTTATTGTTGGTGTGGTGTAGGTAGGCGGGAGTGATGGTGGTGAGTGGTGGGTGAGGTGGGGAAAGGTGGTGACAGGTGGTGAGTGAGGTGTTGTGTGGCTGTGGGTGTCATTTTAGTCACTCTCGTATTGGTGCACATGTGAAGGGAATGCTGAGGGTAACACGTAAAGGAAGGTTGAAGTGAACCAAGTAATTCGCGGTAAAAATAAGACGATTACCCCCCCTCCATCCCTTCCCCCCCCCCCCTTCCCTCCTCCTCCTTCCTCACACATTAGCTTGGGGACGTGGGGAGAAGGGGTTAAGTGGGGGACGAGGGTACCCAGAGGTTTCCCCACCTGTAGAAAAGCTTCTATGCAAAATGTAATCCACAATGATGATTTATTTCTTATTTCTTATTCATTCCTTTACTTTTGGTCCTTTTTTGTTATTTTTTTTATTTGCAGTCTTCTTGAAAGCTAAATTTGATGTATACCCAGATTTTGTCAAACTATTGCTAGATGTTTGCACCTCAACCAGTTTGTTACTTGAGACAGTGTAGTGTAAAGGTTAGTCTTGCGCTGCACCATCCTGACAGTGGTAACTCTCAGGCTACACTGATGCCTTTCAAAATACTTGCCATCAGTGGAAGTGTGTTGACAGTGGTAACTCTCAGGCTACACTGATAGCACTCAAAGTACAGTGAATATTAAGAAGAGGTCTTTCCTTCACCAAATAGGGGGAGTGCATCTCCTTAGACTTCTTTGAAAATGCAAAATTTGGTCTATTTCAGTAATCTCTGACCAATTAAACCAAAACAAATTAATATAAGCTAACCTAACCCCAAAATTAACATATTTTAATTCTAATCTAACAATGTTTTTGGCATAGTGTTAGTTTGTATTATTCTTTCTGGTAACGTTAGACTTAGGGCTGCAATGAGGCAGTAAGATTTAGGTGTCAGGAGAGGAAGCAAATCTCTCGTTGGCCACTTGTTCCTAGATTCAGGAAATGTTACTTTTTAGTGATTGTGACTTCATTCTCCTTTTGATGTTCCTCTATCCATATTGGTAGCTGGTGGTCTTTAATAGTGGTAATTAGGTGAATTGTACCTTTAGATACCTACACACACACACACACACACACACACACACACACACACACACACACACACACACACACACACACACACACACACACGAATCACATCTCTTCCCTATACCTAATTATGGAACCTTGTGTGAGTTTGGGTTTTTATGAAAATGAAAAAAAAAGAAGTAGATTTTGTCTTTCTAACATATCAAATGAAATAATTTAATGAGTTCCATGTAGTAATGATTCCATTGGTTGTTACATTAGGTTAGGTAAAAGAAACAAACCAGATGATATACAGGGTTCCTAACTAACTAATAATGACTTAAGATTCTTGATTGTACATCTGTATGACCACAATCTTGCAGCACTTTATTTTTAGGTGAATATAAGCATTTATCTCCTCCTTGGTTGCAGGAAGACCGCAGCGCGACAATGGGGGGTGGAGAAGAGAGTCCTGACAACCCGGCCAGCCACCACTCATCCTCTGCAGGGGGTCAGTTCACATCAGTCACTTTTATAGTACTGTACTTGCATGTCTTTTATTTATTTATTTATTTTCTTTGTTATTGATGTGAACACCAATATTTATGCTGTACCATCATCCACTTGACAGGTGAGGGACAGATCGCTGAAAGAATATGAGCCATCCAGAGACAAGAAACCAAAGACTTTAATTCAGTCAGTAAGTATTGCAGTGAAGTGTTCCACCTTGTGTGTAGGGAAGGTGTGGGCTGCCCGGCTGTGGCTGTGACTGTAGCTGTGTGTGGCCTGTGGTGTATGGACATGTATAGTGTGTCTGTGTGTGTGTTGGCTGTAGTGATATGGTATAGTGTGTGTGTGTGTGTGTTTGCTACAGTGACATGGTATAGTGTGAGTGCAGGGTGTGTGTGTGTGTGTGTGTGTGTGTATGTTGACTGACAGTTTATTGTGTACAGATGGTGATGGATCCACTGTCAGCTGTCCTGGATGATGGCCCCGATCCTCTCAGTGATCTCCTTGCAGCCTCGGATCCTCTCTCTGCTCAGACCTACACCGGCTCTCAGAAAGTAAGTTGTTGTTTAGTCTTTTCAGTGGAAATCATGTTGGGGGAATCATTTGAAGGCATAGAAGTAAAGTTAAGGTTTAAGATAATTTTAGTGGTTTTGGATACCCTATATTCTTTTTTTTGCATTAGAAGAAACTTGTGCCCATTTAGTTGTATTTTTCTTCCTCCCATTTGTTGGCACTATGTCACAGGTGGCTTGTCTGTTGATGTATGGACTAGTGGTCAGTGTTCATGATGTAGTGTGATGCATATGCCGATGTGAAGCAGTATGTGGTTCATTTATCTGATAATTAAAGGAAGGACTGCTTATTGTATCTTGAGGGACAAAGACAAATGTATCACTCAATATTTATCGTGAGCATTAAGTGTACAGCGATACATGAAACAATGTATACCTGTTTTTCCAGTATATTCCAAACTGGCAGTACCACACAAGATAGTTCAGTAAAGGTAACATACACACACTCACCTCTCACTCTTTTACTTCTTTCAGCCTATTGTGGGAAGGGAAAGTATTGAGACCTACCTTACTACACATTGCCTTAGATCCTCAAAAATTGTATCCTTTATTGCTTCCACAGGGCTTGAAGGACAGCCAGGAGGAGGAGGCCAGTTCCCCCAGCAGATGGCACACCAATTGGACCCAAACCCAGAACCACATCCTGGCTAACTTCACAACCTCCAGCACCCTCACCTTCATGTCCAGCTTCCTGCACCCCTCGGACACCGGTGAGCACTGTGACGACCCCACCACCACCACCAACACACACACACACACACACACACACACACACACACACACACACTGTATCTTTCACACACTGGCTGTCGAGCTGTCCCAGATAACTGACATTCTCGCTTCTGTATGTAAATGTAATGTGTTGCTGCTTCTCTATGCTTTTTTATTTTTGTTTTAATCATACTGTGAGAGTTTGTTGGTCGAATAGATATGATGGTGGAATGGGTTCTGGTCATGTTTATTCTTGGTGTAGTGATTATCCTCTTTCATCGCGCTTACATGAACAATCTTATAGTTTAGTGTTTGAATGTGATCTTATAGTTGAGTCCATTAAATGTTTGAGAGCCATATTATTGAAAGGAAAGTAAGATAGCAAAGGAGATGGATTGATGAGGTATTAGCTTTGGCCAGCCACAGTAAACCATTGTTAACTCACCAGCATTCATGAGTGTTGACAGATCTTGAACTCTTTCACTGCAATATGAGACAACAACAACCTCATTAGCCATCCATGAGATCTTTAATAGCATCATCTGAGAGAAAGGAATGCGTAACAATTATTGCAGAATGTAAACTTGAAGGAAATAGGTGATTGATTAATGATGAAAAATGTGACACTTAAGGTGGTGAATTGCAGTATAAGTGAGAGAGAGAGAGAGAGAGTGAATTGTTTTGTTATATTTGTTAGGTTAGGTGTCTTGAATCAGTTTTACAAAGGAATTAAAGTAGATTTTATCTTTAGAACAACAACAGAAATTTGTTGTTAAGAAGGAGCATCAAATGACTTAAACGTGGAAACGATACAAGATGATTTTACAAGTACCAGATATTTCTCTATAAATGTCAAGTACCTACAAACTTTTCTACCTCCAGTAATTAACAAGTTTTACTGTTGCTTCCATCACCACAAAACACTTGCCTTTTCTATCTAACATTACCATTGAGTGATCAGTATTAATTGCAGGCTGGCCAGACTTGAGATAAATAATCCTTCATGCATTGTGCTCTAAACATTTTTTTCAAACACTTTTCTCTACATTTGCATAAACCTTTTCTCAATACAGTAGCTGCTCACTTAACCAGCATTCACTTCATTCATAACCAGTATTCACTCATCATGTGAGTGTAAAAAGTGAATATTCATGTTTATCATCCATAACTTATTCTCATTTGATCATCCTTTAATACACAACCATCTGCTCACACAAATTTGAGGCCTCTGTCACTTGAAGCAGCAGCCCATGAGCCAGTATTCATGACCACCCTGCATTTTGCTGCTGCCAGTGCTAACATTGTCCTGATCTGTGCATACAATGAATGATACTAACACCACCACCACAGGGAGGATGGGAAGTGAATGGTCTGAGTCGGGGAGACATCTTCTGACTGTGCTGTGCTTGGGAAATGATTGGACTTGAATAGGTCAGAGATTTTGGTTTGAGTCTGATATGTAACCATCTTCTGTTGGTCAGGAATGGTGTTGGTGAGGGTTTTGACTTGCTGCAACACTCTGCATACTGTACCAGTGAGAGGCAGATGGTGTTCAGTAGTGATAGCGTCAGTAGTCTTCTCGGATTTTTTGAGGGGAGTGACACCATCAGTGAGCTTTTCAATTTTCTCCCTTTTTGTTGGCTTTGATGAATTTTTCCATACATTAAAGCAATAAGAATCCTCTTAATTTAAAGATAAATTTGTTCAACAATCACCGGTGTTCCTTTGACTTTGTGTTACACGGTATTGACAAAAATCTTACCGTGATTATCCAGATTATAATGTTAGTTGCATCTAGCATTGGTAAGGTCACACTAAGACTGCCAGATTTAGAAGTGAACAGGTGTGTCCCAGTACTTGACCATTCACTTTGCCATACTTGTGCATCGTGCTACTAACACAGAGAGAACTGAGCAGTTACTGTAGTTCCTCCTTAAGAGTGTGATTTAGCCAGGGACTTGTTCATTCTTGCCAGTCCATGGTGTTTTCATGAGGTGGTTGGGATCCAGTGGCAGTTTGAATTGCTGAGTTAAAGTAGCATGACCGAAGCAAAGGACAGCAGTGTGATGATGCAGAGGTGACAGCCCTCCTATGCCTGCCACAGCTGCCTCTCTAGGTGATTGTGGTCCTGGTGAGGAGACCATGGGAGCTGCTCATTAGGACCACTCAGGATAAGCTTGGAAGAAGACCTTTTTGATGTCAATGGGTGCTGCATTTGAAGGCGTCGTTTGTATCAGTGGACTGGTCTCTTGGTACTTGCCTCCTTGTCATTGTGATTCATTGTTATGGCCATCTATTGTTGTGACTGGAAGCTGCCATCTGGATCCCCATCACTGCCATTCCATGATAGAAAGAAAGTTTATTCATGAATGAAAGAATGACTGATCATTGTGTACAAATATTTGTTGCTTATTTAATAATATTCTTTTACAAAATTAGGAATATATGTTGAGTGCCTTTTTTTCCGTTTTTGTCCCATTTTCACCACTGGTCAGCTGAGAGCAGAGCTGTTCCTTCCCACCGACGTGAGTAGCATTCTGTCCGTAGAAGATCCCTACTGACACTGTTGGTAGAGTAGTTGGTGTGTGTGTGTGTGTGTGTGTGTGTGTGTGTGTGTGTGTGTGTCTGTGTGTGTTCCCTTGCCGGCAGTCCATGGCATCACCACTGATTCACTGAGCCAGGTGATGTGTGTGTGTGTGTGTAGTGTAGGGATTGCAAAGTCTGTGTCAGAGGGCCTTACAAAAAGTGACCCTCTCAATAGACTAGTGAACTCTGAGTCTTTGAGCACACGGTATGTATTGTAGTGCACTAATGGTGAAGTATTAGTGTCTTAGTAACTTGGTCACCTTCAAAACCTCTTGACTAGGTGAGCTATCTTTTTTTGTATTGAGGCCTTGAGATGAGGTAAACATTGTAGCCATGAATGTGTTGATGCCTAAGATGTCTTTGAGAACCCTAACAAAGAAGGTAAATGCACACACTCAGCTAAGGAGAGACTGTTTCTGAAATGCAATAATATGTAGAAAAGAATCCATAGAAAGCAATATCAAACCCACTCTCCCATGTAGAAAGCATTATCAAACTTGTTCTCCCCTGTTGTTTAAACCCTGTAGTTGTGCTTGCCTTAGTGTACCAAAGCACCAAGAGGAGACTAGAAACCACAGATGTTTAGTTATCTTTTTTTGTCATTGGTGAGTCACTAGATGAATGGAGGTGTGTTGGGAAGGGAAGGGAAGGGAGCACTGAAATAATTATAAAGAGAGAGACACACTCAAGGCACAGTATGCAAAGTAGGTATCTTGATCCATTTCATGCATGATATGGAATTACAAATAAGGAGACAATCACTGAAATGAGAAGGTTATTTATCATTATTGTTTATTTTTAGTTAGTGCCACAAGGTAAGGAAGGAGTGAACAGTACTGATGTGAAGTGGCAGGTGTGAGGGGGTGGCTGGGGGAGTGGGGAGTGAGTGTTGAGAAGTGGTTTGAATGCACCATAAGAGAAGTCAGGGTGACGTCACAATCATCACTACTCATTGCATCTCCTCCCCACACTCAAATATTCACTCTTGGGAAATATTCTTCACTGTATTATTATTATTATTGTTTATTTATTTATTATTCTTTTCTGCTATATGATTACCATTGAGAGGCAAGGACTTTAATAATGCCAGTTGCCTTATGTCTTGAGGTGAGAGTTTGCTATGGTGCTTGACCCCTTCAGTACTGGGACACATTTTTACCACAAGTGTTTGGTGTGGTTAGACTATTTCATTGACATTATGGAGGGTCTATGGAGGTCAGAATATTAATGGCCAAAGTCTGTACAATATTAATCCCCACATGAGTTTGTAAAGCAGTATAAAATCAATAATTAATAAGCAGAATAAGTATGAAAATGCATCCTAGTACTGAAAGGGTTGTTAGGGGTGTTAAGAGGAACTGTCAGAATGCTTATATGTTTGATCAGTTATCATATTTGCACCATGTTCCTGCATTTTTACTGTTTTGCAATTTGTTCTACTTTCCTTGACATCATTATAGATATTTCATCCTTCTTCATCTCTTTTCTTTTTATATTTCATCTTTCATATTCTTTGTGTCTTCCTGTACTGTCCAATCACTTTCATAATTATTGTTCTGTCTTCCTTGTTCTCTCATCTGATGTTTTGTTTCTTTTACAATGTCTATGTCACTTTTCATTCCTCAATTTCCAATAGTTTTCAAGGTATCGTGAAAATAGAGGATGATAGAGAAAGTTGTCCTGAAACCTGGATGGTGTTGTCAGAATTTCAATAAGGTGGAAGGGAGGGATTGCAGTGTGTCTTACAGTGCTTGCTTGTGCTCCTTTCACCCTTGCATAAAGTCTGATAATACCATTGTCTTCAGAAGTACAGTCTTTATCACTTGACACAATTATTTTTAATCCCTTCACTACTGGGATGCATTTTTATATCCATTCTGTTTATTATTTGTCAATTTCCTACAGCTTCAGAAATTTGTGTGGGAATAGAAATGATACAGACTCTGGCCATTGATCCTCTGACCTCCATATACCCTTGCTAATGTCAATAAAATTGTCTAATTATACCCAAACCTCATGGTAGAAATGTGTCCCTGTAGTGAAGGGGTAAACAGTAGCTTTATAATTTCATAAACAAACATAAGGTAAAAAGCTATATAAACATGGCTTTATGTGTTTATTTCACTTGCATTAACTCTTTCTATTTTTAGTCTTACTTTTGTACAATGCTGTCAAAGTCATCTCTCCTTCTGCTCTCCGTTAGTCATGAAGTCAAGTAAGTATTTTTGCATGAGTCAGCTGGAGAGGCCAAGTTCAGTGAAGGCAGACAGAGACCCAGATTACCTAAAATTACTTTAAGTCCAGTTTATTACGTCTATGGAGAAACACATCCTCTGTATCTATGTAATGTCTAGCTGGGGTGAGATGCTGGAAACTCATTCAGTGACGGCTGTTATGGAAGTGATGGTGGTGATGGTGATGGTGGTGGTTCTAATAGAGTAAAGAGGTGGCAGTTGGATGAATTGTGAAGGTTTGACAGTGTAGTGAGCAGGAAGACAGTTGATAAGGTGATAGAAAGTATGTGTTTTAGTATTAATGATAAGGTAACTGGCTAATTATTAATAAACTGGGGCTGCTAACTTGAGGGATGGTGTGGCATCAGGTGGTTGTCTCCCAGTTACCTGCTGAGGATAGGTGAGTGTGGCAGGGGGTGGTGCTGAGTGGTGGTGCTGAGTGGTGGTGGTGGTGGTGGTGGAGGAGCAGAGTGACAACAATGCTGCACTTTCCTGTGTCTTAGTGGCTCTGTAGGTCAGCAGTCATGCCGTTCTATAGGTGTGCCTGCTTTGTGTGTGTGTGTGTGTGCATGCCTGCTTTGTGTGTGTGTGTGTGTGTGTGCAAACAACTGCAAATTATGTCCTTTAGATTTTTTGTCACTCTGCATTCATAAAGGGTTGTAAATTGATAAAGCATGTAAAGAATTTTGTATGGTAGTATATATGTAGTAGTAGTAGTAGTAGTAGTAGTAGTAGTAGTTGTGTTAATATCATGATTGTTTTTTTTTTTTGTTTTTTTTTGTTATTATTACTATTGTTATTATTGTTATTATTGATACTATTACTATTACGTTCATTAGAGAGAGAGAGAGAGAGAGAGAGAGAGAGAGAGAGAGAGAGAGAGAGAGAGAGTGGGGGGAGGGGGGGGGACATATTGAGCATATTGACCAGCATCTTATCTCTTCATCAGTCCTATGGGGGAGTGACAATGAGCAAGTTTGTTTACTATGAATCACAATGGACAACCACCCCAACATATTGAAGTCTATTTATTGCTACTCTTTGTTCAGTCACTTTTATGTAAACAATATATTGAGTGGGTTACTTTCACTACACACTTCCTTACTGGTTAATGTATTGATGAAGCTCTTCAGATGTTTTCATTACTTCATTGTTATATTCATTAGCTTTTCTTATTTTTATCTTGAGGTGGAAGTTGTCTTTATTTGGGTTTTCTCTTTTAAACTGTTGCTTTTCACATTAGTCATTTGGTTTCTCTGCCTCATCTATGCTTACATGATGATTGTTCTCTGCATCAGATCAGTTCAGTTTTTAATAGTCAATTGTCTTGGAAACCTCTTTTTCTGTTTGATGTGCTGCTCTTTTATTAGTCAAATATCTTTTTTCTTTTTATTCTAGGTTGGACTTGACAGTGATTACAATAGTAGTACACTAAGTCAACATTTTAAACTTTTCTTTTTCTACATTTCATTTCTTTTTTTAATCTGGTGATAATTTCATCATGTACACAGAGGTAGATTGCAGGTGTATTATCAGTATTTTTGTAGCATTGCAGGTAATTTTGGTGACCTTTCCTTAACAGGTGTAGTGAAGACTCAGACTGCCATCCCCGAAAGACACCGAGCACAAGGTGAGGTGGTGCAGCACGGGGCGGCTGAACGCTGGCTGTGGCTGTGGCTGTGGCTGTGGTGTGAGGTGTGAGGTGTGGTGCAGTGAGTGGTGAGGCCTTATCTCACTCCTGGGGCAGGTCACATTCACTGGGGAGGAGTGATGAAGTAACTTTGTGATTGGTGTGTTGAATTGAACCCCAGCGATGAAGTGTTTATGGATGATTGTGTTTTGGAGGGAAAGGATGGTAAATGACTGCAAAGAGAGGGAGAAAGAGAGAGAGAGAAAGGTGAAAATTGATCTGATCTTTAAAGGCTCATGTTTAGTTCAGTGGTAACGTGATTGGTAGGAGTGAATGACAGTGAGCAAAAATGTATCAAATCTTATTAAAAAGACCCCTATTGATTGAGCACTAATAAGAGTTTTAAGAGTTAGCAGGAGTGGAAATTGATGTAACCTATAAAAGTTAACATTTATGTAATCACTTTAGCATTAAGAGCATTTCCATCTTCCTATGACCTGAACTCATTTAAGAGAGATGTTCCAAGACATTTGTCCCATTCTTTTGGCTAAATCTCTTAACGTTTTTTGGGGGGCTGGTATCACAGTGGGCCTTGTTTTTATCATCTTTGTTGCCCTTGCTCAATTTTTCCTTCTACATGAAAAACAAAACGTGACCTCCAGGAATGAGTGGCAGTGAGCGAATCCGTGCACGTCTGGAGCAGATGGACACCCTGGACGAGATCGGCAGTGGTGTGGTGCGGGAGGTGGGCGGCCTCACACAGGGGGAGTTCACCAACCGCCTCAGTGCACTCAAGCAGGAGATGATCGAGGCGTGGAACTCTGACCAGCGGGTGAAGGCGCTCAAGATTGCCATCCAGGTGTGTGTGTGTGTGTGTGCTGTGGTGGTGGTGGTGGTGGTGTTTTGTTATTGTTTGTGTTTTCATGATAAAGTTCGTATGTTTGTACTAGTTTTGTCCCGTGAGTGATATATATGAGTTTACCATGAGTGTTGTGAAGGTGAAGTGTGTGGTGGTGATGTTGGTGGTGGTCCTTGCAGTGTGTGAAGCTGCTCAACTTGTCGGCTCCTGAGCACTTCTACCCCAGCAAGTTTGTGTTGGTGATGGACATTCTGAGCACACTGGCTGACCTGGTGTACCATCGCCTCAAGCAGAAAGCACTCAACGAGAGGTAAGCTGCGTGTTTACCTCCTTTGTTCTCTTAAACCTAAATTTTCTACCATGCATAGGTTAACTAGTTGAGTTTTTTAATGTTATTTATTGATTTATGTTTGTTCCAAAACTTGGTGCTCAGAATTCTTTCAATAGTCCCATTTGAAGTCACCATTTACTCTTATCTCAACATATTGTCCTTGCACCAGGTAACTTGTCACCTCATCTTTGCTTTACTACATTGTAATATCTTGTTGTTCTTTTTATTGGGAACCTTACTTTCACAGACAAACCATGACCAATTAGCCTTGTATACATACTCATTTTTATTATATTCTCTCAGTTTTCTCCTAAAGGCCAAGCTAGATATACAACAAATCTTCCTTAAGAATGTATACTTCACTTATTCCTCATTACAGTCAGGGTAAGAGTGTCTGTAGGCAACAGTTCTTGGACCCATCAGTTGTGTAGCACCTTCAGGGATGGGAGTTGGGGACTACTTTTAACACCTATCATTCATCACACAGTTCACCAGCCAGCAGCGCCAGCACCGCCAGACTGGAGGCGCAGGAGACGGCCCGTAACTGGTTCTACAAGGTGGCGTCCATCAGAGAGCTGCTGCCAAGGCTGTACCTGGAGGCTGCTCTCCTGCCCTGTTACTCCCTCATTGATGAAAAGTGAGTGTCCTGTACATGCTCATTTTGTGATGCATGAAAACCAAATGCTTCACTCATTATGCAGTTCATACTGTTCTTGTGTCATTATACTTTGACATTTACTGGTAGACTCACAAAGTTCAGTTTTTGTAAGAACAGCTTCCAATGCCAGTCTTGTATTCAAGGCATTCAGTCAGTCTCTTGGACTCCCAAATACAAAGGTTCTATTTTTACTGCCTGTGATGCCCTTACTGAACAACTTATGATCATATCTTTTTTGTCCCCATTTGTATTAAGTGTAATTTATTGTATTGTATTGTTTTGTTCCTGAAATAATACTGTACAATTACTTATGATTCATTTATTTTTATTTATTCTTATTATTTTATTCTATTTCATATTGTCTTGTTCCTTGTTGTGTGTTCCTCCAGTGAGGGTGAACAAGCTCTGGTACGCCTTGCCCGGATGACCCGAGGCATTGGGGACCCCCTCATTGCCGCCTACACCCGCATGTTTGTGTGTCGCATGGGTGTGGACGTGGCGCCCACCCACACCCTCTACATTGTGGCCACCATTGAGGACTTCCTGCACACTCTCACTCAGCTGCAAGTAAGTGTGCTGGGGGAGTCACCCAGAATCACTTGTGTTCAGGAGTCTTTCCTCACACTAAGAGAGGGAGTTGATGTTGATGGACTTTGTTGCCTGAAATTTACTGGTTAACCAATTGATAAACTTCCTCTTGGTTCTGTCTTGTTGGAGCACCTTGAGTGAATACACATGTCAGACTGTTCAAGACATTTGTCCCTGTCTTTCAGCTAACTCTTTTGAACTTTAAGGGGACTGGCAAATTAGTGGGATTTTTATTTTCATAGTTTTTTGGGGCCCTTGTCCAGCTTCCCCTCTTACATGTAAAAAAGACTATGTCAGAAAAGGATAGTGATCACAAATGGTAGAAATTTGATATGAACCAAATATTTCTTTAAATTCATCAGTGAGGAACTTTATTCCCTGATGCCAGAAAAGTTGTCATTGGCACAGGACACGTGGCCGGAGGGAGAGACGGACATGAACATGGGGGAGGACAGGGAGGTGCTGGCGGCGCGAGTGTTTGCTCCTCCCCTGCAGTGGATGATGCAGTGTCTGGCAGGGAGGGCGTCACACCAGGAACTCCAGGTTGGTTCTCTTCACACACTTGATAAAATTCTTAGCCATCACAAGATATTTTTTTCATTTTTTGCTGGTGTTACATCTTATTGGGAATGAGGTACCCTTTAGAAACCTTGTAGATACTCCTGGCCACATTGTTTATATTATACACCAACATTAACAGCAAGGTGGAAATAAGCAATAAAGATCTTAACTCTTTCACTGTGATACGAGACAATTATCAACTTCACTAGCAATACATGAGATCTTTATTAACATCTGTGACAAAAGGAATGCATAGAAAAGAATACATTTTACAATTTCTACCCAGACTAAAGACTTTAGGTAACTATGGAACAAATAAAGATGTCTTAGAGTGATCAGGTATTAAGGAAAGATGGAAGAAATAGCAGTGAAAGGGTTAATATTAGAACACTAACTTAATTATTATCAGTGAAACGTTTAATTCTTCTATCATCAGAATATAGTGCGGATGTGTGAAGGAGCAGAAGGTCTTGGGCAGAACTTGATGCTGGCTGCCTTACTCAACTCTTTCCCCAATGACTTTGTAGCTCTCCATGCTGTCCCTCTCACTCAGCTCATCGCTTCCTGCCCTTACTCAGGTGAGGATTCATTCATCCCTCATGGCCAGCCAGACCAGTGTGTTCATTACAGTGCCATGTGCCTTGCATATATTTCTCCAACCAGGGAGCAAGAGAGACCTCAGCGTTGGTGTATAGATAGATCAAGTTGCATAGTGTTGTCAGTTTTGTAGTTGTAGAAAGAAGATTGAAAGTTTTGATAGAAGATTACAGAGTTTTAATTAAAAGAAGATTGAACATGTTTGTGGATGAGGATGATAGATGGCAATAGGCAGAGGTGTTCACACAGGGACTGCCATGAATAAGTCTAATGGCCTCTTGCAGCTTCCCTCATTTTCTTAGTTCTTATGTTGAGTAAGATCTTGCCTTTATTTGTGGGTTGAGAGAAGACTACTAATTGTTTTGTGGTGTTGCTGCAGGTAAGAGCAAGCATGAATTACTGTCGGCATTGGGGAGGTGTGTGAACAAGGTGCCTCCCGCCCAGCAGCAGCAGTTGTCCCTCCTCAATGCTGTGTGGAAGCTGATCACTCACATTCCTCTCACCAACGACTACCTTGCCACCGCCGGCGTGTGGCTGGAGTACACCGCCAAGCACTTCTCCGTGAGCAATGCTGGGTGGTTGTAATATTCTGCTGTGTTTGTGTCTTGTTGTTTTTCCTTTATAATCAGAAAGATGTGAAGTCATTTATTATTCTCTATCAATACATCAAGCACATAGTCACACAATATTTTTTACCTTAATTCTACAAAACAAGCAAACAAATATGTGCTTAGGATACATTGATGGAAGGCTGAATTGCTTAATCCCCTTCAGTACTGGCAAGCATTTTTATATCTATTCTGCTTCTTATTTGTCAATTGTATACAGCTTCAGAAACTCAGGTGAGGATTGAAATAGTACAGACTGGCCATTAACCTTCTGATCTCCATAGACCCTTCCTAATGTCAATAAAAGCATTTAATCATACCCAAAACTCACCGTGAAAAATATGTCCCTCCCAGTACTGAAGGGGTTAAACGAAACATGATAAAGTCTTCAAGTATTTATATTCTCATTTTTCAACAGTCCTTTGAAGTGAACACCCTTCTTGGAGACGTTCTGAAGCATGTGGGAGCAGAGCGAACACAGGAGCAGATGCATTACTCCTCTCTGCTCATGTTGGTGTCCACTGCACTCACCAACTCCACAGACCCTCACTCCCTCTTCTCAATGGTGTGTGTGTTGTACTTTTCTTATTTAATATGTCTGTTTTTGCTTTTACATTTGTTTTGGGCTATTTCTTATTGTTCCTTTTGAAGATTTGGTGTTTTATATCTCCTTTTAAGCTTGTAATTATGTACACAAACACTATGCAAAATAACTGATGTAATAATGGACTACAGAATAGTATGTTGCCATAAGAATCTTGTAAAACCATGAGCTGTGGTGAACAAATGATGTATTTATGTCCATCTATGTGTGACAGTTCACCCAGCACAGGATATTAGTCACCCTTTCTGATCCTACACTGATGTTCTGAGAGGTGTTGGTTTCTTCATCTGTTTGAAATTTGTCTTTCTAGAACAACTTCCTTGGCCTGCTGAGTGTGTTCCAGCGTGACAGTGTGAGTGCCGGGGATGGAGTGACGCGTGGTGTGGTGGAGGCACTGCTGAGCCACCACCCGGGACACATCACTGACCCGGCACTCGTCCAGCACCTCCTCACCTTCTGTGGGGCACTGCATGACTCAATAAAGTTAGTTGGTGATGTGTATTGAGTGACGTGGAGAAGTATTGAATGAGTTGCTTGCACCACTACTGGAAGATCCATTTTATCTGTATTCTTGTTATTATTGCAAAACTTTTCTCTTCCCTTTCTCTTTTACAAGTTGCACAAGTCTATAAGTCAATACTATAAGTTAACTAGAGAGTGTTTCCTTAATTTCCAGTGCCCTGACAACAGACGATGAAAGGCGACAACTCTCTCAGCTGATCATATCATTTATTCGACAAGTTAATTTTGGAAGAGACTTTGAGCAGCAGCTGGACTTTTATGTCAATGCAAGAGCTGCTTTTTCAAATCTAGACAGTGTGCTTGCCGCCCTCATTCAGGTGAGCTTTGGAGTACAGCTATGAACTAATGGCCCACTAACACCTAACCTCTAAACTTGCTAACTTAACTCTTAACTAGGAATCACTGAAATAAATTGTAACATATATTTAGTTAATGAGTAAACTTTTGCAGTGACTTTTATAATGAATTGTCCTGTTGTTTGCAGTGTGTGTGTCAGCTGGCTGTGGCCACATGGCAGGTGGTTCATGGCCAGCACTCGGGCAAGACGGCAGCCTTTGTGCGGGCCTGTGCTGCCTACTGCTTCATCACAGTGCCCTCACTCACCTCCTCTGCCACTCGCCTGCGACTCTACCTTCTCTCAGGAAATGTGGCGCTTCTCAATAATTGTTTGGGACAAGGTGGGTGGCGGTGTGCTGTCTTCAGAAAGTGACACGTAATACATGCTGTTGTTCTTCAAATCTATGAGTATGCAATGCGTCTCCTTGGGAGAAAGGAGAGTGCAATAAATTTTGAACTCCATCAACACAAACAAGCTTTGCCAATGGAGCAGTGATTTGTGTTTTGCAGAGCAGTAGACATAATGTTCTGGTGTTGACTTTGTGTGAATCCTTGATGAACTGATACTCACTTTGTGTGTCTGGTAAAGAACTGCTCTGCTACTATCATGGGTGATTGACTTGTCTGTCCATAGGCAAAGGTGGAGAAAACATCAATGGGCAAATAATGAACTTCTGCCCGTGTGGATTGCCTGGTAGTGTAGATAAACTACTATCCTAAAGGGAGAGAAAACTCCAACAACCATTTCAAGAAAACGCTTTCTAAAATATTTTCTTTTGGAGTTTTCTCTCCCGTTTTTGTCTGGCTAGCCATGTAACATTACACTTCAACAACCATTTCAAGAAAACGCTTTCTAAAATATTTTCTTTTGAAGTGTAATGTTACATGGCTAGCCAGACAAAAACGATGTAGACAAATTACTGTGGATGGCATTTACAAATACTGTGCATTTCAGGAGATGCTTGCATGAAGGCCGCCATCAGGGAGTTGTTGGAAGTGGCCGGCTCACAAGATGCAGAGGGAGGAGGAGGAGGAGGAGGAGGAGGAGGAGGCAGTGTGGCCGACACTCTCCGCACTCTGACGGCAAACTTGGCCTCGACCCTCATTGCCACGCCAGACCCCCCTGATGCCTCTCCTCCACTGTACCTGCTTCGGGGACTCACCAACGCCATCCACTCGTTCTCGTGGCCAAAAGAAACAGATACTCAGGCATTCTTATCAATTACACTGATACATGCACTCTCCGCTGCATCTCAAGATGATTTACCATATCATATTCACTCTGGTAAGTTTTTGTACACTAACTCTGTTCTCTTAATGTATGTCATGTCCTCATTTGTGATAATTTCTTATCATATCTTGTTGAGCATATCTTTTTTATTTCAGCATAGCTGTCATTTATTTTGCTTATGCATTCAAAACTTTGGGTATTTTTTCTGTATCTTTTAACTTTACAAGGTTGGTAGGTTAAGGATAAAATTAACTCTGTCTTAGGTATTCTTTATTGTAACAAGGTACACTTTGTTACAGTTGAGGGCAATGACGCCTTGTATGGAGGAGATCCACAGGTCTGCCAAGAAGCAAACTCGCTGTCAACACTGCTTCTGCAAGATGTTGTCACTCACATACAGGTACAGGTGTAGTACAGTGACCTCTTGGGGATAAGAGTGTGAATAATTTGTCTGGGACTCCCAAGTATATAGATGGATAGATAATAACCATTGATTGGTATTGTTTGTATTTGAATATTTCAAGCCGTATTAAGTCAAAAAGTTGCCAGAAGTCTGAAATAAGAGATATATATTTGTATGCACTCCTGTACTATAGACAGAACCGGGTGTGTTCTAATCTCCTGTAGTGTGAATTCATCCATTCTCAAACTTGCAGAATCTTAGCGGTGTGCATGAGAAGCGGTGTGGCCCCGTGGCCCTGGAGCTGTTCTGGTGCATCGTGACCTGGGCTGACCTGACAGACACCCACATGATGAACGTAGCCACACTCATGTGGTCCTACATCGTGAAGTTCATTGCTCCTCAGGTGGTGGTGAGTCAGTTGATTTTTGCTTTATAATCCTTGCCTGTGAGGTTAGCAATCCAAGGAAAGGGAACATCAATATTGAATGTTCTTTGTAATCAGTTAGCCAGGTAATACAGGGATGGGGGGGGAGTAATGTCACCCTCCCTGGCAGGCAGAGAGGTGGATATCTCATGGTACTGACGAATCTTCTCAGACTGTGGTGGTGGTTAAAGGTCACTAGTGGGTTATGTTGTTCCCTCAGCAGCTGATGGAGGTGGGAGGTACACAGGATGGAGGAAATGGTGGCTTCTCCATCATACATGGCTACTGGGAAACTTGACCAAATATTTATGTGACCTGCTGCTGATGCCCACAATCATTCCCAGCTTGTCCCATCAGAATGACACAGCATCCTAGACCATACCTGATTATTCACCTTCAACTTGGACAAGGGACAAGCATGCTGGCTACAGTGATCATTGTTGTTGTCTTGGGAGCGACGCAACAGTCACACTCTGCTACACCCAGCGTTCGGCACTACTACTACTACTACTACTTCAGTGATGTGGGCATCCCAGTTCAGCAGTTCATGGCCTCACTATCCACAACCAAATGGTCCAGTGGAGTCAGCCATTATGAAAAATCAATCCATCATCAATCATGGGGGGCATACGCCGGGAGGCACGCCACCACTCCCAACAGTCACACCTTGCAAGTCTCCACGCAGGCTCCTTTCCCATACTGAATAACTCCCAGCAGGAGGCATCAACTTGCCACAACCGTGAGTTGTGTGGGCATACCCTTGGCCTCCTCCATGCTGGGTTATTCCTTTTGGAGACGACCCAATAAGCAGGATCGGCTTCCGGGTAGCGTGCCACATGCCCATATAACCGCAGTTGGCGTGGATGGACTATGCTGGTAATGGATCTTGACACAAAGTCATACCAGTGGTATCCCGTGATCCTGCAAAGGCATCTAGTACCACAGACATCGACCTAAATCGATGTTCAGTGTCCATGTCTCACAACCATAGAGTAAGACGGATCACCAGCAACTTGAAGATCCAAATCTTTGTCCATCTGCATAGGTAATGACGAATATATTTCATTTTCCGCCTTTCACACTTATTTTCCAGGTTCAACTTCCTCTTTAATTCATTAATCAATGCCATTTTACCATCGCTGAAGTCAATCCTGAATCACAATGTCCTTTCTTCTCTCTTGCATCCTTCACGTCCTCCAATGAGTGTAGAATTAGAGATCTTTGCGTCTCGCTTGTTCTTTTTTTCTCTCTCCATCCTTTACTTTTGTATTTACCTGAAATTTTTAAATTTTTACTCTTTTTAAATTATCAGCCAGAAAATTTAGATTTTTTAATTTCTAACCTGAGTTCATTTCTAACCTGAGTTCATATTCTGTTAAGCAATTTTCCTTGACTAAATTCTGAATTTTCTAGTATTTGAAATGATATACCATGAAGTCTAACTCCAAGCAACATATTAAAGTGTACTTTTTCTTAGTTTCCATCCATGTACAAGTTATGTCTCAAAATAGAAAAAAATAGCAAGATACAGACTACAAGTAGTAAGATAATACTTGCATTTCTTTTCCCCGCAGAAGCAAGTCCGAGAGCTGTTGACAAAGCAGTCCTCCTCTGGCAAGAAGGGTTTCTCTCAGCTGATCCAGCACTGCAAGGGATAACACTCATCATTATTAAATTTCTCCATCCTTGTCTCAGGACATAATGTTGATTCCATCATTGTATATACACTTGTAGGGAAATGCTGTGATAATTGTTGTTAATTTTGTATGATTTTTGTATGTAGGGAAATTGAATCCTATTAGTATCTTCATTCCCATACTGTTAACTACTTTGCAAGTGCCAAACTTGAAATAAACTCATTATTTCAAAGCATGTTATATTATCAACATCATCATATCCTTCCCAGAAAGATTACACAGATCTATTACTACTAAGAACATACACATCACATACAAATTGCACATTGGAATAACTTAAATTAGCAACACATCAATAAACTAAGAATTTAAACCTACACACTTCTGGTCATACACTACTAATTAATCATCATTTGTCTCTTCCACACTGCTTAATCCTTCACTTACAGGCTTTGTCATAAACACATGACGACATCCTCTTATCCTTCACACATGATGTACACACAATAACACCAACCATACATTTGCCTCCCAAGACTTATCTATACACTGCAAGAACACGTATTGGGAGATTCATTCTGAACTCCTTCCATCCTTCCCTACCTTGTACTATGCAGACACCTTTCATTCCATTATCATCGCACACATTCCTCATGTATATTGATGCAAGCTATGCCATTTCTTATAAAGTTGATGAATGGTTCTCAAACTGCAATGATATGCAAATGTATGACAGCTACTGGGATTCCTCTAAAAGATAGAAGACTCAGATCTATGCTAACAGATCTGTCAATTAAATGATTGTGATAACTGTATATATTTTGTTCCTGTACAAACATTAAATATACATATTTAAATTATCTCTGTTTCTTGAATCATTGGTACCTCTCCAGTTGCTGTGGTCACCCTTGTGAAACACCAAGACCATTGCAAGCAAAGCAAACCCTATTAGCAATCTTGAGGGCATTTCCAAGTTTTATGCAAAGCCATTTTATGTAACAAGACCAACAACAAATTCTTTAGTGTTTGCTCTTGACCAGTGTACAGCTCACTGGACTTGGAAAATCTCAAATTTCTGCCACATTCCCAACCGCTATTAGAGTTGCACTATACGCTACCATACAGTTCCTCTCATTTACAGCAAGGTCACAGAATCCATTACATGATGCAAGAGTTGACATAGCTACATTATAAAAGATTGACCATTCTATATAAAAATGTAGTGCATTCAAGTTTGGTCATTTTTTTCTTTTCTCAATTTTTAAAATGAATCATGAACATAAATATTGGGCCACAGGGGCACCTCAGCTGTGCCTTCTCCACCAAGGTCTGATAGGCAACCTTCCCAGTAATAGTAAAGTCATAAACAGGAGGAATATTGTTGGAAAATGTATTAGTAGTGACAACTGTTGACTGTACCAATTACATGTACATACACAAATAAAAGTCCATATTTAATTTAAAAAAATAATGGAACATTGAGTGAGCCATCCAGGACAGCAGGGAATCCAGGACCAAAATTTAGGCCGAGGTGGACTAACCTGACTCCTGTACCCTTTGAGATTGATGGTAATCTTTATCAGCTTTTTTTTCTTTCTTTTTATTATTTTTTTACTTTGCAAGTTCCCTGAAGGGATAAAAGAATTAGACGACAGAAAGCAACAATTGTATAAAATACAGTAGCACTTTCTTCTCTCTCCTCCACAAAACACATGCCACACCACAGTACTCATGGGGTTAAAAGACACTATTGGACTAAACTCCATCTTTCCTCTTCAATACATGGCAGATTTGAGATGTCTTGGTGATGTGGTGTGTGTCTGTGTGTGTGTGGTGATGAAGTGACTTGATTTTCTTTATTTTTCCTTCATTTTCTTTAATTATTCTAATTTTTCTTTTAATCTTGATTAGCGTTTCTTAATTTTATTTATTTTTTCCATTTATCTTTTATTTTCTTTCATTCATTACCATTTCCTTAATTTTCTTACAATTTTCTTTAATGTATTTTAATCTTATTTAAATTTTCCCTATCCTTACAAGATTCAGGGGATGAAAAATTTACCCTATAAAGATAGGTTATATCGTCTTAATCTCCTCTCCCTAGAGAGAAGGAGAGCAAGAGCTGATATGATTGAAAGCATGTAGTGAGCCTAGAGTCAATAAGTAGCTTTAAAAAACGGTTAGATGAGAGTATGGATAGAGATGATAGGTGGGTTGGATAAATACTATTGATTAAAGGGGCTGCCTCGTATAGGTCATAGTGGCCTTCTGCAGTCTCCACCCTCTTACGTTCTTATGTATGTCTACCCTCTGTGGTGACAAAGACTGAACTAAAGATTACAGAAATAGGTGTGGGTGGGCAGTCGATGAACTGCCAAACATCACCAGGTAAAAAATGGGTACCAAAAATGTTGAACTTAATTCAAAATAACTAATGCTAACAAATTTCTTTAATGAATTTTAATCTTATATCATTTTCCCTTATCCTTCCCTCAATTCCCTTCATTTACAATCATTTATATAATTTTGGTCTTACTTTCTATTCATTTTCCTGCACTTTTTGGCCCATTATTTTGTCTTCCTTAAATATTCTCTCTCTCTCTCTCTATTTGCCTCCACACAACTTATACCACACCACATCGCGGCATCTTTAGTGTCCTGACCTAAGCTAACCTAACCTGCCCCTGCCCCGCCCCACCAACACCCGCCCCGCACCGCCCACCCCAGCCTCCTCGACCCACCAGTAAGGTAGCAATTCTCACCCACACGATTAGCGTAACCTATCGAGCATTCTAAGTGTTTATGGGTGTTTTCAGGACTCCAGGAGCAGGAGGAGGTGGAGGAAGAGGAATTGTAGGGGAGAGGAGGGGTATGAAAGGGAAAAAGAGGAGTAGGACTGACTGAGTAAACGTGTGAAAAAAAACATCTCCGGTCTTGGACAGGATTTCTTTCTGTTGTGTTCATGGATTTGGAATTTGATTTGTTGATGCCAAGGCGTGACATGTTTGAGGAGCCGAGAAAATCGAGTCTAGCTGTGTTGTTGTTTACCGAAAGAATACCATTAAAGATTTTTATACTGCCAATTTGGAAAAACGGCTTTCTCTATACAAAGAAAAACATGCATTTTCTTTCCCTCATTTTAAAGTACGTTTGTATGGCATTCAGGAAATGTAACCTGACCTGAGCTGGGAGTGTTTTCAATGTCGATATTTTGAAGGTGATGGCGGCCATCTTGTTTGTTTACCAGCCCCGCGCTCTCTCAATCCTTGACCCGGTTAAGATTTTCTATTTTAAAAAATTGTTAGCCTATTTATCGCGTTGAAAAACGATGTACATATTGGTGTGGGTGCTTTCTTTCTTGTGGCCATTTTCAAAATGAAGTGAAATACGTAAATATAGCCCCAGGCAGTACTGCTCCTTGCCTCCCCAACACTGCCGACACCCAAGTGCTGACCTACACCCCCTTGTGTGTCCAGACTCAGGGAGACGAGCAAAGCCACAATCAACCACAACAACAGAGGAATGACCTAAAAATGCAATAAATGAGGAAATAGTTATGTTGGAGTTTGTGTCACGGGACACAGCGCCCACCAGGACCCCAGGCACAGCCCCTCCACCCCCCAGCCTCGCCTCTCTCCATTATATACTACTACTTTAAACATTTTCCAGGCATTTCCAGCCATTTTACAGAAATATATCAGTAAAGTGTAGTGGTGGAGGGAATGAATGAGGAATGAGAGTGTGCCTTGACTCATTACAATTCTATAAACCACCAATTTAAGACCTATTTTATACAGTCTCAAATTGATCATGAAAAGTCATTGATGGATAATATTAAATCTAATCCTAAGGCCTTTCACCAGTACATTCGTAGTAAGAAAGTTGGAGCTCCTGCTGTTGGTCCCCTCAAGCGTGCTGATGGGTCTCTTGTTGAAAATTGTGGTTCAATGGCAGAAATTTTTGTGAATAGTTTTGCTTCTGTATTTAAGGTTGGTAATCCTAATCCATTGCCACACCAGGTATTCCATGGCTCAACTCAAGAAATTGTTCTTTCTCATTCTGACGTGTCTAGGAGGCTTGCCGAGCTTGATGTCTGCACCAGTATGGGACCTGATGGCCTACATCCTATGCTCCTTAAATCCTGTCCATCTTTGTCTTATCCAATTTATAAAATCTTTAAGTGCAGTCTAAATGAGGGCCGCCTGCCAGATGAATGGAAAATATCAGAAGTTGTCCCCATATTCAAGAAGGGATCTCGCTCTGCAGCCTTGAATTACAGACCCATCAGCTTAACCTCAGTCTGCTGTAAGACCATGGAGAGGATTGTGGCTGATCATCTTTATGCCTTTCTTGAAAATAACTCTCTTCTCTCCAGAGAACAGTACGGGTTTAGACGGGGTAGAACGGTAGACGAACAACTCATCCTTACCTATGATTTTGTTACTCGTGGTCTGGATCAACAAAATATAGTGGACGTTATATTGTTTGACTTTGCTAAGGCCTTCGATGTGGTAAACCATCACATCCTCATTCAGAAATTGAGATGTATAGGTGTTGGGGGTATATTACTTGATTGGATCTCCTCCTTCCTCCAGGGCAGGACCATGTATGTCTCTGTTTCTGGCTGTAGGAGCAGTTCTCATAGTGTAACCAGCGGAGTTCCGCAGGGATCTGTGTTAGGGCCTCTCCTCTTCTTGGTGTATGTGAATCATCTACCATCTTACATTGTGAATAACTGTATGATCTTTGCTGACGACCTCAAGATATATCTCCCATACTGCTCGTCTTCTCCACTAACCTTGGCTCTAGGAGTATCATCTTGCCAACACGATATTGATAATGTTTCTCGGGTGGCTGAGTCTTGGGGGCTCAGTCTCAATAAGGAGAAATGTGCATTGTTAAGGTTTCACCGTGGCTCTGTGGATTGGCAACATATTGGCACTTTGTCCTCCTATTACCTACATAATCATTGCATAGCTGCTGTTGCCTCTGCAAGGGACCTTGGAGTTTTGGTTGACTCTACCCTCAGATTCCATCTCCATATTAGGGCTACCGTCAACAGAGCATCTGGTCTTGCTGCTAATCTCCTCCGAAGTACATTATGCAGATCTCAACCATTTATGATCACAATGTACAAGACTTATATTAGACCCTTGTTAGAATATGCTTCCTGTGTGTGGAACACTGGCTTCCAGGGAGATCTTAGGCTGTTGGAGTCTGTGCAGAGATCCTGGACACGGCATGTGGACGGTGTATCTGATCTCCCCTACAGTGAGCGTCTCAGAATTCTTGACCTTTATTCAGTCCAGGGCAGGTTACTGCGTGCTGACCTAATAAAGTACTGGAAGATCTTTAACAATGAGTCCAGCATCTGCCCCACTGATATCTTTACCCTGGCTCCTATACTAGGTACTAGAGGACACAGGTTTAAGATTTTCCACACTCATTCCTCATTGGAAGCTAGGAGTAGGTCGTTCTCAAACAGACATGTTTCTCTGTGGAATTCTCTGCCTGATCCCGTTGTTGCTTCTAAATCAATTAATGCTTTCAAATCTGCTCTTCATTCCTTCTTAGGTCCTCGTCTGTATCACTTTCCTGACTAGTTCATCACTTCTACCTATTTTTCTGTCCTTCTTATTGAACTTAGTTAAGTTTATTAATAAATACAACTTGCCTTTCTCATTGTTTACTGCTTAAGATACACAACTCAGTCTTTATTTTCATTGCTTTCCTTACACCTACTCTTTATTTACTGGGAGACTGGCGTATCTGCAGTTTCCGTGCTACCCTTACCACCCTAATCCTTATTTGCCTATCTATAGCTATCTCAGTCTGTGGTAATAATGGGGTGGCCAACCAGGTGAGTCAACCAGGTGAGAACCAATCCTCCCTCCTCCCATCTCTCTCTCTCTCTCTCTCTCTCTCTCTCTCTCTCTCTCAGTGTACTTATTTTAAGGGGAAGTTCGAAAGGTTAACCTTGTTTATCAGCATCAAGAAATAAAGATTAAAAAAAATATTTTCTTTTATCTACCCTGGTTAATTTAAAGGCTCCTCCATAGGTATCCTTGGCATTAAAACACCTTTAAAAACCTACCCCACTTCAATTAGCACCTTTAAAATGTAACCTAACCAAACCTAACCTGAATCATAGAAAACACTCAACCTGTAAGCTGCGGCACCCTAAATTGTGGACCCCCCCCCCCCCCCGTGCTTGACTTTTTTGCTCCTTGAAATAATTTTTCTCTTATGATCTAAAAGAATACATTGAAATATTGATGTAAACCAAATATGAACTCAATAATTTCCTTTGTTAACCTGTGGCAATTATTTCAAGTGGACAATTATTTATACCCCCCCGGCCCCCCCCCCAAAAAAAAAAAAAAAACATTTTCCTCACATGACAACACACTGAAATATGGATCTACACTAAATATGAGCTGAATATTTATATTTGCTTGGCTGTGGTAATGATTTCAGGTTGGCATGGAGACTGTAGGTTCCAGCGCTCATGGCTGATAAATCACGTGCTTAGTGAGTGTCTGGAGAGGGCAGTCAGGTAGTACAGTGAGGGAAACTAGATATAAATGGGGGAGAGGGAGGAGACAAGGGAAAGGGTAGTGGGAGGGAGGTACAGGGTTAGTGTTTTTTATGCTTACAGTAGGAGTATTGTAAATAAAATGGAAACACTTAGGGGTATTGCATGTACAGAAGAATTAGATATTATAGGTATCACTGAGACTTGGTTAGACATAGCAGGCAAGCATTTCCTACCCGAAATAGAAATAGATGGGTACACACTCTATCACAGAGATAGGTTAGGTCAGAAGGGAGGAGTGGCACTGTACGTCAGGAACACTCTAAATAGCTATGTAAATATCACTAAAATCAGTCAGTAATGCATAGATATGACGAATGTGATCATAATGAAATCAGATTCAAGATAAATGCAAAGAGGAAAGAAGATCAAAATATAGCTTTAATGCCAGATTTTAGAAAAAACAATTATCAGGGCCTTAGAACTCATCTACAGAGTGTAAATTGGAGAGGATCGAGTAAATGAAGTAGAGAGGCAGTGCTAAGGCATAGTTAGGAAAATTCAGATGGCACAGGATCAATATATACCAAAGAGGAGGATACGATCAAGTAGAAATTACCCAAAGTGGATGAATGAACAACAATATAAGGAGGGATATAGGATTAAAAAGAGGGCTTTATAGGAGAATTAAAAGGGGGGAAGCACATTTCATAGGACAATATAATGAACTAGCAAGGAAAGTTAAAAAAGACATTAGAACTGCAAAGAGGAATTCTGAAGTTAAAATAGCTAGGGATGCCCAGAAGGATCCTAAGTGTTTTTACCAGCTATACAGGGCTACAGCTAGGGATGTAATAGGACCTCTTAAGGATGTAAAATTATTTAAACCAAAGTCTAAAAGTAATAATAAAAAATTGCGGGTATGTGCAAAATCTCACCAAGTTGCAGTCACTCATTTAGGTAATTCAATCACTATAAGACTAATTAACAACCATGCAAAGTCCAAAGGATTGGGCCTCCTTTTTAATCTTTAAGGAAAACAATGTAAGGTGATGAAGTACTTATTACAGCACATGTTTTTAGAAAATGGCATATCCTATCCTTAAAGTTTTTCTCCATAGTGCCATATACCGCGTTTTTTCTTCCTTTTCTCCGTCGCCCCCCAAGAACCACTCCTCTTCACAATCCCCAAGCTTACTGAGGAGGGTGGGATGGGGGAAAAGGGAGGTCTAACCCTGAGACGGGTAGTGAAGGTGTAAGTACAGAATTGGACCCCCTCGTTTTCCTCCATCCCAAACCCCCCACCTGCCCCAGCAAGCTTGGGCGATTGTGGGGAATCGCGGGTTGTGGGGGGAGGGGGGGGGGCAAAACAGGCGATATGTGGCAAAGATTTTAAGGACAAAAAGTGTTCTTTTTCGTTAAATTTTCGAAAATTCGCAATAGAGAAACATCTAATGACAAAACTTACCCTAACCCAGGTGTGCACGCTGCACACTCACCAACACGCACTAACTTCTATACCTTCATACATGACTGATCATTGTGGACTTAGATTCTGCAGACACCGGAATATTCTTAATTACTATGGCCTTACAAAAGCCGTTCCCCACATTAAAAAAAAAAACATCACAGACATGTTGTATAGTAATTACTCTATCACCTTGCAAGGTTATTTCAATGATTACAAAGTAAGTGCTATTCTTCTTGACTAATAATTACACCATGCTAGTGGATGGTTGGGAAATTAATGACGCGGTGAGCGGCAGTAGTTCAGCAGATCAATAAACCTAAACTAGGGATAACAACAATACTTTCCTCAACCATGCGCACTTTCTGCTTATTCCTCCACGTGTACAGAATGCAATGCGTAAAACTTTCACCTGACAGACTGAGAGGAATTAATAATGATGAACTATATATGGAAATTACCAATGTTACTCCCATAATCCCCCAGTGGATGACCTATTTGACTCACGAAAACACGGGACGCCATAACTAGTCTGGACTACTACACTAAGATAATACTAGAAATTATAAATAATAGAATATTAATAATAATAATAAAAAATAATAGAAATTATTTTTTATTACTCCACCAGTCTCAAGTTGGCTTTTCATACCCTTCCCATCTGTTAGAGCTTTCCATACTGAGTAATTTCAACCCCATAATAAAATAGCTCCCACAAATCGTTCATAATGGCGCCAGCAATGTTTTAATTGAGAGACTGGTGTAGTTGTAGAATTTTACCGCAATAACACTCACCTTATCTCTCAATACCTCGACAACAGCCTCTCCCCGCCTTGCCTCGCCTGGGTTGTCTTCCCTTCGTAGCGTCTCTTCCTCCTCCTCCTCCTTCCACAGCCGCCCAGTGTCCCTCGCCCAGCCTGTCTGACCACCACAGGTACCAAGGGTTCGGCTGTGAGGTTCTCTGCATCAGTCCTAATGCTTCACTGCTTCAGTGTCTCGCCTCGTATTTCTGTAATGTGGTGAAGGTTGAGTGATTGAATATCTTAGCTGCAATAATCACACGTTGGTCACTGGAAACTTTATTGGTATCTGTATGCAAATAATTTCACTATGCTAAAGGGTCGTTACAAGGCTTATTACGTCATGAAAGTTGGTTATTAGACAGGTGGAAATAACTATACTTATCATGATTACGGACTTTTCAGCCATAACCACCCTTTTCCTTTTATGGGAAAATTATAGTTACACTTTATGTATGTTTCTGACCGTTATCCTGCAACGCTTTAAACTAATGTCACCATGAGACAGAGAGAGAGAGAGAGAGAGAGAGAGAGAGAGAGAGAGAGAGAGAGAGAGAGAGAGAGAGAGAGAGAGAGAGAGAGAGAGAGAGAGAGACCTGATTTAAATACACATACACCCCCCCCCACACACACACACACACATTCAAGCCAAATTAGCTGTTTCTCATTGATTTAAGGTGAATCACCGGGCATTTGGGTGATATCAGGACCATCTTGCAGCACTGGCGCAAAATGATTATAGTAATTCAAACATTACTGATGTTCCAAACGAGATACATGCATGAGTAATACAGGTGTGTGTGTGTGTGTGTGTGTGTGTGTGTGTGTGTGTGTGTGTGTGTGTGTGTGTGTGTGTGTGTATGTGTGTATTTATTTACTTACTTGTATTTACCAAGATTGTATTCACTTCCTACTTGTATTCACCTATTTGTATTCACCATTCTATTACACAGAATTCGAGGACTCACAGTGTCCTGTCTCCATCCATTTCTGCATTTATCCAAAGTTTCTTTAAATTCATCCACGTTGGTTGCTGTAATAACCTTTTTATTCAACTCGTTCCAAAATCCACAGTTCTATCTGGAAAACTGTACTTTCTATGTAATGTCCCTTAAACACCGACTCTTCCTGAGCGTGGGTGAGTGTGTGGGTGGGGCTGGTGTGAGGGGGGAACCGCCAGTTTATCGCAACGCGTTTTTATTTTTTATTTTTTCTATATACTACTACTACTACTACTACTACTACTACTACTACTGTTGTTGCTGCTGCTGCTGCTGCTACTACTACTACTACTACTACTACTACTACTACTACTACTACTACTACTACTACTACCACCACCGCCACCTTCATAATAATTTTCTTTAAAAGATGTGTAAAATATTAGTTAGCAAGCGTACAAGTGTCAGGAAAACCAGGCAGATGTGTAACGTGCGCCACACACACACACACACACACACACACACACACACTTGCCACGTTTTCATGACATTACTAGGAAAATTATGATAAAACTCCAGCTATTGAAGAATCAACATAAAACAACAACAGTCAATCAAATCATTAAGATTTAAAAACAACAAATGCATTAATGAAAATCACGACCTGGAAAATTTAAATACATAGAAAACTGCAATCCATTACTATAAATTTCAAAAAGTGGAAAGAAACATAATAAAAACACAAGCTTTAAACGAATGATACAATAATTACGAATAAATGACTTTGTGTTATTCATTGTTGTAGTTTATGAGGCTTTTGTTAAACGTTCGTAATAGCCATCTGATCGACCCGCAACGCTATTCAGAGATGGCACTTCATAAAACCATAAGAGTCATGAATCAATATCATAAAATAAATTCATATCATGTACTGGGCTGAAAGTCATCACTGTTATCAATGAACCCAGAATGTGGCAGCGTCATAATCTTAAATGAACACATCAAATTAATAATGACAGTATTTTAAGGTACGTTAAAGTGGCCCTTGACAGAACACAGGTTTCCCGTCCCTGTTGTACAAAATCATTCCAAGTTTGGTTTGTCTTTAAACAGGTTTTGAAGGCAACCTGAATGATAAGTGTGTCTAATATTGATAGGAAAGAGACAGAGCTGCTCCACACACACACACACACACACACACACACGAATCACAACGTTCTGTTTGCAGTGCCCCACATTAAATACAACCCACTCATCTATAGGCCACTGACCTCTTCCCTGCTTGTTCCATTGTCCCCCCCCCCCACACACACACAGAGAGAGAGAGAGAGAGAGAGAGAGAGAGAGAGAGAGAGAGAGAGAGAGAGAGAGAGAGAGACTTCTGATCTTTAAGATTTCTAATTGGGGCAGAGAAAACCTTGCATTCTTTTGAGACGTCTCCTCCAGTTTTTCCCATCTCCCAACAGCTAACTCTGTACGAGGACCTTACCCGCCCATGTATAGATAGAGTACTCTTCGCATGTAAAGAGGGTTCCACTCACACAATCGTATTAGATAGGGTGGAATCAAAAGCTTTTCGTCTTATCAATTCCTCTTCTCTAACTGACTGTCTTCAGCAGCTTTCTCACCGCGGGAATGTTGCATTTCTTACGTTCTTCTAGCCAGAAATCAAAGTGGCTTTTATTTTTCATTAGGAAACTGACATAAATGAGTTATTTTCCAGTTTGGCATTGGTCTTTCTTATTTAGGTGTCGGCATGTCACTGCTGCCTGTTTGTGTGTCTGTTTGTTTGTCTATTGACCGTAGCACCTCAGAGGACTAGTTAAATCGTAACTCGAGGATTTCATTACCTAGAAAAGTTCCATTACTTGTAAGCTAAAAATTTAGTAAAAATTTAAAACATAGGGAAGTCAGCGGGCGTTCGCTTGGCAGACCCTGTATCATTGTTACTCATTGTCTGGTCTTCTCTTAAGCATTTGTTGACTCTGCAGCACCCGACAACTGAGTGTGTTCCAATGACAGATCTCTTTTCTGCCAACACCTACTTATTATACTCTCCCCAAAATGTCTAGTTTATCAATTCAAACTTATTACTTTCAATCCAATCTTGATTATGATACTAACCTAAAGATTTGGTCTATACCTTCCTTGTTATGCCAATTAAACATTTCGCTCAGATCCCAACATTGTAATCATTTGGCCACCGGCAAGAACGTCACTCCTGAATCGCCTCTGGACACACAAGTCAGTACGAGATAATCGAGACCCACAAAAGCATAGACGCCTGCACTGATTCAACAGGAACTCCTCACAGCACGATGGCGCCAGACGGCCACTTAACGCTAATTAGAAAATCTGAGGGGAGATTTAGCTTTGGGTGAGGTGTTGTCTTGGTAGCAGCTAGGAGTGGCCCGGGCCCGCCATATCCACACAACTCAGGTTCTCCCGGCCGTCGTGCCCTCATTCTCAGCAACCAAGGATCCAGCAAAGCCTTCCCTGCTCTGCCCTCATTGACTTGATTGCACGCAAATCTCTGCACACTCATATGGATGCAGGACTTATAAACTGGCCTCTGCCCCGCTCTGAATGCTGACTTACTGTTAACCCTTGAATCATAGAGCTGGACAGAATAGGGGTGAGAGGAAGAAGAAAGCATTGTTGGAAGTAAGGAGTGCGGTTGTGAATTATGCATCACCGAGGATACCAATTCTTTTAAAGTGCCCAGAGAGAGAGAGAGAGAGAGAGAGAGAGAGAGAGAGAGAGAGAGAGAGAGAGAGAGAGAGAGAGAGAGAGAGAGAGAGAGAGACTTCATTATCTTTCTCTCACTTGCCCCAATGTTATTAACTAAAGACGGATGTAACAATTTTATCTTATATTATGAAGAGGAGGGTACATACGTGGGGCGCTTAAATTGACTCACCCAAATGAATCCTGGTTAAATTCAAGAGTCGGAAACAATTTGGGCTTTGTCTCTCTGAACCTGTAGACATCCTCCCATATCCCTCCACCACACCACGATGTCTTAAGCCAGAGTGGCATAGCAGCTGACTCAATCACGACTCTGTTACGGTTAAGGTCTTTGCCATACAGTGGAGTCATATAAGATGTAGTAAGGTGGCGGTGGTGGTGGTGGTGGTAATGGTTGTTTAGTATTCATATCGGGAGGAAATAATGAAGATACGTACTGTCTCTCCTGTTCGTGTATCCTTCTTTGCATTCTCCAGATATGAATATTGAAAAAAATGAATTAAATAAACCTACCTAACTTCCATATTTGACTGACTGAATTCACGCACAGATCAGGCAGGGAGAAGAAAGACGAAGGAAATGCAATGATAGCAACAACAATAATAACAACAACAACTAGCCCTTACTAACATGGTGGTGGTGGTGAAGATAATTGGTATCTGAGTATGTGTCTACCGTCCGTCTGTCTATCCACCACATTATAAAGCGTCTCTGCTCCACCTCCTGACAACTTGATTAAACTCGAGTGGAAAATTATTGTGGTTCTCAAGGATGTTTTCAAAAGTAATCTTGATGAAAGTAGTACATTTGAGATGTGGGTTTCTGTGTTTGTTTGTTTGTTTGTTTTAAGGCCATCCCATTAGAGCCTGTTTATAATTTCTCTACAATAGTTAGTCTACGACGTTTTTTTCCCTTATTCTGTTTATAATCTCCTTGTTTTCATGCTATTATCTGAAATATGAATCTATCCATTATGATGACTCTCTCTCTCTCTCTCTCTCTCTCTCTCTCTCTCTCTCTCTCTCTCTCTCTCTCTCT